>CM022944.1:72201783-72666783 GCA_012931725.1 Litsea cubeba | reverse complement strand
TGAAAAAGGAAACCTTATGTC
The DNA here is from genome assembly GCA_012931725.1 of Litsea cubeba. Taxonomy (NCBI): domain Eukaryota; kingdom Viridiplantae; phylum Streptophyta; class Magnoliopsida; order Laurales; family Lauraceae; genus Litsea; species Litsea cubeba. Next base: position 72,666,762 of record CM022944.1, on the reverse strand, counting down.
GAGCCAACGACAATAACACAAAGGCGCTGCTTGGGAGGCAACCCAAGGGGAGTTCGTTCCTTTTCTCTTTCTTTTTACATTTATATTCTGGTTATTTTTGCCTTTTCTTTGCATTTCACCTTCCATTAGGGACAATGTCAGTTTTAAGTGTGGGGGAAGGGATTTAGGTTGTATTTTACTTTTATATTAGGTTGTGTTTTACTTTTATATCTTTGAAAAAGAAAAAAAAGAGTTTTATTTTTTTTCTGTTTTTGTGGTTTTCTACGATTTTTTGGTTGTGTATTTCATGAGAAAGATTCAATTAAGCTTGAAAAATTCATAACATGATTTTTGAAATTACTTTCCCTGAGAATGGTAGTGACTAAATTTGGTAGACAAAAAGTCGGTGAGATTTTGAGCCTTTAGACTGACACATCCATATCCGTCTCACTATATTCTTTCATGAGAGATATTCTTCCACAGATTTGTTTCTCTAGAACTTGCATTGATTCTCTTCGAGGTCACATAAACACATGCAAACATGAACATGATTAAGGCCATCTTTGTTATAAGCTACATAAGCCAAATAGCCTACCTTGCAATTAATTTTTTTTCCTTTGTTGAACCCCTTTGAGCTTTATATCTTTCACTTGTTGTAAACCCACGTTACAAGCTCTGAACCTGAAAAAAAAAACATTTACCTAAGTCATAGATCTAGTGTCATTATATTGTTGGGATTGGTGTATGCCCTAAAGCCCACTAGCTGCACTCTCATCTTTTGTTACTGGATATTTACTGGTTATTTAATGGAATGACTCTTTTCTCTTTAAACATGTATATATGTATGGTTGTGTAAGGTCCATTGTTTCTAGTAAATGAATTAGGTGTGTAGTGTTTACACACAGATAGGTCTCATTCATGGACACTGGAAACAAAATATTTGTTTATAACTGAGAGATGGAGCTGGGCACTTCATCTTGGTATAAGTTATAGTGAGAGACTCTCCTGTATTCAGGATGACTTACCTAAGTCATGGGAGGACTTTCTCGGATTTATCTCATTAGTGCATATGCAATGCATTGAACATGACCATTGTAGGTGTGATCTCTAAAATAGTACTATCACTGAGAGAGATCAATTCACCTCATGCTACTGAGTGACCAGTGCTCTTAATCTTGAGCATTTGTGGATGAACTGACGAAGTCAAGTTCTTGTGCTTTAATTCACTGTGGGTGAGACTCTTTTCATATGGTCAATAGCTCTGTGTTTTGGGTACTCGGACTTGATCAGTTGGGACTTGCAGATGCAATAAAGAATCAATGCCATCTAATGAAAGAATGATCATCCCCTTAGAATTATCCGATTAATCATCAAAATCTAAGATCTTAGTATATGGATGTTCCATATGGATATTAAACTTGTGGGTCGCTCCCTGGACCAAGAGAATGATATCTGAATGATGATTAAGTTAAGGATATAAAGTTCTAAGGTTTAGATGTAATCAAGAAGGTTGATTGCACATCTGATAACCTGACTTGATTATGGATGTTAAATAGAGGGGCATTTCGGTCATTTTACTTAGTAGGTCGAAGACAACTGTCATTTTATGACAAGCTTATTATATTATATATTTGTCCCTAGAGTTCAACCATAACTCTTTAGTGGAATGAGTTAAGGTTAAAATGGTCTTAATGTTGCTATGATTTTAGCATGGACATTTTGGTCATTTTGGGAGCCAAGGGCAAATATGTCTTTTGGCCCTTCCCTAGTCACTTTCCAAGATTGGCATGGTTTCCTAAGTTGTTTAGATGACATATGGTTGAATTATTTTAGTGAAAAAATAATTTTGAGTTTAAATTCAAATAGACCTTTGATGGCATACATGAATTTAATTCTAGATAAATTATTTGTGGGCCATGGTGTGCATTATCATGTGGGACGTCCATAATGGGAATTCTATATGGTGAGGTTTCCAATTTTGAGTAGGTCTCTCTACTTGGAAGGTTGGACTTCTCTTTGGATTAGTATTCCTATAGTAAAGTTTCCTTTTTGAATTAGAAACTTAAATTAGTAAGTGTTGTGCAACTAGGATTACTAATTGCTAAAGTTTGTGGGATGTTCCTTTAGTTTCCTTTTCTAATTGGAGTATTTCTAAAAGGAAATAAATCTTAAGATTATACTTTCCTTTTAGGACATCTATGAGAATTAGAAGAGATAGCCATTAAGGAAAGGAATCCCAAGGTTTTCAATAAAAGGAGGAACCTCCCCCCTTGGACATCCAACACTTTGAGATCTCTATCCCACACGTCCAGCTCTCTTTCTTCTTCATTGAAGAGAGTTTCAGGTCTGAGATTATTTCCATAGATAAAAGTTCTCAAAACCCATCTAGAAATCTAGATTAAGATCCCACCATCTTAGCCAATTAGATTTGGAAGTGAAATAGAGAAGAAGATCAAAAGCAATTCTACTGCAGGAAACTCCAACAAGTTGTTTGCTAATTGCAAGTCTGAGTTCAGCCCTTTGGATCTTTTATTTCAGAGATTTGAAGTCTACAAATCATCAAGGTAATAGTCTTCTTGAATCTCCTTTAATTATACACTTGTTGGTCATGAAACCATGGAGTTTTTATGCGATCTATATGGCTGATTTATCCTGCCAAGATCAGATTTTTTTAAATCTGTTATGTTACAAATCAGCCATGGACGTCCTTCCTTAGTGATGTCCAGATCTGAATCGCAAGTTCTTTCAGTGGTATCAGAGCCACTCCATGTGATATCATGATCCCATGTTGTGTTTAATTAATCCTAGATTGATTATGGGCATGGTGGCACCCTATTAAAGTCATATCAAGATTTCTTTATGTGATGCATGTTGTGTGCAAGTTTTATTAACATTGCTGGAATTTATTTTCCAGATTTGTTTAATGATGCACATAGTGTTTTGCATGCACTAACCTCTTTGTTTGCAGTCGTATATTGCATCCTTAATGGTTCGCATAATTGTTATGTGGATTTGGATGTTTTTTCATTAGTTGGAAAGTGTACGATTGTGCGTTTAGCAATCATAGGAAGTTGTAATTCTTTCTTTACTTTTATTCCAACTAGTCTTGATGTAAGCTTTCTTAAAAAGCATAGGTATCTCCAATGTAATTTGGAGTTTTGTTTTTTATGGGTTTGCTTGTAAAAATTTAATTTGTTGGAACAAGCAAGAAGAAGAAAGTTTCAAGCAAGATAGGTTGCAAGTAACCGGATTCCTTAGTGGTGGAGGAGACAAGGCTTCTTGGTGCAAGATGAGATCTATTTTTTTGATGTCCTAGTTCGATATGATTTGAAGTCCAAAAAGCAGGGAGCCATCAAGGATTGCATACTTTTATTTGCTCTTATATATGGAAAGCATCGATGAATGCTTTATATAATTGCTATAATCATCACCTAGAAACATGGCCACTATTAGGTTCTAAAATTGGCATCTTTTTTATATTGGATTGTTTTTAGTTTGGTAAATTGTTTTAAACAGAACTTAGACCAGCACCTTCTATTTTGTCTAAGGTTTAAAATTGGATAGGGTCTAGCTTATCTTGGTACCCTTGGTTTCCAAAAGAGGCTAAACTAAAATCTAATTAGATGCTACCTATGGGTTCCTATAACCCAAGTTAGGTTTTTGATTCTTTAAAGGGATTTGCTCAAATATTTTAAAGCAAAGGTTATTTATTTTTAAGATGACTTAAATCATTGAGTCATAAATTTAATTAACTAAGTTTGCTAGATTTAAAAGAGTTTTTGAGTAAACAATGTAAAGGTCAAGTAGTATAAACCCTAGTGATAAATAATCAAGTGGGAGAGGGGTTTTTGGAAAGACCCCACGGCCTTCCATTTTCGGTTCATGTTATCTCATTAAGGTGTTAGTAGGAGCGGCCACCCCTTCGGTGGAGTTCTTTACTAAAGATCACTTCGATGGGTTAGTGGGTGAACTAATGTGAATCTTCGTAATGAGGTGTTAGTGGGAACGGCCATCCTTTCGGTGGAGTTCTTTACTAAAGATCACTTCTATAGAATGTCAATGAAGTATTGGTGGGAGCGGCCATCCCTTCGGTGGAGCTCTTTACTAAAGTTCACTTCTAGAATGAATAAAAGACACTTCCTTTTGGAGGACTTAAGTCATAGACATTCTGGAAAATTTCATAAGAGATGGTAAAACACTTGACCTAAGACGGTAATGACCTCTCCCTAGGAGTTAAGAGTTATTTGTCATATGAGGCCAAACCAATCAGTGATTGGACTGTCACTGGATATGTGTATCCAGATAGTGCTAATCCAAATAAGCATACCTTAATTCAACGTGACTGTAGGCTTGACCATCCCTTTCATGGAGGGTCTATGAGGAGGTTGAAACACTGATACATTATGATTAGGGTTAAATAATGTAAAAAGTATTGTGCATGTTTTTCCTTTTATAACAAGCACCATATGCATATTACATATATACTGCCCGTCTAATTACAAACCGTTTCATATCCAGAGAGAGATGTAAAGATTCTTTTAGTCCGTTGATGAGCATTCTTCGTGAGAACAAACTGACTGGCCCTAATTACGTAGATTGGAAGAGAAATCTTGACATAGTACTCACTGCCGAGGAGTACAAGTATGTCTTGTCAGAAACCTGTCCTGATATTGATGTTCATTCTACTGATGACCAGTTAGAGGCTGAGAGGAAATGGAAGAAAGCGAATAGCATGGCTAAATGCTACATGCTGGCTTCCATGTCCAACGTGTTGCAAACACAGCACGAACAAATTGACACAGCCTATGAAACCATGATGTCCTTGTCTGAGATGTTCGCAGATAAAAGCAGGCCAGCTAGGCAAGCTGCTATAAGGACTATCATGAACACTAGGATGGCTGAGGGAACACCTGTCAGAGAGCATATGCTCAAGATGATGGATTGTTTCAATGTTGCCGAGATTCTAGGGGTTAAGATTGATGCAGAGAGTCAAACTGATATGATTCTCAAAACTCTGCCGGACTCTTTCAATCAGTTCAAGCTCAATTTCAATATGAGCAAGATGGACACAACTCTATCTGAGTTAATGAAAGAACTCCAGGCGGCAGAGGCTATCATGAAGCCCAAAGCCCAAGCTCACTTTTTCCAGTCTTCCTCTAAACTAAACCCGAAAGGGAAGAAGTTCAAGAAGAAGCAGAATAAGGGAAAAGGACAGAAAAAGGATAATACTGGTAAAAAGAAGGACAAGGGTACAGATGGAAAGCCCAAAGGGAAATGCTTCAAGTGTGGCGGCCTCAATGGTCATTGGAAGAAAGATTGTCCCAAGTTACTAGCCTCAGTTAAGAAAGGTACATCTTTTCCTACTACATTGAAACTTGTCTGGTGGTTGATTCTACTGATTCATGGATAGTAGACTCGGGAGCCACTAATCATATCTGCAATTCATTGCAGGGGTTTCAGATAATGCAGAAGATTGAGAAAGGAGATTTTGCCTTTAGAGTTGAAACTGGAGCTAAAGTTTGGGCAGTTGCAGTAGGAGTTGTTTCCTTACATTTTCCATGTGATAGGATATTAGTTTTAAATAATGTTTTCTATGTTCCGGACATGATGAAGAATTTAATTTCAGTTTCCAAACTCATTGAATTTAATTATTCAGTTTCCTTCCATTCTGGTGTTGATATCAGTAGAGATAGAAATATTATATGTTCCGGTAGAATGCATGACAACTTATTTTATATATATCCTATTGCTCCCACACTGCATAATGTACAACAAGAAAACTCAACTTCCCTTAAAAGGAAGGTATCTTCAATCAATGACACATATCTTTGGCACTTACGTTTGGGTCACAATAACCCAAAATGGATTCAGAGGTTGGTAGAAGAAGGGCCTTTGAGCTCATTAGATTTCGAACCTTTTCCTCAGTGCGAATCTTGTCTCAAGGGAAAGATGACCCAAAAGGTCATTCTCTGGAAAGGGACTAAGGTCAAAGGAGTTGTTAGAATTGATTCACACTGATGTGTGTGGTCCTATGAACAAACCGGCTCGAGGAGGGTATGAGTATTACATCACCTTCACTGATGATTACTCTGGGTATGGATATGTGTACTTAATGCGACGCAAGTCTGAGGCGTTTGATAAATTCAAACAATTCAAGGCTGAGGCGGAGTTACAACTAGGGAAACATATCAAAGCCCTTCGATCTGATCGAGGTGGCGAGTACCTCCTGGGTGAGTTCAAAGAGTACCTCACACAACATGGGATTGTGTCTCAGTTGTCTGCACCGGGTACACCCCAGCAAAATGGTGTAGCAGAGAGAAGAAACCGTACCCTTCTTGATATGGTAAGGTCCATGATGAGTCATGCAATCCTACCTATATCCTTTTGGGGATATGCCCTAGAAGCAGCAGCATACATTTTAAATCTGGTACCTTCTAAATCAGTACCTAGGACACCGCAAGAAATGTGGGCAGGTCGAAAACCTAGTTTAAAACATATCCACATTTGGGGTTGTCCGGCCTATGTACTGAATGATAAAGCTACCAAGTTGGAACCCAGATCGGAAATGTGCTACTTCATTGGGTATCCTAAGGGAACGAGAGGTGGCATCTTTTATCATCCAAAGGAGCAAAAAGTGCTTATCAGCACTCATGCTAGATACTTGGAGGATGATTGTATGATGTACCAAGAGCTTAGTTGTAAAGAAACCCTTGAGGAGATTCTTCCGGGATCTCCTATAACATCTGTACCAGATCCTGAGATAGTACATGAATGAGATATTCCTTTTAACACTCCAGAGCCTCGTCGTAGTGGGAGAATTTCTAGACAGCCAGAAAGATATCTAGGAGTGTCTTTTAAGACAGACTCTGAAGATCTGGTTGAGGATCCTACTAGTTATGATGAAGCAGTAACGGATATAGATGCTGACATGTGGCAGCAAGCGATGAATTCTAAAATGGATTCTTTGTACTCCAATCAAGTCTGGGAACTTGTAGATGCACCTGAAGGGATTAAACCCATATGGTGCAAGTGGATCTACAAGAAGAAGAGAGGAGTGGATGGGAAGGTGGAAACCTTCAAAGCAAGACTGGTGGCGAAAGGATATACTCAGAAAGAGGGTGTCGATTATGAGGAAACCTTTTCACCAGTGGCCATGCTTAAGTCCATAAGGATTCTTTTGGCCATCGCATGTCATTATGACTACGAGATATGGCAGATGGATGTCAAGACAGCTTTTCTTAATGGAAGTCTTGACGAATGCATCTATATGATGCAACCAGAGGGCTTCATTGCTAGTGGCTAATATAACATGGTTTGTAAACTTAAGAAGTCCATTTATGGACTTAAGCAAGCATCTAGAGCATGAAACATCAAGTTTAATCAGGCAGTCAAATCTTTTGGCTTTGATCAAAACATTGATGAACCATGTGTGTATAAGAAAGGAAGTGGAAAAGTAGTTGCATTTTTAGTTCTGTATTTAGATGACATATTGCTCATTGGAAATGATGTAGGTATATTGTCATCCACAAAGGTTTGGTTATCCTCTCAATTTCAGATGAAGGATTTGGTTGAGGCAAGCTATATCTTAGGGATCAAGCTTTTGCGTGATCGCAAGAATAAGATGTTAGCCTTATCCCAATCTTCATATATTGAGAAGATATTGGTCAAGTTTAACGTGCATGACTCCAAGAAGGCCTTGCTACCTTCTAGACATGGAGTACCACTGTCTCGAGATCAATGTCCAAAGACATCTGAAGAGATAAAGAGCATGATGAGAGTTCCATATGCATCCGCTGTTGGAAGCCTCATGTATGCAATGTTATGTACTAGACCAGATATTTGCTTTGCCGTTGGCATGGTTAGCATATATTAGTCAAGCCCTGGACCTATGCATTGGACAGCTGTTAAGCATATATTCAAGTATCTTCAGAGAACGAAAGATTATATGCTAACCTATCGAGCAGATGATCTAACGCCTTTGGCGTATACAGATTCTGATTTCCAATCTGATAGAGATGCCAGAAAGTCTACTTCAAGATACGTCTTTACTTTGTCAGGAGGGGCTATATCATGGAGGAGTGTCAAGGAAGCAGAGTATGTGGGGGCATCGAAAGCTGCAAAGGAAGCACTATGGCTCAGAAAATTCCTATTAGAATTGGGAGTTGTTCCAGCAGTGCAAAAACTGATTGTCATGTACTGCAATAACACTGGTGCCGTAACACAGTGCAAAGAGCCCAAGAATCACAAGAAAGGCAAGCACATTCAGAGAAAGTACCACTTGATCCGGGAATTCATTCAGGATGGAGAAATAGTGGTGGAGCAGATTGCCTCAGCAAATAACTTAGCTGACCCATTCACTAAGACTCTTACTGAGAAAGTCTTTACTTCTCATGTTGAGTCTATGGGTGTTAGGTTAGGAAGTAGCGATCTTTAGTGCAAGTGGGAGTTTGTTGGGATTGGTGTATACTCTAAAGCCCACTAGCTGCACTCTCATCCTTTGTTACTGGATATTTACTGGTTATTTAATGGAATGACTCTTTTCTCTTTAAACATGTATATATGTATGGTTGTGTAAGGCCCATTGTTTCTAGTAAATAAATTAGGTGTGTAGTGCCTACACATAGATAGGTCTGATTCAAGGACACTGGAAACAACATTTTTGTTCATAATTGAGAGATGGAGCTAGGCACTTCATCTTGGTATAAGTTATAGTGAGAGACTCTCCTGTATTCCGGATGACTTACCTAAGTCATGGGAGGCCTTTCCCGGATTTATCTCATTAGTGCATGTGCAATGCATTGAACATGACCATTGTAGGTGTGATCTCTAAAATAGTACTATCAATGACAGAGATCAAGTCACCTCATGCTATTGAGTGACCAGTGCTCTTAATCTTGAGCATTTGTGGATGAACTGACGAAGTCAAGTTCTTGTGCTTTAATTCACTATGGGTGAGATTCTTTTCATGGGTCAACAGCTCTGTGTTTTGGATACTCAGACTTGATCAGTTGGGACGTACAGATGCAATAAAGAATCTATGCCATCTAATGATGGAATGATCGTCCCCTTAGAATTATCCGATTAATCATCAAAATCTAAGATCTTAGTATATGGATGTTCCATATGGATATTGAACTTGTGGGTTGCTCCCTGGACCAAGAGAATGATATCCGGATGATGATTAAGTTAAGGATATGAAGTTCTAAGGTTTAGATGTAATCGAGAAGGTTGATAGTACATCGGATAACCTGACTTGATTATGGATGTTAAATAGAGGGGCATTTAGGTCATTTTACTTAGTAGGTCGAAGACAACTGTCACTTTCTGACTAGCTTAATATTATATTATATATTTGTCCTGGAGTTCAACCTTAACTCTTTAGTACAATGAGTTGAGGTTAAAATGGTCTTAATGTTGCTATGATTTTAGCATGGATATTTTGGTCATTTTAGGAGCCAAGGGCAAATATGTCTTTTGGTCCCTTCTCTAGTCACTTTCCTATATTGGCAAGGTTTCCTAATTTGTTTAGATAAAATGTGGTTAAATTATTTTAGTGGAAAAATAAATTTGAGTTTAAATTCAAATAAGCCTTTGATGGCATACATGAATTTAATTCTAGATAAATTATTTGTGGGCCATGGTGTGCATTATTTTATGTGGGACATCCATAATGGGAATTCCATAGGTGAGGTTTCCAACTTTGAGTAGATCTCTCTACTTAGAAAGGTTGGACTCCTCTTTGGATTGGTATTCCTATAGTAAAGTTTCCTTTTTGAATTAGAAACTTAAATTAGTAAGTGTTGTGCAACTAAGATTACTAATTGCTAAAGTTTGTGGGATGTTCCTTTAATTTCCTTTTCTTATTGGAGTGTTCCTAGAAAGAAATAAATCTTTGGATTGTACTTTCTTTTTAGGACATCTAAGAGAATTAGTAGGGATAGCTTTTAAGGAAAGGAATCCCAAAGTTTTCAATAAAAAAGAGGAAGCCCCCCCTTGGACGTCCATAATACATATTCCCTATGCTAGAAAATTCCACACGCCCAGGCCTCTTCTTCTTCTTGTTGGAAGTGAGCATTAGGTCTGAGATTTTCCATAGATAAAAAGTTCTCAAAACCCATCTAGAAATCTAGATTAAAATCCCACCATCTTAGCCAATCAGATTTGGAAGTGAAATAGAGAAGAAGATCAAAAGCAATTCTACTGCAGAAAATTCCAGCAAGGTGTTTGCTGATTGCAGGTCTGAGTTTAACCTTTTGGATCTTTTATTTCAGAGATTTGAAGTCTACATATCATCAAGGTAATAGTCTTCTTGTATCTCCTTTAATTATACACTTGTTGATCATGATTCGATGGAGTTGTAATGCGATTTCTATGGTTGATCTTCGCTGCCTAGATCAGATTTTTTAAAATCTGTTTTGTTACAAATCAGCCATGGACGTCTTCCCCTAGTGATGTTCAGATCTGTATCGCAATTTCTTTCATGCATCACCAAAGAAAAAGGTAGGCTTGGGCAACACCCTTTGATCGTTCATAACCCAAGGACAGTTGCTTACCATGATCTGATAGAACTCCTCACTCTTGAGAGCGATCAATCGCTACCTCATCTCATCTCTGTTGAGGGAGTCACACTCTTCCAAATTTCTTTCAACATACTGAACCTTCTCCCAGGCCTGCAGAACAGCCGCATTGGAAGATCTGGCGGATCGAAGAGGTACACTTGTAACAGGCTCTTTACCCTTATTCGTTCTGGAGGATCCACTTGCAAAGGTTGGAAAATAAAAATTTCATCATCAAAATGATAGAATTTCGCTAAAAAAAAATCTAGCAAGATTTTGGCATGATTCTGGGGCAATTCCGAAGAAAAAGGAAATACCCCACAAGAAATAGAAAGCTTGAAGATGGGCTTAAGATCGCTGCGAGCTCACGAAACTCCAAACTTTCAAAACCTCAAAAATCTCCACAAAATCAGGAAGGGCTCAACATCGCTGCGAGCTCCAAATTCCCAAATTTGTTAAGATTTTCAGGTATACTATCACATCATGCTCTTAGTCCAATTTACAAAAAAAAAAAGCATGAACATCTTGGTTTGCCAAAAAAAAAAAAATGCATTATCATGATGAGTAACAAAAGAAAAAAAGAAGAAAACTTTCCAAAAAAAAAGAGAAAAACAAGAACAAAAAAAAAGTGCTGGCCCACAGGCCATGTGGCCGTATGGACCAGATCTGTACAGATCTGACCGTACGGCCGAAAAAAAAACATGCAAAAAATGAAAAAGCACGAGAAAAAAAAAACGTGTAAAAAGAAAAAAATAAAACACGTGAGAAAGAAAAGAAAAAGAAGAAAAGAAAAGAAAGAAACAAAAAAAGAAAAAAAAAAGAAGAAAAAAGAAAAGAACCATTTTGAACCATCCTATCTTCTACATGGAGTTTTCTTAAACAAAAAAAAAAGACTTACTTGAAGCCATTGATGGAGAAGAAGAAAAAGCTTGAAGATCTTTGTAGAAGAAAAGTTCTTATTCTTGAAGCCCTCTTGAGATTTTTGCAAAAGAAAGCAATAAGAGCAAGAGATCCAACCTTCCTTTGCTTTTATAGAAGAGAGCAAACCAAAGAAGGAAACAAGAAAAGAGGTAAGTGCTACTAATTAGTAACCTTACCAAAAGAAGGAAATTAAAAAGATTCTTTTTCAAAAGAAAGATATCTTGAGGGATTCTCTCCCAAAAGGAAGCAATGAGAGATTTTCTCCCAAAAAAAGAGGAGATTTGAGATATTCTCTCCCAAAGAAAGATACTTTGAGATATTCTCTCCCAAAATAAAGGGAACATGAGAGATTCTCTCCAAGTAAGGATATTCTTAGATATTCTCTATCCAAAGAAGATATTTTTAGATATTTTTTACAAAAATGAAACCATATGAGATCTAAGCCATCTTCAAAAGCTTAAGGTCCCATGGGTTAGCCCATATGAGCCAGGTTTGACCACATAGGCACTAAAATAAATAAATTGGGCTTTTAGTCAAAGAGAAATCCCTCTTACCAAGAGCATACAAAAATGTTCGATGCCTCTTTTGAGTTGACTGGACCATACAAAAAAGAATTCCAAGCCCTATGAGCTTCCAAAATTCAAACCATCCAGCCTCATACCAAATTGAGCCAAAATCTTGAAATTGACATTTCACAAAAACCCAAACCACTCCAATGGACCCAAATAGTCCCAAAGAGTGACAAAAAACCACATCGTTGTCCCCTAACTTGCCACATACAGCTTGTTAGGTCATAAGACCAAAACCAAAAACCAAATCCTGATCCCCTAACTTGCCACATACAGCTTGTTAGGTCACAAAATCAAAACCAAAATCGACCCCCCAACTTGCCACATATAGCTTGTTGGGTCACACGGTCAAAACCAAACCCGACCCCCTAACATACCACATACAGCTTGTTAAGTCACAAGGTAAAAAAAAACAAAAAACCAAATCCGCATCCCTGATGTCATTTTCAAAACTTTGCCTCAAGATGGTACGTGATTCCTTTCACTACCATAAAATTCCCCTAGAAGCTTAAAAGGCTAAAATACTAAAAGAAAGACTGCTAAAAGACTCTAGGTCAAGTCACAAGCCCTCCTTCAAAAATCTCCTCAAGGCACATCGATTACAAAAGTTAATCAACTTGTTGCTGTACCTCGAGGGGGCATTTGTTGACACAAAAAATGTCACTTTGCCACTTCAACATTAAGAAAGCTATATGAAGTTGTAGCCGACCACAAATGGGCGATGCTACTTCTCAAAAAATCAAATCTTGTTAGAATCAAACAAAAATCGCAAGATCCTTCAAGAAAGCAAAGAAAGGAGTACACAAGATGTTTCGGGCCTCTTGTAGTTGAGCAGGAGCTCCGGGCGGCGACAGCATTGAAGACACCAAATCTTCGATCAGAGCCTATGGATGGTCCTGAAATACATCCAAAAGGCTCCACGTCAAATTCCAAGTCAAACCGACAACGTTTGACTCTACATCAGCCCTTGAACAACTAAATCAAGCCTCTAGGCAGCGAGAACCACCGAGGGCATTACTCATCAAACAGAGCACGTGGGCGACTTCAAGATGCTTACAAAGGGCTGCACGTCAAGTTTCAGGTCATTCTGAGAACATTTGACCAGACTTTGGCTCTCGGAAGCCAAATCAGGCCTCTCAGTGGCGAAGCTCCCCGAGACCATGCTTTCTAAGACAGATCCTGTGCATCATCTCAAAATGACTCCAATAGGTTTCCTGTCAAATTTCAGGTCAATCGGACATCGGTTGACCGCACATCAAAGTGCGACATCTTCCTCGTGACAAAATCATGTCTACTAGCGACAGGACCCCATACAACTTCAAAACTGAAACAAAAGCCTATGGTTGGTCTTATTTATTGCTCAGGAGGCTTCACCTCAAATTTTAGGTCATTCCGATATCGTTTGACCCAGTTTCGGTTTCTAATGGAAAATCGGCAGCTCTACGCGACAAAGTCTTCGGCTTTCCCGGAAAATTGAAAACTTAGCACTCCAAAATGCAAGGATTCTTGTCAAGTTTTCTACAGGGAAATCAAGCCAACAAATGTTCAAAAATGTCAAGAAAAATACAAAAGAGAAAAGAATCTGAAAAGACTGCGAAATGATAAAAAAACGGTGACCGAAGGGGAAAATCCCCGGCGACCCTGCACATGGTCGCCGGCGACCATGTAGATCCGGGTCGCTGGATTTTCCCCGGAAGACCCGTTTTCCGTCCCTTTTCACGTTTCAAAGCTTCCGGCTCCTGTGATTTTCCAAAATTCAGACTTTTGAGGCACCAAATCCGTCGACATCCGTCAAAATCATGAGTCCATCTTCAAGAGTATCAAAATCATCATTGATTGCCAATCGGTCGACCAAAAAAGTGCACTTTCCACCCGATCGATCGAGAAATCGATAGGACAGATGTCACCGGCCCGCTGTTAGCAATCAATGTCTAAAATTACATGGTCATCCGATGTCGATCAGCATTAAGATCCATCGATGATCATCGCCCGAAGAATTTCAAAAGACGCGGCAAGGCCCGTAACTCTTCAATTGCTCGGCGACCACTTAATGCTTACAAAGGGCTGCACGTCAAGTTTCAGGTCATTCCGAGAACATTTGACCAGACTTTGGCTCTCGGAAGCCAAATTAGGCCTCTCGGTGGCGAAGCTCCCCGAGACCATGCTTTCTAAGACAGAGCCTGTGCATCATCTCAAAATGACTCCAATAGGTTTCCTATCAAATTTCAGGTCAATCGGACATCGGTTGACCGCACATCAAAGCGCGACATCTTCCTCGTGACAGAATCAAGTCTACTAGCGACAGGATCCCATACGACTTCAAAACTCAAACAAAAGCCTATGGTTGGTCTTATTTATTGCTCAGGAGGCTTCACCTCAAATTTCAGGTCATTCCGATATCGTTTGACCCAGTTTCGGTTTCTAATGGAAAATCGGCAGCTCTACGCGACCAAGTCTTCGGCTTTCCCGGAAAATTGAAAACTTAGCACTCCAAAATGCAAGGATTCTTGTCAAGTTTTCTACAGGGAAATCAAGCCAACAAATGTGCAAAAATGTCAAAAAAAATACAAAAGAAAAAAGAATCTGAAAAGACTGCGAAATGACAAAAAAACGGTGACCGAAGGGGAAAATCCCCGGCGACCCAGCACATGGTCGCCGGCGACCATGTAGATCCGGGTCGCCGGATTTTCCCCGGAAGACCCGTTTTCCGTCCCTTTTCACGTTTCGAAGCTTCCGGCTCCTGCGATTTTCCAAAATTCAGACTTTTGAGGCACCAAATCCGTCGACATCCGTCAAAATCACGAGTCCACCTTCAAGAGTATCAAAATCATCATTGATTGCCAATCGGTCGACCAAAAAAGTGCACTTTCCACCCGATCGATCGAGAAATCGATAGGACAGATGTCACCGGCCCGCTGTTAGCAATCAATGTCTAAAATTACATGGTCATCCGATGTCGATCAGCATTAAGATCCATCGATGATCATCGCCCGAAGAATTTCAAAAGACGCGGCAAGGCCCGCAACTCTTCAATTGCTCGGCGACCACTTAATGCAATTAATTGACTAGCATTATTGCAGTCATTAATTCATTACTTTGGACGGCCCAATAAGAAGCAAGCATTCGGGAGTTACAAGTCAAAGGTTTCATGGCATTTAAACCATGAAACTCCTCCCATCATGGTGATTAAAGGTAATTAAATGCCCTTAATCTCCACCAACTAATCAGAAACCAAGAAAAAGGAGTTACAAAATAAAGGAATAAATCTTGTAATTACTCCCTTTATGCGGCTTGATGACAATAAAAGCCCATAAACTCTCCTAAATGGCTACCAAAGGCCTATAAATAGGGGAGCATTCCAAAGAAATCCAGATCAGAAAATTCGAGAGGGAAAAACACTTCGGAAAATCCTGAAATCCAGACAAAGAAAGGCATCAGAAATCTAAGAGAGAAAACTCTGCTGATGTTCTGCACCGACCACCACTATAAGTTGACAAAAGTCCCTTGGGGGTACCCCCCGAAGGTCCTTGCCTTCTCCTTCTGCCTCTAATGGCTTAGACGTTGCTTTTCAGCCCGTCTACTTAGCTTTTTATTGGACATAGGACCTCCTCTTGGTCTTCGTCCTCTAAAAATCTGAGGTTATGGCTAAGCCAAGCGAATCAAGAGTATCCTCTGTTTTCATCTGCATGAATGATTGCAAAGTCCACAAATGGCTTCGACCATCAATCTGAATGAGTCCCTTACAATCTCCTGAGAAGTTAGATCCTCATTTTCTTGCTTTTCATTGTAGTTTGTATTTTTTTTAAAATAGACAAAAACCACAACTCTTGTCTTTCATTATTGATAAGAATTGTAAATCGGCTAAACGCCAAAATCGGCTATAAATGCCAAACATCGCCTTTCACCGCAAACATCGCCTTTCACGATAAAACAAATGAAATCGTCTTTTACAGCATTTCAAATACTTATCTCTTTTCTTAAATATATGTGCAATGGAAACTTGAAAGAAGTTGATTTCCTTTTTACTTACGAAGGGCGATCTCCGGATCACCACTTATAATTCCAAGTAAAATAAAAAAGTTGGCACACTCGCCCAAAAAAAAATGTTGATACTCACTTTTCTCCCTCCGGGCGCGAAAGGATTGAACCAAAACGTACTCCCACGTCCGCCGACCTCGGTAACGCCGAGCATGAAAAAGCGCGGTCCTTCAAATGGCATGCACAAGAATAACTAAATCAGTAACTAGCCTTAGCCTCTAGAACTCCAAGATTACTCCCTAATCCCACCAATTAGGCATATATATACATATCATAATTGTAAGACCCCGACCTGAGAGACCTCGATTACTGTTAATTAAGTTGTGTCTTAGCTATAAGTGTGTTTAGTGGATTTTGATTTAGTTATTGGGTTAGAATAGCATTTATAATAGCTTTGGAGAATTTTGAGAGCCTTCTTGATTTGTGGGACCCTTTGGGGGTTCTTGTTATGGATTTGTGTGAGCTTGGGGGTTTATTCATGATTTTTTAAAATTATGTTTTTAATCCCATTTAGCTCATCTTATTATTCTCTATAATTTTCATGTTGACCCCGTTCTCAGTCGAGGGCCCGGAACCAAACTTTTCTCAATTTGAGGGCAAAACAGTCTTTTTACCCAAAATCTGGACACGATTTTGAATGTCACCAAAACTTGCAAAACAAAGACTTTTTGGAAACTAGAAATTTCGTCGAACAACTTTGTCATCTTCGTCGAAGTCATTTGAGGTCCCGAAATCGATGTTTTGAGCCCGAGAAGTATTTTAAGTTGTGGGACCCACTCTCTTCTTTGTATATAAAGAAACCCATCTTCTTCATTTCCTTTTTTTCCCTAATCCCTGCACAAGAGAAGAAGTTCCAGCAGCAGCGACCGGTTCTTCCTTTTCTTCTTGTTTTTTTACTCACAAATCACCACCAAGCCTTGTTCAAATCTAGTGGAGAGCTTCACCAATCTTGTTCACCCTTGCAAGAGCTTTCCTTTGGTACCATTTTTAGAAGGATCCATCAATTTCAAACTTCTCTTTGATCTAGCCTTGCTCATTTGAAGACTTTCTAGGTAAGAAATCTCTTCCATCTCCTAGATTATTGTTTATTGGGCCCTGGAGGAGCTTTATCTCAATTATTAGAGGCTCTCTCTTTGTATTTCATGGTTTTGTCATTTTAGGACTTGTAATTGGGCGTTTTTGTTTAGGTTTTTGGATTTTGGCTTGGAGAGGTGATTAGAGCTTGTTTTACATTAGCTTGGACCCAAGGCAAGTGGATGAAACGATTTACTTGATGCTAAATCACATTGTGCGTATTCTTGACTTTTCATTTTAAACCTTGTTTTATGTCATGTCTTTTATTGACTTTAAAATGCACTCACTAATGTGTTTTCTTGCTTATAAATTTCTTGGAAATGTTACTTTGATTTGTGTTAAAGTTAAATGATCTTTATGTGGATTTCTATGAATCTTCTTCTTATGGTTGAGATGAATGGGATGAAGGGTTTTGATCCATTTTATGGATGGATTGATGGAAGAATGGAAGTTTGATTGATGGAATGGAGGAGTTTTTAGCTCAAATATTATAAGGAGTTAATGTATAGAAATGATGGATGTTTGGAGGAAAGAAAGACTGAGAATCTACTTCAGAATTGCTGTGTTCGCAGCTGTCAGTCAGCATGTCGGCTAACCGACATCCAACCGACAGCAAGCCGACAGCTCTCGGTTCCATTTCCAGAGAGCTGCAAACTTCTGAAACTTTCTAATGCAGAGGTGTCGGCTAACCGACACGTGACCGACACCAGTTCGGTCCCAATTCCAGAAAGCTGCAATCTGCCAGAATTTCTGTGTGTTAGCTGTCAGCTGACCAACATCCCCATGTCGACCAACCGATAGCCAACCGACAAGGCTCTCGGCTCCATTTCCAGAGAGCTGCATTTTTCGTAATTTCTGATACTGTAGTATCGGCTGACTGACATCAGCCGAGGAGCTAACTTATAGTCATTTTCTTCCCAGTTTCTTTTGGAGAAATATATGGAAATATACTGAGGATTTAACCCCATCATCCTAATCTTATTAAAGGTCTTGTAGACTTGTCAATGTGCGTAAGGTCCCGGGTTGTCTCTAATTCTTATGGAGTACCAAATAAATATTAAATTGACAAACGAGACCATATCTACATTGATTCAAATCTTGGACCTTTAACACTTAGCCAGGAGAATGTTGGAAATTCATTCATATTTATCTTGACCCGAATTTTAATGGTGCTTTTCAAACATCATTTCTTATGATTTGGAGTTGCCCGAAAGTATTGGAAAATGTGTTTTGCTAACCTGTATATGCTCAACCCGATATGAATGTGTATTTGTGCCTATGGGCACCCCGTTCCATTATTATGTATTTGTTTGATTTCCCGCATTTAACCTATGAGTCGGCACCACTAAGTTTGGACAACCTTGTCGGTTTGATCCACCGACTTGGAGATCCTTCCCCTCCCGTTAGTCAGCTGCAGTCTGGAATCCGCAGAGTATTTACCCGGTTCACTGCCGTGGTCCCGCAAAGTATATATATATGTATATTATAGTATTTTATCATTGTCCCTCCTCACCTTGTGTGACCGAGGTCAATGATCCTGTAGGGTATGTGCTCTCATCACTTTTGTGAGAGAGGATTTAGCTTTGTGTAGTTGCCATCTTGACAGTTTCCTATTCTTGGTACCTTTGTTGCTTTATATCGCTCGTGTCGTTATTCAATAAATGTTGCATTGTCTTTTATGAAATTCATTATTTATACATAGGTTTTCTACACTCTTGCAAGGTATCATTGTTTTGTTTTATTGTTATATATTTTCACCCACTTGCCAGACCGTCGTGTCTGATCCATTTATTTTGGTACTCAGGTCCCGAACCCCTTGCCATTGAGGAGGAGCCTGAGGAGGCGGTCGGCGAACCACAGCGCGTAATTGAGTGGCAGGCTGACGATGTCATGTAGACATTCGTTCAGGCTTTGAGAATGACATTTTTTGGGAACTTGTGATAACATCCTTTGGGTTTATTCTTTTGTTATGTATTGGTCTTTGTTGACCATTTTTTTTGGGGCAACTAATCAACTGATCTTTTGTATTTACATTTAACTTTACTTTTGGGAAATATGCTAATGATCATTGTTCATTCTGATATCTTGCCATATCATTTATAAATCAGTCTTATATATGGAATGGAATGATACTAATATGGTTTACTACACGCTTCCGCAATCTCGAATGTATGTTTGATATGTTTATATGTGAGATGATATGTATGGATAATCCTCACCGCGGAACCTTGTGGGAAATCACATGCACGGATAAATGTTTTCTTAATTCCATGTGCGGATTAGCCAAAGAGATGCACGTGGCGCGTTATCACTCATCGTATCCCGGATTAGGCTCTTGACCCGGTCTGGGGTCGCGACAATAATAGAATAAACCTAGCGATCTGTAATGCTCTAATATAGAAACCTAAGTCAAAGTGAAGGGCTGGCTACACAACAATCCACAATCAATATCAATAAATCATTCAAATAAACCTCTATAATATCTCCATCGATTGCCAAGCCACATCACGGTCCATATCCAATCCATGTAGGGTATGCAGCTAATAACCAACATCAATCTCAGTCATATATGCAAACCCGAAGGTCAAAGAATAACCACAAGCTAATCCTAAAGTCAAACATAAGGTCTCATACCCAACAACCACAGTAATCTCTAAATAGATAAAAGGTCAACATATCCCTTCTCAGTCAATGGAGCATAGACCCAATTAAAGGTTTTCCAATAAAGATGAGTTGAGCTCAAATCCACTAGGATTTTTCCTAGGTCATACGAAGTACTAAACCCCACGTTAGTAAGATACCGTTTGCTTGGACGGTATTTACTTGGTCCAATGATCCAATTAATAGAGTCCAAAATTATAATTTAACACATTAAAAACCAAAGATATCATTTAAAATTAATTTACAAATAATAATGATAAATAACAATCTTAGTTTATAATTTTAGAAAACCTAAGGATTCCATTTAAAATATTTTCCACATTCAAAATAGTCAAAGGTTTAATTTGGATGTATAAAACAGTCCAGGCCCTTATTCCAAATTTTTAGAACATCATGGTCTTAAAACTAACATCACTAGTCACATGGCACTATTTTAAAACAGTTGCCAGTCAACAACCCACACCTTTCTTTCCTTCAATCATATTCAAGTTAAGTACCACTCAACAGGTCACCAAATTACCACTCACCAGGTTACCAGGTCACCCATTCTCCTCCCTTTATTCCCTCACATGACATGTCAACATTACCTTATCTCTACATCAGAACCGCCCTAACAAGTTAATGCAGAATGTAATTCTGTAATGGGTGAAATGATGCCAAATGCATCATGACCGTCTGGAAAGTGGGCCCCACTGTACCGTTTCCAATCGCAAGATCACCCTCACAACAATGGTCACCCAGCCATGTACGACGATATGAACGGACCAGATCTATGGTCAAATCGACCAGTGGACCCACAACCAGATTAAGCAAAAGACAACACCTCCATATTAAGTACGCCTCTGCTTCCTAAAACCATTAGATGGTGGGTTGAACGGGACCCACTCCTCACGGGTCTAACACCTTTGAGGTCGCCCGTGGGTCCTGTTCCAGATCCACGGATTAGATCGGTCATCGGGTGGCCCACGTGGGTCCCATGGTCGAAAACATGGACAGTTCCATTGTTACAGAGCCACTGCTTGAATTCTGTGGTTCCGCTGCCCATCAAGGTTACTCGAAAGTATGGTCTCACATCCCTAAATGCAAGTTTACAGAAGATGAAAAAGGGGTTTTGAACAACAGTGCTACGGACAATAGCCATTTGCAACTGTAACATCAATATAAGAAAATCTATTGGGTCATCTCCAAATCTCCGATCTCATTGCAAAACAATATTGCATTAAAAAATTATCGTAAGAAAAGGCATAAAAGGGTTTCTACATGCATATACACGCAAATCAAGGAAAAACACAAGTATTAAATTTAGAAATTATGTTTAGGTACTTGCCTAAGGTTCGAGGTTCAAAGAAAACGCAACAGATCCTAACCAATACCCAATCTGATATTACCGGGGTGCTCGATCACAATCATAATACCAATCTGACATAGAAGATGGGATATGAATGTTCAGATGAGCAGATCTTTGGTATTCCTACCCAAAACCCAACATTGGAAACATTAAGAATGTAACCCAAGAGTACAAATTTACTTCTAATGGTTTGAGGAGATGGTTACCTGATATAAGAAAGTCGAACCAAGAATGGTGGTATCTTCAGATCTTGATTATGCTGGCTGGATCCTAAAGTTCCAGAGGCTTGGGAAGTTGAAAGAGGAAGAAGATGAGGAAGAAGAACTGGGAGGAGTTGCAGAGATAAGTGGGAAGAGATAAGGACGTGCATTCGTTATAAGAGGGATTAGATTAAGAGAATATTCTATGGGATTTAGTCATTGGGTCAAAACTACGAGTCAGGTCATCTACTGTAGGTGCAGAAAATAATGACCCACAATAACTGGGGAGCCTTAGAGGACTTATCCAAAGTGGTGATGATTAGGTACCGTCCGAAAGCCTGAAAGAGAAGAACACACGGTCAGAGGACCCTGGCCTGGGCGGCACAAGGCACTCCGATGCCAAAGTCAGTGAGTGAACTGGAACAATGGAAGGAGAGGAAGGAGAGAGGCAGAGTAACAGCTCTCTGTGTGTTGAATTGTGCGTACCTTGCATGTGGTATGAAGCTCTATTTATAGAGGCTTGGGTCGTATCTTTGGAGGATATCTTGATGTGGGTCCCATGATTCGACTGGGAAGTCATGATCAGCCCACAAAGTAATAAATGCGGTCCAATCCAGCCCACTTTGCATTTAATGCTAGTCGGATCAGCCCACATCGCATTAAATGCGCGTCTTGTTGGGCCAGATCGTGTTGGGCGCCTTTGGCGGTAGGAGTATCATCGGATCTGCCCTCGGGCCTCGCCCTGATGTGGCCTCAGCCGCTGGATGCCGCCCTGTCAGGGATCTGGCGAAGATTGTGGACGGCTGGATGTCGCATCTGTCTCATTAGCTCGTGCCCCTATTCCTCCACATGCCTGATGACGTGGGGGATGAGGGGTGCGAGTGGAGGTTCTTTCGTGCTTCGGCTTTCGTCCTGGCTCCTTCAGCTGTGGTGGAGCTCTCAGCCGAGATGGGCACATGGGGTAGCCGAGTTCGGCGCTAGCGGCCTGGAGCTGTATGACTTCGGCTGAGGCCTCTGCCCTGTTAGCCGAGGTGAGTTTGGTGCCATGTGGATGGCACGCGGATGGCACGTGAGAGTGCTTATTCTCACCTGATGGCTGTGATTAGCGTAATCCTGGAGTTCTGGAATTCTCCCCACACAATTGCCCCCTAGCTTTTGACCTCTTAAGCGTCCTAGCCTTTAGTGGTCGAAAGCTAGCAAAATCCGACTGGGGATGCGGCGATCATTGCTTGGTGTCGTTTCAACTTTTCTGAAGCAATAAATGCTCTGCCTTGTCTGTCCTGGGAGGCGAGTCGACGGCTACACGCGTAACCTCTTCACTGATTGCGCTGTTTTATTGATGGAACGGGCACAGATTGCGAAATCCGTCCTTTCGAATTTCAAAAGTAGCGCGCGCCGAGGGTTCCCTTTCCATAAATAGGTCGTCTTCTTCCTTTCTTGTTTCTGGTTTCTTTTCGCCTTCGCCTTCATCTTTGATTTCTGCTCTGCTGCTCGAAATCTTTCTAGCGAGGACGACCATAAGATGTGCCCGGATCTGTTCTTGAGTTGCCCCTTTGTCTCTGTAAGTTGCTTCGTGCCTCTGTCTAGTTTTTTCTTGGGGTTTCGCGACTTCTAGGGTTTAACTTTGTTGTCACCCTTCTTAGACATGGGCACCCCTAGGTTTGATTTAGATACTGAAGAGGGCATAGCCAGATTTAGGGCCGCTTTCAATATTCCAGAGGGAGTCGTCCTCAAGCCGGCAGATTCCGTCGACTATGCCACGATGCGCTGGTCCTGCGGCTGGATGCCGTTCCGTCTGATCTCCGTGATCGAGGACGGGGTCAGATTTCCTCTGCACCCCTTGCTTAGGGCTTGTCTCAGTACCTGGTCCATTACCCCTTGCCAGCTGATGCCCAATGGCTATAAGGTCATCATGGGCACGGCGAAGCTGAATGAGATTTTGGGGACCGACCTGGGTGTCCACGATATCGAGGATACCTACGATATCTGCAAGGCTGGGGAAGGGAAATACTATCTCCGGGTGAAGCTGCAGCGAAGAGGCTTCGTCCTGGCCTTGGAAGATTCGAGTAAGAATGCCGAAGAAGCTTTCTTCTATGTGTCGGGGGAATGGGAGTTCGGCGCTAGCGAGAGCAGGAGGCTAATGGTCCCACGTCGCCCCGGGACTGTCCCAAGTAAACATCGCCTCTTTTCTCTTACCTGCTTTGCTTGATTTTGATGATGCCGAGCTGACACTCTTATTGTCTGTTTTGCAGAGGCAGGTGCGAGGCGACGCCGAGCTGCGAGTGAAGGCTGGAGGAGGAACGTTGAGGACGTCAATAAGGTAGAGAGATACAAGGGGCACGAGACCAGGTCGGCTTAGAAGCTGCTCGGGTATACGCCGAGGTACCGTGGTCACTACCTGAGGACCGGAGCAGCCGAGGTGGACGAGGCGCACCCTGACCGTCCAACCGTCTCCATTCCCGTGCCTGTCGGGATCCCTTTGATCGATCCTGCTGCGAGCCGAGCTGCGTCTGATGCCGACGCGTCCACTTACTTCTAGTTCGGGGCCACCGAACCTGACGCAGATAGTGGACGCTTATTCTTTCGATCGGGAACAAGACATGGCGGGAAGCTCGAGGGAGCCAGTTGTTAAGGATCTGGCGGCCAAGTTCAGGCAGAGGTCTTCTTCTTCTGCGACGCCATCATCTGCCAGTACCCGCACAACTTCGGGCTCGGGGGGTGCTGGCGCTACTTCTGCTCCTGCTCCTACTCCTGCTCCAAGCGAGGGAGTTCGGCGACGCTCGCCGGAGTGCCCGAGGGAGGGGTCCCCACCCAGGAAGAACTCCAAGGCGGGGGAGAAGGACTCGGGGGCTGAACAGCCTCAGAAGGGTAAAACTCCGGCGCGGGCCCCCGCAGTCAAGGCTCCAACTGAGAAGAGTGTGCCGGCCAGCAAGTCGACCGGCGGGGCGACCCGCGGGCTGACCATCTCGGTAGGGCAAGGTTCTGGATCGGCTTCGGGACCTTGAACTGCCCCAGCGCCATGGAAACCGAGGATGGAGACGCAACCGGGCAAGCCTCTGAATGTTGAGGACAGGCTGATGGGGAATGCCGATGTCATCGGAGCTCTTGCCAAGGTCTGTGCTCTGCCGCGAGACATGGAGACGCACGAGAGGTTCGACAACGAGAGCCTGATGGTCTCAGCGATCCAGGCTAACCTTCTGGTAAGTGTTTTTAGCGCTTTTCTTCAAGTAGTTTAGCTCGACTGTCCCGGTTTGACCCACTTTTCCCATTTGCAGAACGTGCAGAGGCTCCTGATCGTGGTGGGTAGGAGTGACAGGAACGCTGCGAGGGTCACTCAGCTGGAGTCCGAGAGGGATAAGCTGAACAAGGAGCTGGAAGAGCTAAGGAAGGGAATGGAGGGGCTGAAGAAGGCCAGCGCTAAAGAGTCTGCCCGGCTGGCGTCGGCTCTGGCTGACGTTGCCGAACTTACGTCGAGAGCTAATCATTTGAAAGGCGAGGTCTGGGCGAGGAACAAGAGGACCGCAGAACTAGAGTCGGAGCTTGCCAGGTCGAAATCTGAATCGGCGGCCGAGGGGGCGAGGTTGCGAAGGGAGGTGTTGGCCGGGCACGCTGAAAGAGAGAAACTGAAGATGGCGAACGCCGAACTGGAAAAAGAGAAGGCCTCTCTTCAGTCCGAGGCCCAATCTGCTTTCCAGAATGGGGTGGACTATGCCACGGAGCTGTATGAGAAGCAGGTGGAGGAGATCACCTCCATTTTGTTCGAGGAAGGATGCCTGGCCGCACTGAGACGTGCGGGGGTCCCTGAAGACCACCCTGTCTATCGGGACCTGCCGAATTACTCGGACCCGGCTCCTGAGCCGAGCCCCGCCCCTGTAGCTGAAAGTGCCCCTGACGAAGCTCCTGCAGTCGTTCCTGCTTCAGACGACGCTCCAGCTGCCACGGCCTCGAGCGACGCCCCGGTCGCCAGCGACGCTTCGGCCGTGCCTCAAGGTGAGGCCTCTTCTGCCCCTGCTTCGGCTGAGGTACCGGTTGAAGCCCCTTCTGCCAACGACGCTCCAAGCAAGGTCACGGTCGCGGCCGATGCTGCTGGTCCAGCAGATACGGTGATCGACCTGGTGGAGTCGCCGAAGCCACAGTAGCCTTGCTTCTTTTTATCTTTAGCCTTTTGTATGTGATGTTTTTCTTTTTCAGCCCTGTAATACTCCCTGCTATTAATGAAAGACGGGCTTCTTTACTTGTGCATTTTTCTCTGCATTTTTCTTCTGGATGTGGTATTGAATGGTATTGAATGCCCTTACTGTGACGCGTGACCCTCGAGGTAGAGAGAGTCAAACGGTCTTCATAGCTGTCTGTGCCGATTCTCCGTATTCTGGAGACCATAAATTGCAGTAAGCATGGTGATACGGCCGATGAGGGAAAGGGGCGGACGTCTCCACGTGGCGCCATAGGAATCGCTGGTCAACAGACAGGAAGACGTGCGTCCCATGTAACGCGTGGGAGACTTCGCCCCTTAACTTCCTTCGGAGATTGAGCCCTTCTTCTTCCTATAGGTAGGGGTGGTAGGCTCGCCATGGGAGAAGAAAAGAAACGGAATTAGGATAGTTTAATTCACATAGTCGTAGGAGCCATGTCCAGTGGACGTTTTGGACCCTTTGATCCGGGGGGAACCCCTGCGCCTGTGGACGGCTATCTCCGAGGGGGGAAGCCCGTCGTGGTCTGCGCGCTCTCTGAAGGAATTCCCCGTGGACCATGCGCTCTCTGAACGCGGGTTCACGGCCAACCGTCCCCGGTCCGGTTGCAGGGGAGTCTTCTGCAACTGTGGGATGGTGGCGCCCTCTGCGTCTGGCACGGTCTTGCGCGACCGCCGGACGCGGGGTGGGATTGAGGTCCCGCTGGACCTGGGGGTTCTTCAAACTTCGGTTGGTCTTACTGACTGGAGGGTGTTGAAGAGCTCAGCGAGGTCCAGGGCCTCCGAACTGGAGGGGCTCTGCAATCGCTTTGGTCTGACCAACCAAAGTGTATTGTAGAGCTCGGTGAAATTCAGGATCCCTCAGAACCTCCAGGCAATGAACCAGCGTCTTCGAGCTTGCAGCCTGAAGAGTCGGTGAAGATCAGAGTCTCCCAGCTTTCACTTTATTTTCTGTTTTTAGAGGACTACGATCCTCCTTTCTGTATTTTGTTTTCTGTTCTGTAACTCTTGTAATGAAGCAGTTTGCAATAAATAAAAAGGAAGAACTTTGTGATTATTCAACCTGTGTGCTTTTTTACTTTCCTTGCACTTGTGTTTT
The DNA here is from genome assembly GCA_012931725.1 of Litsea cubeba. Lineage (NCBI taxonomy): Eukaryota > Viridiplantae > Streptophyta > Magnoliopsida > Laurales > Lauraceae > Litsea > Litsea cubeba. Next base: position 72,640,128 of record CM022944.1, on the reverse strand, counting down.
GGTGCTGCTTTCTTGCGCTTCAGTGCTTGCACAGCTCTTTCTTTCTTAAAAATTGTCTCTGGCCGAAATGGCTAGCTTTGGCCGAGACGAACTGCTTGCGCCGAAGTGGATCCAGAATACCGCTGGTTTCGGTTATGTGCGCATGAGTTCGGCAACGGTCTCTGAGGGGTGTATAAACCCGAACTTTAGGAAACGACCGAGTGTTCGAACTCGAGGCCTTTTCCAGGGCGATGGACCCTTGAGTGGGATAAAACCCGGACTTTAGGAATCGGCCGAGTGTTCGAACTCGAGGCCTTTTCCAGGGCGGTAGACCCTTGAGTGGGATAAAACCCGGACTTTAGGAATCGGCCGAGTGTTCGAACTCGAGGCCTTTTCCAGGGCTGTAGACCCTTGAGTGGGATAAAACCCGGACTTTAGGAATCGGCCGAGTGTTCGAACTCGAGGCCTTTTCCAGGGCGGTAGACCCTTGAGTAGGATAAAACCCGGACTTTAGGAATCGGCCGAGAGTTCGAACTCGAGGCCTTTTCCAGGGCGGTAGACCCTTGAGCTGCCGGAGTCATTCAAAGAGAGATGACAGATTGATGACAGGGCGAAAGTTGCTTTCATTGATTCTGGGATTCATTACATCTTTAGAAATAAAATTTCTTTAAGTGGGATGCGTTCCACGGTCTCGGCAGTGGCTTGCCTTCTAAGTCTTCGAGTTTGTAGGCTGACTTCCCTGCCAGTGAGACTACCCTGAACGGGCCATGCCAGACCGGAGCCAGCTTCCCTTCGTTTGGTTCTTTGTCAGCTGGCAGGGTCTTCTTTAGAACCAGCTCTCCCACGGAGAATCTCCTTTCCTTGACATTTTGATTGTATGCCCTGGCTAACCGCTGCTGATAGTCGGTCAGACGCAGGGCTGCTGCTTCTCGGCGTTCGTCTGCCAGCTCCCTTGCCAGGTTCGTCTCATTTCGACCTTGGTCAACCAGCTCTGTCCTCAGGGTGGGAAGGCTGATTTCTAAAGGAATGACCGCCTCCATTCCGTAGGCCAGAGAGAAAGGTGTTGCCGAAGTGGAACGTCTTGGAGTCGTTCTGTATGCCCATAGCACACTCGGAAGCTTCACTGTCCATCTTCCCTTTGCCTTGTCCAGTCGCTTCTTCAGGCCGTCCAGGATCACTTTGTTAGAGATTTCTGCCTGGCCATTACTCTGCGGATATGCCGGAGTGGAGTAATGGTTTCTGATACCGTGTTCTTGGCAGAAGTCTCTAAAGGACTTGGAGTCGAACTGAGTCCCGTTGTCCGAAATCAGGGTCCTGGGGATGCCGAACCTCGTTAGGATGTTTTTCCAAATGAAGTTCCTGGAGTCCCTGTCCGTGATTGAGGACAACGGTTCAGCTTCTATCCATTTTGTGAAGTAGTCCGTAGCGACTATCAGCCATCTCTTGTTCCCTGGAGCTCGGTGAAGAGGCCCCACAATGTCCAGGCCCCATTGAGCGAAGGGCCATGGGCTAGAGAGGGGACTCAGATCTTGCGCTGGCTGATGGAGAGAGTGGGAGAACTTCTGGCACTTCTCGCATTTCCTGGCGTACACCTGTGCGTCCTTCTGCATGTAGGGCCACTAGTAACCCTGGCTTATTGCTCTGTAGGCCAGTGATCGACCTCCTATGTGACTGCCGCAGATTCCTTCGTGGATCTCATACAGGAAGTCGTCCACCTTGCTCGGGTGGACACATTGGAGGTAAGGACCTGTGAAGGATTTCCTGTAGAGTTTGCCTTCGGGAGAGAGCCAGAATCGAGCTGCCTTGAGTCTGATCCGGTGGGCTTTAGTCTTGTCCTCAGGGAGCCGGTCGTCCTTCAAGTAGGCGATGATTGGATCCATCCAGCTTGGGCCGAGGTCAGCACAGAGGACAAGCCTAGATGAATGGAGCTCTAAGCTTGACCTTGATATTGACCCAACCTCGACGGTCCTTTTCTTCCCTGCTTCGACGGCAGAAGCCAGGTTTGCAAGCGCATCTGCGTGCGTGTTGGTATCCCGGGATATTTGCCTAACCTCGGCTTTCTGGAAATGAGACAGCAGTTTTTTCATAAGGGCTAAGTAGGCCGCCATCCTGTCGTCCCTGGCCTGGTAGTCTCGAGCGAGTTGGCTAGTTACCAGTTGAGAATCGCTGAAGATCACCAGGTGCTGGGCTCCGAGGATTTGGGCGCTGTTCAACCCTGCTATCAGTGCTTCATACTCTGCCTCATTGTTCGTTGCTTTGAAGTCCAGGGTGAAAGCCTGCTCTATGACCAGACCCTCTGGCGATTGGAGGACTATGCCGGCGCCAGCTCTTTTGGAGGTGGACGATCCGTCGACAAAGATCTTCCATGCCTGGGCGGGAGACTGTTCGTCCTCAGTCACTTCTGGCTCGTGCCCTGCGCCCCCCAGTACCGTGCCGGGCTGGGTCGGAGCTGAATTGGGTGAGACGAACTCAACGATGAAGTCTGCCAGAATCTGGGCTTTGATCGTAGTTCGGGGACGGTACTGTATATCATACTGCCCCAGTTCAACTACCCACTTTGATATTCGCCCTGAAAAGTCAGCCTTCTTGAATATTGAACGGAGTGGATGCTCCGTGATCACCACAATGGTGTGGGATTGGAAATAATGGGAGAGCTTGCGGAAGGCACTGACGAGAGCCAACGCGAGCTTCTCCAATAAAAGGTACCTGGTCTCGGCATCGAGCAGGGTCTTGCTCGTATAGTAAATTGGTTTTTGAACTCCCTCGTCCTCCCTGATGAGGACGGAGCTCACTGCGTGATCCGAGACCGCAAGATATAAATACAAAACCTCCCCCGGAGTTGGGGTGGAGAGTAAGGGTGGTGACATCAAATAGGTTTTGAGCGCGGCCAATGCCTGGTCTCACTCAGGGGTCCACTGGAATTTTAAATTTTTCTTTAGAAGCTGAAAGAAAGGCCTGCACTTATCTGATGACCGGCTGATGAAGCGATTGAGTGCTGCAGCCATTCCCGTGAGCTTCTGGACTTCTTTCGTAGTAGAGGGGCTCTGAATGCCCTGGATCGCGGTGATCTAGTCCGGATTAGCCTCTATCCCCCTCCGCGTCACCAAGCTGCCGAGGAACTTGCCAGAGGCTACGCCGAAGGTGCACTTGGAGGCATTTAGCTTGAGCTTGTACGCGCGAAGGATGTCGAAGACTTGGCCAAGATCTGCCAGGTGATCGCTGGAGTGCACTGATTTGACGACCATGTCGTCGATGTACACCTCTACCGTTCGGCCGAGTTGAGCCTGGAACATCTTTGTCACGAGGCGCTGATAGGTTGCCCTCGCGTTCTTTAGCCCGAAGGGCATCACCTTGTAACAGTAAGTGCCACTGGGGGTTATGAATGACGTTTTTTCCTCGTCAGGCTCGTAAAGTGGAATCTGGTGGTAGCCTCTGTAGGTGTCGAGGAAGCTCATTCGGTCATGACCAGCGGTGGCGTCGATCAGTTGGTCAATCTTTGGGAGGGGGAAACTGTCTTTAGGGCAGGCCCTGTTCAAGTCTGTGAAGTTCACGCACACCCTCCATTTTCCAGTTTTCTTCTTGACCACCACCGTATTGGCCAGCCAGACCGGGTACTGGACTTCCCAGATGGCTCCTGCCTTCAGCAAGTTGTCGACCTCTTCGACGACCGCGTCTGTCTGCTGCAGCCCTGTCCTTCGGGCCCTCTGCACCACTGGTTTGTGGTTGGGGTCCACATTCAGCTTGTGGCACATGACCTCTGGGTCAACCCCAGGCATTTCGCTTGGGCTCCAAGCAAAGACATCGACGTTCTGCATCAGGAACCTTGAGAGTTCGCCTCTCTCTTCGTCTGGCAGCTGGGTGCCGATCAGGAAGAACCTATCTGGGTCTGCCGAGTTCAGCCTGACCTCGGCCAGGTCTTCAATGCTTTTCTTCTCGGGGTCTCGGCCGATTTCATCTCGGCCTTTCTCGAATTCGGCGAGGTTGACGCGCTCTGGCTCCTTCACTGCTGGGACCGCGGCCAACATGCACTGCCTGGCCTGCTGTTGATCTCCCTCCACTGTGACCACTTCCATCTTGTCCTCCTTGTTCTCGAGGACGAACTTCAGCTTCTGGTGGAGGGAAGAAGGGACTGCTTCCAACTTGTGGAGCCACGTTCTGCCCAAAATGACGTTGTAGGGAGAAGGGGCGTCCACGACCAGGAAGTCGGCCAACACGGTGGCTCCACCGACTCGGGTTTCCAAAGTGATCCTACCCTTGGGATAGACTGGCGTGGCGGACAACCCTAGCAGGGGTGCACGGACCTCCGTGAGGTCTGCTTCCGAGAGGTTCATCTTCTTGAAGCAATCTTAGTAGAGGACCTCGGAAGAGCTGCCGGAGTCGACGAGGATCCTCTTCACGGTGAAGTCTCTTAGCTTCATTGTGAGGAGCAGGGGGTCATTGTGAGGGAGCTGGATTCCCTCTAGATCTTTATCTGAGAATGAGATTGCGGGTCGGTCGCGGCGGGCCCTCTTAGATGCCGGTGCGAGTTCGGCCTTCATCACCTCCTTCCCATGCGACGCTCGCCTGGACTCGGCGCGGGCCTGTGAGCCTCCACGAGACGAGGGAGAGGGGACTGAGGACGCCAGATGGATCACATTAATGATCTTCTCGGAATCCTCACTGTCTGGCTCCCGAGCCGCGCTCTGGTGAACTCGGCCCTCGCTGCCGTCGGCATCATCTGCCTTGACGAACTCTGGAATGTGGCCTTCGCTGGCTAGCTTCTCCAGGTACCACTTCAGAGAATTGCAGTCCTCGGTCTTGTGCCCTTTACCCTTGTGGTAGGAGCAGTAGAGCTTGCTTCGGTTGCCAGAGGTGGGCTCATTCTTCAAGGGCGGGGGCCACTTGAATAATGGCTTGCTCTTTATCTTGCTCAGGATACGGTATATCGGCTCCTTGAAGACGACATTGACGCTCTGATCGGCGCTGGTGGGGGGTCTGGGCCTCCAGGTGCCCCCAGACCGGGACGACGTAGGCTTCACCGAACTGGCGGCCCAGGCCTGCTTGGGCTCCTGCTTCTGAAAGGGCCTCCCGCTTCTCTGCTGAGGCTGGCTGCTCTTGTGCTCGGGTTCCGGTCTTTCGTCCTCTTCCCGAGCCTGGATTTCATCTTCCTCCCGGGCGACAAAGCGCTTTATCCGGGACATTAGCTCTGGCATGGACTCTGGAGGGTCTCCGACCAAGTCCTTCCCGAGGTCGTGGCCGGGGATCAGGGCATGTTGGAAGGCGTAGATCACTATCTCCTCCCTAGTGCCCTCGATCTGGGTGTAAACCGCCCAAAATCGTCGGGCGAACTTGGCGAGGGTCTCACCCTGCTTCATTCTCAGGGCGAGAAGGTCCCCTTCTTTCTTGGGGACGGCGCTGTAAGCTTGGAACTTCTTCAGAAAGGACAGCTGGAGCTCCTTCCAACTCGAAATCGATTTCTCTGGGAGGGCGCAGAACCACTTCAGAGGGAGGTCACCCAAACTGGAGGAGAAGATCTTACAGTTGAGGTGGCCCTCGTTTCCCCAGATGGACATCTTCTGGGAGAAGTGACGGAGGTGAGCGGATGGATCGGACAGTCCGTCGTAGGGGACGAACCGCGGGACGGAGAACCTTTTGGGCAAGGGGGTACGCTCGATGTCCCTCGTGAAGGGCGAGGCCCCTAGATCAGTGTGGCCACAGATCTGCTTCTGGTCCCGCACGTCCAGGTTGCGCTGAAGAGCCAACCTGACGCGCTTGTCAAATCGCTCCTGCTCGTCGTCCTTTTCCGGAGTCTGGGCTCTTGACTTTCGCTTGGAGTGGTTCGGGCTGTGACGGCTATGGGCTCGGCCATTGCGGCTACGATGACTTCGGCTGTTGCTCTAGCCTTCGTCATGGATCTGGCTCCGCTTATGGTCCAGATGGTTTCTGAGATCTTCGCGAGGAGGCTGGGCTGCCCTGCTGGGGGCGTCCTTCTTCTTTCCCTGAGGATCAGAAACTTACCTCAACGAGGCAGTTTGCGCTGCTCTCAGCTGCTGCTGGAGCTCACGAATTAACCGCTCCTGCTTCTGGAGGAGAGCATTTTGAGCTGCGACATCTCCTCCAGCGGCAGGAGGTTGAACTCGACGCGTTTCTTCCACGGCAACGGCTTTATCTTTGCGAGGACGCTCATGCCGACGCTCGTCGCGTTGGGGTGGCGTAACTTCGTCTGCTGAGGACGAGGCCTCGAGTCCTTCTTGGAGGGGGACCTCGACGAAAAGCTGCGAGCCTAAGCGGCCCTCGCCTGCAGATGTGCCATGCACCATTCGGGAACGCCCTTGAGGAGGGACGTCTGCCGATGTTGCTGGCAGCTCGAGCGCTGCTCTCGAGGATTCTCCGCCTTTCCTAGCTTTCGGAGGCATGGCTTCTGAGAGATTGAGGTTGAGAAGGTTGGGAAGGTTGGGATATTACTTTCCCACAGACGGCGCCAATTGTAGGTGCAGAAAATAATGACCCACAATAACTGGGGAGCCTTAGAGGACTTATCCAAAGTGGTGATGATTAGGTACCGTCCGAAAGCCTGAAAGAGAAGAACACACGGTCAGAGGACCCTGGCCTGGGCGGCGCAAGGCTCTCCGATGCCAAAGTCAGTGAGTGAACTGGAACAATGGAAGGAGAGGAAGAAGAGAGGCAGAGTAACAGCTCTCTGTGTGTTGAAATGTACGTACCTTGCATGTGGTATGAAGCTCTATTTATAAAGGCTTGGGTCGTATCTTTGGAGGATATCTTGATGTGGGTCCCATGATTCGACTGGGAAGTCATGATCAGCCCACAAAGTAATAAATGCAGTCCAATCCAGCCCACTTTGCATTTAATGCTAGTCGGATCAGCCTACATCGCATTAAATGCGCGTCTTGTTGGGCTAGATCGTGTTGGGCGCCTTTGGCGGTAGGAGTATCATCGGATCTGCCCTCGGGCCTCGCCCTGATGTGGCCTCAGCCGCTGGATGCCGCCCTGTCAGGGATCTAGCGAAGATTGTGGACGGCTGGATGTCGCATCTGTCTCATTAGCTCGTGCCCCTATTCCTCCACGTGCCTGATGACGTGGGGGATGAGGGGTGCGAGTGGAGGTTCTTTCGTGCTTCGGCTTTCATCCTGGCTCCTTCAGCCGAGGTGGAGCTCTCAGCCGAGATGGGCACATGGGGTAGCCGAGCTCGGCGCTAGCGGCCTGGAGCTGTATGACTTCGGCTGAGGCCTCTGCCCTGTTAGCCGAGGTGGGTTTGGTGCCATGTGGATGGCACGCGGATGGCACGTGAGAGTGCTTATTCTCATCTGATGGCTGTGATTAGCGTAATTCTGGAGTTCTGGAATTCTCCCCACACATCTACCTATTAACCCAACTCATCAATCTACGCAGAAATCTAACGGGTGCTCCACTTAATCCTAACCACTTAAATATCTAAAATACATTCAATTAAAATAATAATAATATCTAATTAAAATATAATAAAATACTATAGGTGGGACTGGGATCTTACCTAATACAATGACATCCAGGGAAGAAATGCTGACTCAGTGTCTCAGTACTTCGGGGAGGATCCATCTCGTTGTCCTTTGGAGCAAGGTCAGATGGTACTTTTGATTGTATTTTAGTCTTCTTTTACTTTTCTTGGTTAGGCTACATGACTCGAACCGACAATGAGCAAGTTCCAACTGCTCTAATGGACTGAGTCGGTCTAGTGTACTTTCAACATTTGTTCTCTATGTATAAGACATAATTTATAATTACTTCTTGATGTAGGAGCGAGTGGAAAAATTTTGGAGGATCCTGTATTAGATCAGGCCCCAACATATTTGGAAAATTGGGTTTGATCAAATTATGCCTTGATCCAATTTTCAAACGGCTCAATCAAGTGGATTGGATTAAAATTCAGATTGGATGATTTAGATGAGTTGAAGTTAGATCTAAAATCGGCTGAATTAAAGAAGGACCAAATACAGGACAACGATAATCCATTTGGGTCCTATTAGCAGTCCCAAATAGGCCTACATATGCATAAAAAGTCCAGGTCTGTGGGCAGCAACTTGAGTGCATTCAAACCAGTAAAACAGGGCCCCGAAACTGACCCACTCCGCTTGGGGCTATTACCAACCTTGTCATCCAGTTCTGGAACCAGCTGGGAGTGGCCGACTTGTCCTGCTAGTCCTTACATGGGGCCTAGTGACTTAATGTTGTAGAACACGGGTAGACCACTGGAAGTGTAGTCTGATGCATTGTTGTTAGAATTCTATGATTTGTATCACGAGTCCTATGATTCATATCAAATCCTAAGGAAATTTTTCGTATGTATGTCATGAATCCTATGTCTAGGTGAATCTTAAGGTTCAAGTGTGATTTTATGACTCAATATGTGAGACCCCAATCCGCCAGGTAATCTCTTGAGGCAAGACCAGGTCAAGTGATCCTGTAAGCCAACAAAGGGGAATATGCAGAGATAACGGTGGAGTGCTTCGGTAGGCACCGCGAGGCTATGTCCAAGTTCCACATTGGAATTATCCAAGTCCTGACTCTCACCCTGTGCTTATAAGTCAAACCCCATCTTAACTCAACATGACGCGTTTTAAAGTCGTACGGCCTCGGGGTCATGCGGCCCCGAATCCCATAAGAACTCCGGAGATAAGCATGCTCGGGCGGGACCAATACCGGGATGGGGGACTGCCCGTGAAGTCCCCGTGCGTGCACATGGGCCAAAGCGGACAATATCATGCTGAGTGTGATAGTTGGTATCAAAGCCGAGAATGGCTGTAATTCCAGTAGGGGAGAGTGTGAGACACTGAGAGCCCAATTCACTTGGGTGATCCCTTGAGGCATGGTCAAGTGATCCAATGAGCCAAGAAAGGGGAATCCGTAGGGGTAAGGGTGGAGTGCTTCGGTAGGCACCGTGAGCTATGATGTCCAAATATGGCATGGATACGGAAGATACAAACCATAGACACAGCAGGAACACAAATTTTACTTGTAAAAACTTAAGTATCGGATACGATACGACATGATACGTTGCCCATTTTGAAGTATTCGTGCATCACAGACCATGAGGCTTTGTCAAACTCCTACATCGGAAATATCCAAGTCCTGACCCTGGGCTTATAAGTCAAACCCCGTCTTAACTAAACATGAAGCGTTTTAAAGCCGTACGGCCTCAGGTCCCATAAGAACTCTAGAGTTAAGCATGCTCGGGCGGGAGCAGTACTGAGATGGGCGACCACTTGGGAAGTCCTCACGCGCGCACGTGGGCCAAAGCAGACAATATCATGTTGAGTTGGGCGGGGCTGTGACACGATACTTGTTTCATCGAATCTTATGATTTAAGTGATTTTCCTAAGTAACATTAGTAGTCTTTTATTTTTTTTTCGTTCTCCCGCTCCATTTTTTGTTTACATTTCTATTTTTAAAGAGTTATTTAGTGGTTAACAAAACCACGTATTACTTGTGATTTTGAGAAGGTTTTAGAGATTAATAACGAATAAGCATTCAACTAAAGCATTTTGATTGCGCAAACAGGGTTTGTTCGATATTTTTTTCGGTTTTCTTTTCATAACACCTTTTTAACTTGAGGAGACATCTTAAGGTAAGATTGTTGATTTGGATTTTTATTTTTTTGTTTAAACTGAACAAGAAAAACTCTTGCAACTTGTTTGCCTCTCCAGGTAAAATTGATATATTTAATATATTTAATTACTTATACATATCATTTATGAATTACAATACATTAGTATATGTTAATGGTGTTCTACATATGACTGTATCAGACTTAGGGATTTATGTTGGTAAAAATGGAAAATGGATAGATTATGAACAACTACCTTTTTCCTTTTTTTTCTTTTAAATACCTTAAATATTTGTTTATTTTTATAAGAAAAAACTCCTATGATCCGCGATACAATTTCACGATTTGACTCGGTTAATTCCCTTGAACGATTTCCAATACAATTTCAATTTTCTGAACAATGGTCAGAAGAGAATTTTAACATGAGAAATAGGGAGAGGACATCGAACATGTTATGTAATATATAATTGCTTACTTCTTACCTTGATTATGTTACCCAACTAAGATATGGGTAATCACGTAGGTATGTTTTTCATTCAGTTTATGTAGTCTACAGGACTGCCTATTTCATATCTCAGTTCATTGAAGGAACCTTTTGGTTCTCCCCTTTAATCATGATCGAAAAAGGAAAAAAAAATAGTCAAATGCATTTGGAAATCCTACTTGGTTTTCCTTTCAAACCCAACTTTCTAAGATCATACTTGATAGAATGATTTCATCCTATCACGTGCCATTTCCATATGTAAAAGAAATTGATGAACAATCATGTAAGTGCCTAAAAATTAAGGACTTTAGATCAGGGATTAGGATCCTTGATTCGGGTGGTTTGGATGAAGGTTGCCGTGGCTCCGACTAGACCTGAGGAGGAAGAGAGAAGAAGAAACGTCAAAGGACCCTGGCTGCAAGCAGCGCAAGGCTCTCCGATGCTTAAGTTAGTTCAGGGAACGAGCAAGGGAAAATGGAGAGGGAATTGCAGAGTAAGAGTGTGTATTATGGGTTGCGTACCTTTAAGATGGGGATGAAGATGCTATTTATAGGTGATGGGGTTGACTATTGTGGGCGAGTTTCAAGACTGGGCCGGCCACTTGAGTGGCTGCGTCCACCCAGCCCATAATGCATTAAATGCTGACCCATGCTTCATTAAATGCTAGGCTCGCTGGGTCAGGCGGCGGTTCTGACTTTTGGGCCAGGTCCCATCAGGCCTGGCCCGGAGCCATGCCCTGGGGGCGCACGTGTCCTGTGCGCGCCGTTTTGTCAGTAATGATAATCTGCAGGGCATGCCTTAGCATGCGCCGTTGCCTTGTCGCTGGTCCCATCAATCTCTGTCAGATCCGCGTTGCCGGGGTCGATGCCGAGGTCGGATAGGTCCGACTTCGGGAGCTCTCACCTTGGCGAATGACCGCGGTCCTTCGGCCGTGGTCACCCTTGGCCTAGGGGTGGCGTAATCATTCTGTCTTGAGGCCTGGGCTAGTGCTGATCTCGGCTTAGTGAAAACACCCCCACACAATTGCCCCCCAGTCTTCCGAGCTCTTAAGGGTGTCAACTCTTTGAGGTCGGAAGCTGAATAGGTCTCGCCGAGATGCAATATGCCACGGTGCTCAGAGAACTTCCTGCCCGGGCTCGGGGGAGCTCAAACGTCTCCTGGCTTTCGGAATTCCACCGCCGTTTCGGTAGCCGGCGTCTTTACTCCTATCCGCTGTCACTTCCGTACCCGAGGCATTAAATGGCGCACGAGAAACAAGCTGGCGCTTCCACGTGTCTCTCTTTATTTGGCTGGCTCGTCTTTTCACGACGGCGCGCGCAGTGAAAAGGCTCCTTCTTGAATTTCGAAGAGGCGCCATGATTAGGCGCCTATTCTCTGGCTATAAATAGGGGCTCGTCCCTTCTTTTTCTTTTTTTACTCGCATTCTATCTTTCTCCTTGCTTTCTTCTTCTTTGCTTTCTTCTTCCTTTCGCTCTCTTCTTCCTTTTGCCTCTCTCCTGCCCTCGTCTCTGTCGAACGAAAGGGGTTGTTGCAGGGATTCTCCGGGCTTTTTTTCGAAAGAGGCGCTGTCAGGAATCCGTTCTTCGTCCTAATTCTTTCCGTAAGTCTCCTTCCTCTTCTTTCTGTTCCATTCTGTTTCATTCTGTTTTCTAGGTTTCAGCTCTGTCTAGGGCTTCTTCGATCTCTATCTAGGATTTCCTCTGCTTTCTAGGGTTTCTTCTTGCTTCCCAGCATATTCTTTTGTTCCCCTAGTGCTTTTTCCTTAGGGATGGGTGTTTACAGCCATTGGATAGAGTCCGAGATGGGGCTAGCTGGCCTTAGGGCTAGGTATGATATACCAGAGGGGGTCCAGGTCATGGCGGCTACAGTCATGTCTTATGCCATTGGGGATTTTTGTGACGGCTGGATGCCGTTCCCCTTGGTTGCCGTGATCGAGGGCGGGGTTAGGTTTCCCCTCCGCCCTCTGCTTAGGGACTGTCTCCGAGCATGGCATCTCTGCCCCTGCTAACTGATGCCTAACAGTTTCAAAATTGTAATGGGTACGGACGCACTCAATACAATTCTGGGCATCAGTCTCGGTGTCCACGATATCGAGGAGGCCTACGATATCTGCAAGTCCGGGAAGGACATGTACTACCTTCGCGTCAAGTCAGGGCGGAGGCCCTTCGTGCAGGCCTTAGAAGACTCCAATAAATATGCCGGGGACGATCGCCTGATGGTCACTGGCAATTGGGAGTTTGGTGACGACGAGCCCATCTCGGCAAGAAATTTCAGGATCCCTCGTCACTACGGCACCCCTCCAAGTAATCAAAACCTGAGTACATCTTTTTACTTTTCATGCCCTTTTGTACTTGCCGATCTGATGTCCCTTGTTTGTGAAAGTCCGGGATCTTAACCATAGAGGGGGGGGGGGTGAATAGGGTGATCTACACTTAATGACTAATTATGACCAATTTTAATTTCTTTAAAATAAACTAGTCATATGTGATGATTATGACAATAGATGCGGAAAAGAAACAAATCAATCACCACAACCCAATCACCATAACACAAGGATTTATAGTGGTTCGGCCTCAATGCCTACATCCACTACCGGCTTGTGTATCCAACACCCCACCGGATTTCCACTATTATGCTTTTCAAACGGCTAAGCAATAACCTCTACAATATGCTTTCCAAGGATAAGCAATAACCTTACAATGATGTTTTTCTAGGCTAAACAACAACCCTTACACTATGCTTTTATATGGCTAAGCAATAACCTTTACACTATGCTTTTATATGGCTAAGCAATAACCTTACAAGCAAATGATTTCTCTCAAAGAAAGTGTCTTGACAAAACACTCTAAGAGATTACAATTTAAGCTCAAATGAAATTGCCTCTAAATAGGCGAATATGAAAGTGTAAAGCTAACTCACACAACACTCTAAGTAATGCAAAGATGAATGCTCATGAAGTGTGTGAGTGAATACTTCAATCAAGTTGAAAATGAAGGCTCAATCAATTTATGCTAAAAGCATTTAAAAGTTTAATGCACATAAAAAGGTATGATTGAAGTAATATGCAAATCACATGTACCAAAGACAAACTTGTAGAAGATATGAAAAACAAGGGTTCACAATTTGTATGAAATAATTTAGTCTAAACACGTGATGCATGTGCAATGTTGTTTTCAAAACCAAATTAATTCAACAAAGGTTTAAATGAATGAAAACAACAAGGAAAGATTCAAAACAAGTTAATGAATCATGACATAAAAGAAATCAAAGATTTTGGCAATGCATGATTAACAAAGTTTATAAAACAAACTTGTTTTGAAATCAAGGTGACGAATCCTATCACTTAAATCAAAGATTAAGGAAGTAGAGGATTCAACACATCATAGTTTATATGCTTAAAAACATTTACCAATAGTTTAGACAAAGCATAAAACATATGAGCAAGGAAATTAAAGCTTACTAGAGTTTAAATTCTTGAGATCAAGCTTTAGCTTTTCCTTTGGACCACACAAGCTTCCTTAGTTCATTCCCTTTGCTTAGGCATCAAAAACACCAATAATGGCCTCTATTCTCATCATCTTTTCTCTTGGAATGAACTTGCTTTTTATAGAAAAAGTGGTCCAACGGATGCCTGTCGGTCAACCGATAACTAGCTGTCGGTTGACCGATGGCTCAACGGTCATATGCAACGGTCATATTTTTTAAAGTTCACCTGACCCTTTTGCATTCGTCGGTTGACCGTCCTTCATCGGTTGACCGATGCGGAACCGACAGCCGAGCCGATAGCACACTGATCATGGAAAAAGGTGCCGTCTGTTTTTGGAACCGATGAGTCTCGGTCTGAGATTTTATGCACTATCGGTGGACCGATGTGAACCGATAGGCTGACAGATGGGAACCGATGGAGTTATCGGTTCACCTTGGTTCACTTGTGGGTCGACCGATGGGGACCGATGACTTGACCGACAGACTGGTCAGGTCAATTTTCTGAATATCTGAAGTTTTGAGAAATGAACTTTTTGAATTGATTTAAAAACTCAGATTTGAAGGGTGTCCTCTTGCATTGTTTTCATCAAGAAAAACATGATTAAAATCAAGGTTCAAATCAACCAAAAAAAAGTTTTAAATCAAAACATGAGTAGGTTGAGTTAAAAAATGATTTTCAAGAAGAAATATGTGGAATGAAAATGAGCCTAATAATATGACTGTTATGCAAATGCAAGACATCAAATTGCAAATACTTAGGGTCTAACAATCTCCCCCTTTGCAATTTGATGGCAAATAACACTCAACCACTCATTAATACTATCAACTCATCACCATTTGTCCAATCCACTTCTTCTTACTTCAGCTCCCCCAATGTTCTTGCTCTCCCCCATTGTTCATTATCTGCTCCTTCTTTTCTCCCCCAATGTCCTTGCTCTCCCCCATTGTCCTTGCTTCAACTCCTCTTTATCTTCTTTAGTCTTCATCTCCCACTTAGTCTTTTCTTTATGTTTCTTCTTCTTCTCCCCCATTGACATCAAATTGCTAAATAGTCTGCAAACAATACTCATGCAAACATATACCTTTCTCATAGCATAATTTTGATATCTTCAATGTGAAGGAAAGAAACAACACAAAAAAAATATTTATGTAGATGGTACATGGATCAAAAGATGTCATTCAATATATAAAGATTTTTAAAAGTCTTACACTTTAACAATTGACATAGACATAAACATAACCATCCAGTAACTGAAAATAGAAGTTTAAATGACAAAGTCTAAACTGATTATCCAGCCTTTTTCCCAATACAAAAGCACACCACCAATAATACACCAATTGAATCACAAAATGTGGTGACAGGGAAAGTTAGTTCCTAATCAGAATCTGGAGATAGAGGTGATGGAGATGGTGATCCAGCAACATCATCCCTTCTGCAGCTTTTTGAGATCTTGGAGAGGTATTTGAACATTTTGTTGATTGTCTTGGATTGCTTCTTCTGTTTCCTCTTTAAGTAAGCTATATCTCTCTCCATATTTGCTTGCCAGTCAGAGGATGTGCCAGGGGAAGAAGGACCAGTAGTATGCCTTGAAGATGATGCACGAGCAGGAGGAGCTGGAGATCTTGGTATCTCCTGTCTCAAGGGAGGCTCTTGTGCCAGGGGAGGATCTTCTGCTATGGGGATTTGAGGATTTGGGATGAGATTCATTTGATTCAGATTGGTTACTGAGAATGGAGCTTTGAAAATGGATCTTTCTCCAGTAGGTATAGGAATACGAAACTGAAGAGCAATCTGAGTCATCAAGTACCCATACGGAATGGCATTCTTTTGTGCCAATGAGTTTCGAAACTTGATAATTGTATGGCAAATGAGAGAGGGTAGACAGATGGGAGTGCCAGTTACTACCTTAGACAGGATACTAACCATGAAGGCTGTAAGCTCAGTCCTATTTCCACCTCTAGGATACACATTGTAAGTGAAAAGATTGTGAATAATCCTATTGATTGGAGTTAGGGAACTAATGGTTAGATGATGTTTCTTTTGATCCCATTGACAGTTGAAGCCACATATGTCAATGGTGGCTTTGATCCTCTCATCCTCCGAAGGTGTATAAGTCACATATGTTACTCCCGTAGGAGTACAAGGAATCCCCATTATCAGTCCTATTCTTTGGGGTGTGAATA
Source organism: Litsea cubeba (assembly GCA_012931725.1). Taxonomy (NCBI): domain Eukaryota; kingdom Viridiplantae; phylum Streptophyta; class Magnoliopsida; order Laurales; family Lauraceae; genus Litsea; species Litsea cubeba. The sequence continues at coordinate 72,624,415 of CM022944.1, read as the reverse complement.
CTTCATCTCTATCCATAAAGGAAATGGTAAAAGAACAAGCATTGATAGAGTCATTTGTGCTTGTGATAGATGCATACAAGAATTTGACTATTGAAGGGTATGCAATATCACCCCACAGAAGTATCCTCTCCCAACCCACTTGACCAAGCACATTGCTCAAGTTGAAACCCATGGAAGTAATCTTTTCCACGATTGTCCTCCTTTCCACTACAACATTCCTCCTTTGAAGACTTTTTGAGTCAAGTCTCAAATTGGTTGAAGGAGGAGGGGGTGACGGAGATGAGCTTTCATTCCCACTATCTTCTATAGGTCTGCTAGAAGAGGCTGTGGCCTTTCCCATCTTTATAGGGCGCCTAGGAGTAGCCTTCTTGGTTCTAGGAGGCATTTTCACAGATACTTGGTGTGCACAGTGGGGATATGATAGAAAGATTTGAATTTTTAGAGAATGATTGTGGACTAAGATTTAGGAAGATTGAATTCAATGTTACCTGAATCAACCTTGGAAGGGGAGCAAGGACAGATGATCAAATCTGAATAAGACACATGTGGTTGGGTTTCTCAAAATGGAGCACAACAGCTTGGAGAGACCGACCACGTTTTTGAGAGCTTGGGAGGCTTGGCTGAAGCTCAGTAGTTCTCTTAGGATCTTGGAGAAGTTTGCACAGAGCGTCTTCACGTTTTGGAGAGGGAATCAGTCACGCACAGCAGCCAAGAAGATGAACAGTGCAGGCTTTTGACATTGAAATCAGATTCGGAGGATGCCCAATCGATGCTTTCTAATGATCAATGTTTGAAAATGAATGAGGATCTCACTCTTGGAGAAGGAGAACCAGCAGACACAGCAACCTAGGGCTTTGGAGACGAAGCAGGAAGAAACAGAACAGAAAGGAAGATTTCTGCGCGCAGGGTTTTTAATCGAGGCACTGCTTCATCGGTCCACCGATGACTTAAGTATCGGTCGACCGATAGATGTAGAAAAGTGGGCTAATCCACTGAATTAGCCTTCTTAGCTAATGATCATTGCTTAGTGTGTTTTATGATTGATTTAACTTATGAAGAACAATTTTTAGATCATCAAAATTTTAGATTTAAATTGATCAAACACATGCATTTTCATATCAAGTACCTTTTGGGTTCAAAAATGCGTTTTCAAAAATTAAATTACAAACAATTTGAAATTCTAAACATATAGAGAATACCCAGAAAGATTGGACCATATAGACTTAGGACCAACTAGACATGTAACTTAAGAGAGTGAGTTGGTCCAATCTAATTACTAGGCCTTAGTATTTTTCTAATAGCCTAACCTTAGGTATCCATCTAAGGTCTTGAGCCTTTGAGCCTATGGTTGAGATTTCACCAACTATAGGAGATAAATATAGGTTTCTTTTAGACTTGACATCATATCTTTGAGTTTTGACAACTTTATACTTAGATTGATGATTAGTCTTTGGTAGTTGGTGTTCAACTTTCTTTTTGTTCTTCTCATTTCTTTTAGCTTTTCCTCCCTCTTTTTGTCTTTTGAATTTTAATTTTAATCTTTCAACCTTTTTCAAAAGTTCTTTCATTTCCAAGGTTAATGGAGGGAAGGTGTGAGGTTTCTTATTTATAGATTTGTTTTGACCAATCTTTACTTGTTTAGTCTTTTTAAAATTTATCTTTGAAGACTCTTGTTGAAATGGTTTGACTTGTTTGAACTTTCTAGAATCTTCCTTTGATTCAGATGCCTTAACCATCATAGAATTAGATTTTCCATTTTTAGGTTCATAGATGGAATTGGACAAATGACTTTTTCTTAATTTGCACTCAAATTTGAAATGCCCCTCATTACCACAATAATGACATTTTGTTTTGGACAATGGGGATTGAGTGCATGAGAATGAGGGTTCACCTCTCACAAATGTGTTGGTGAAATTTGGGTCATGTGTAATATACTTATTGAATCCAAGACCCGTCCTATCTCTTTGTGATTTACCCAATCTAAATAATTTTTCAAATTTCTCTTCTCCTTGGGTAAATTTGCACTCATACTTTTGTTTGTGAGTTTCAAGTTGAGTGACTTGATTTTTAAGAATTGAATTTTCAAGTTTAACTTTTGTAAGTTCAATTCCAATTCCATTAAACTTGTTTAATTTTTCGTAAGCAAGTTTTAATTCAAGTTTGAGTTCATTTACATTAGATCCAAGTTGTAAAGTTTTTATATTACTTTGAGCATTGAATAAATTCTCTTTGGTGGTTATTAACTTGGATTCAAGGTTGACAATGTCTTCAACTTGATTTTTTATATGATCACTTAGAGTTGAATTTTCTTTGGTAAGTCCTTCACAATTTATCTTAGATACATTTAATTCATCTTGAAGATTTAACAAATTATCTTTAGAAATTTTCAATTTGGATTCTAAATGGATAATGTTCTCATCTTGTCTTTTTAATGTATCTCTTAGATTTATATTTTCTTTATTTAGCTCATTATGACTTGATTTTATTTCATTTAGTTCATCTTGAGCATTTGATAGATTGTGCAAAGTGATCATGAACTTAGAGTCTAGGCATTGAATTACTTCTTCTTTCTCTCTAAGTTCATCTTTTGAAGTGTTAATTTCCTTGTTTAATCTCTTAGATTCTTCTTTTAAACTTTTGTTGTTCCTATCAAGTTTTAGGAACAATGTATATAGTTCATTATAAGCATGTTGAAGGTCATCTTCATATTCATTATTTTCTTCTTCTTTTGATTCAACTTTAGATTCATTAAATTCAAGGTTTGAATCTCCAATAGAAGAAAGGAGGGGTCTAGAAGAATCTATAAGAGAATCTACACAATCTAGCATAGTGGAGTCCATTTTAATGATTTTCATGAAAAGCACACTAGGGTTTAAACTCTAGGTTTTTACACCTAATCAAGAGTTCCAAACACTTGATCCTAAATATAGAGCAACCTTGCTCGGATACCAATTGAAAGTCCGGGATCTTAACCCTAGAGGGGGGGGGGGGGGGGTGAATAGGGTGATCTACACTTAATGACTAATTATGACCAATTTTAATTTCTTTAAAATAAACTAGTCATATGTGATGATTATGACAATAGATGCGGAAAAGAAACAAATCAATCACCACAACCCAATCACCATAACACAAGGATTTATAGTGGTTCGGCCTCAATGCCTACATCCACTACCGGCTTGTGTATCCAACACCCCACCGGATTTCCACTATTATGCTTTTCAAACGGCTAAGCAATAACCTCTACAATATGCTTTCCAAGGATAAGCAATAACCTTACAATGATATTTTTCTAGGCTAAACAACAACCCTTACACTATGCTTTTATATGGCTAAGCAATAACCTTTACACGATGCTTTTATATGGCTAAGCAATAACCTTACAAGCAAATGATTTCTCTCAAAGAAAGTGTCTTGACAAAACACTCTAAGAGATTACAATTTAAGCTCAAATGAAATTGCCTCTAAATAGGCGAATATGAAAGTGTAAAGCTAACTCACACAACACTCTAAGTAATGCAAAGATGAATGCTCATGAAGTGTGTGAGTGAATACTTCAATCAAGTTGAAAATGAAGGCTCAATCAATTTATGCTAAAAGCATTTAAAAGTTTAATGCACATAAAAAGGTATGATTGAAGTAATATGCAAATCACATGTACCAAATACAAACTTGTAGAAGATATGAAAAACAAGGGTTCACAAGTTGTATGAAATAATTTAGTCTAAACATGTGATGCATGTGCAATGTTGTTTTCAAAACCAAATTAATTCAACAAAGGTTTAAATGAATGAAAACAACAAGGAAAGATTCAGAACAAGTTAATGAATCATGACATAAAAGAAATCAAAGATTTTGGCAATGCATGATTAACAAAGTTTATAAAACAAACTTGTTTTGAAATCAAGGTGAAGAATCCTATGACTTAAATCAAAGATTAAGGAAGTAGAGGATTCAACACATCATAGTTTATATGCTTAAAAACATTTACCAATAGTTTAGACAAAGCATAAAACATATGAGCAAGGAAATTAAAGCTCACTAGAGTTTAAATTCTTGAGATCAAGCTTTAGCTTTTCCTTTGGACCACACAAGCTTCCTTAGTTCATTCCCTTTGCTTAGGCATCAAAAACACCAATAATGGCCTCTATTCTCATCATCTTTTCTCTTGGAATGAACTTGCTTTTTATAGAAAAAGTGGTCCAACGGATGCCTGTCGGTCAACCGATAACTAGCTGTCGGTTGACCGATGGCTCAACGGTCATATGCAACGGTCATATTTTTTAAAGTTCACCTGACCCTTTTGCATTCGTCAGTTGACCGTCCTTCATCGGTTGACCGATGCGGAACCGACAGCCGAGCCGATAGCACACTGATCATGGAAAAAGGTGCCGTCTGTTTTTGGAACCGATGAGTCTCGGTCTGAGATTTTATGCACTATCGGTAGACCGATGTGAACCGATAGGCTGACCGATGGGAACCGATGGAGTTATCGGTTCACCTTGGTTCACTTGTGGGTCGACCGATGGGGACCGATGACTTGACCGACAGACTGGTCAGGTCAATTTTCTGAATATCTGAAGTTTTGAGAAATGAACTTTTTGAATTGATTTAAAAACTCATATTTGAAGGGTGTCCTCTTGCATTGTTTTCATCAAGAAAAACATGATTAAAATCAAGGTTCAAATCAACCAAAAAAAAGTTTTAAATCAAAACATGAGTAGGTTGAGTTAAAAAATGATTTTCAAGAAGAAATATGTGGAATGAAAATGAGCCTAATAATATGACTGTTATGCAAATGCAAGACATCAAATTGCAAATACTTAGGGTCTAACAGTTTGTTCTGCAGGTGTCCGACAGAGAAGGGCGGCCGCTTTCCGAGAGGGCTGGGAGCCGAATAGAGCTTGGATCCGCTCATTAGAAAACTACCACGGTCACGGCGACAGGTCTGCGTGGAGGCTGCTAAAGTACGAGCCGAGGTACCGCGGCTACAAGGACAAGAAGCAGACTGCCACCCGCAAGCAAGCCGCGGCGGAGGTAGACAAGGAGGCCGCAGCGGACGAAGAACCAACCTCGGCGGATCCAGGGGATCGTTCTTCGTCTAATTCTAAGGCGTCCACTTCTGGGTCCGAAGATAACGCCGAGACGATCGGAAGGATCGTTCTGTCAGACACAGAGTCGGAAGAAATGGATCGGACCCGCCCGAAGCCAGTCCTGCGGAACCTCAAGGCCGTGCCGATGACCGGCAAAGGTCGGGGCGCGCCGTCTTCCTCCCGCGCTCCCTCGACATCGAGTGCGCCTTCGACATCCTCCGCGCCTCCACCCAACCGGACCCCGACAACACTCGCCGCGACCGGGAGCGGGACCCCGGGACCTTCCACTACTCTGGCCACGCAAGGGGACGACTAGGCCAGGAAGAGGGCCCGGGTAGAGGGCTCGGCGGGGGAATCGTCCGGGGCCGGCATGGCAACGCGGGCTCACCCCGCCCCCTGGAGGCCGAACTTGATGCTCCAACCTGGGAGGCCGCTCTCGGTGGAGGATCGCCTCTCGGGGGGACCGTCCGTGGTCGCTTGTCTGGGGAGCGCCTGTGCCCTGCCGCGGGATATGGAGAGCCATGACAAGATGGACGACATCTCCCTGCTGACAGCGCAGATGAAGGCCAATCTGAGTGTAAGTCCTTACTTCCTTATTGTACTTCCCATTTTTGGTCATGGCTTTCGCTTACTGGTGGGTCTTCTTCTCTGCAGAGCATCCAGATGGCCCAGATTTCGGTGTCCCGCATTCAGAAGTGCCACGCCGAGCTGAAGAGGATCCAGGCTGTCTGTGAACAGCACAAGAAGGATCTGGAAGAGGCGAAGGCGAAGGTGTCTGAGTACGAGGACACGCACCGATCCCTCTTTGCCGAGCACGACAAGTTAAAGTCGGTGTTCGACCTGACAAAGAGGAGGGAGGCCGAGCTGGAGCGGACGATCGCGAGGCTGGGGAGCCAAAAGGAAGAATTAGAGCTCACACTCCAAGCCGAAGTCAAGCTCGCCTTCCAGGACGGTGTCGACGCGGCGTGCGACGAGTATGCCGCGCAGGTGAACGACATCCGGATGTCGGCTTGGGAGATGGGGTGGAGGGCTGCTCTGGATAAGATGGGCATCTCCCACGACCATCCCGCCTATGCGAGGCCGGATGAATATCCGTGCTCGGGTGCCGCGGAGGAGGTGGAGACGGGACCAGCCGTCCAGCCGGGTCCGGAACCCCCCCTCGTAGTCCCTGAAGCGCCCGCCGCAACTGAGGCCCCTGTCGTGGCGTCTACATCAGATGCTCCGCCTGCCGCGTGAAGTTGGCCTGCTGTTATCCCCTTTCTTGTTGTTTTTGATGTATCTTTTCTTTAGGCGCATCGCGTCTTTTATGTAAAAAGAAACCTTTTGAATGAAAAAATCTTTCTTCATGTCTGTTTGTGTGACTTTGTGCTTGCGTTTGATCTGAATGTTTGCAAGTGTTTCTTTTCGGCTATATGGCCGAGACCATACTTCGTGGACTATTAATTAGCCGTGCCTAGCGCGACGTAAGTTTTAGCCGAAGGACTGAGCGTTATGGCGAGCGAGTGATACCATTTTTTCTTTTAAGTGTACGAGCTCGGTGAGTGCCTGGGATCATCGTGCAATGATCACCAGAGATTGTGTTGGCTATCTGGCATGAGGGCCGAGACGCGCACGAAATGGAGAAGTCCTCCTGGCTCGTCACCAGGGGCCGTGCTGGCTATCTGGCACGAGGGCCGAGACGCGCACGAAATGGAGAAGGCCTCCTGGCTCGTCACCAGGGCCGTGCTGGCTATCTGGCACGAGGGCCGAGACGCGCACGAAATGTTGAAGTCCTCCTGGCTCGTCACCAGGGGCCGTGCTGGTTATCTGGCACGAGAGCCGAGACGCGCACGAAATGGAGAAGTCCTCCTGGCTCGTCACCAGGGGCCGTACTGGTTATCTGGCACGAGAGCCTAGACGCGCACGAAATGGAGACCACAAAGAGAAGCTTTCTTGAGAGGAAATGACCTTCATTGATTTTGCATAAACTGAATACATTTAAAAGTAAAATTTCTTGAGGTGCGACGCGTTCCATGGCCGCGGCAGCAGTTTCCCATTCATATCCTCAAGCTTATATGCGGACCGTCCCGCGGTCGAGACTATCTTGAACGGACCGCGCCAGTTCGGGGCCAACTTGCCCTGATTCGGATCCTTGTCTGCGGGCAGTGCCTTCTTCAGGACCAGTTCTCCGATGAAAAACTTCCTTTCCCGAACTTTCTGATTGTAATCCCTTGCTAGCCGCTGTTGATAGGCTGCTAAACGGATGGAAGCAGCTTCTCTGCGTTCTTCGGCCAGGTCCAGTCCCAAGGTTAGGTTTTTATCGTTCTGGACCTGGTCAAAGAGCTCGGATCTGAGCGTTGGAAGGCCGATTTCGAGAGGGATCACGGCTTCCATTCCGTATGCCAAGGAGAATGGAGTTTCTGACGTGGAGCGCCTCGGAGTGGTCCTGTAGGCCCACAACACACTGGGTAGCTCTTCTACCCACCTTCCTTTGGCCCCATCGAGTCTCTTCTTGAGCCCATCCAAGACCACTTTGTTGGAGATTTCAGCTTGACCATTGCTCTGGGGATATGCCGGAGTCGAATAGTAGTTCCTGATGCCGAGTACCTTGCAAAAGTTTTTGAAGAGGCTGGAGTCGAATTGGGTCCCATTGTCCGAGACCAAGACTCGAGGGATGCCGAACCTCGTGACGATGTTCTTCCATACGAAGTTCTTGGAGTCCCGCTCTGTGATGAAAGATAATGCTTCTGCCTCGATCCACTTGGTGAAATAGTCGGTGGCCACTATCAGCCACCTTTTATTCCCCGGAGCTCGGTGGAGGGGTCCCACAATGTCCAACCCCCACTGAGCAAAAGGCCATGGACTGGAGAGCGGACTCAGATCCTGTGCAGGTTGATGGAGGTTGTGCGGGAATTTCTGGCACTTTTCGCACTTCATTGCGTACATCTGTGCGTCCTTTTGCATGTATGGCCACCAGTATCCTTGGCTTATAGCCCGGTATGCTAGTGACCTTCCTCCGATGTGACTTCCGCAGATGCCTTCATGCATTTCGTAAAGGAAGTCTTCAACTCGGCTTGGGTGGACGCACTGGAGGTAAGGGCCCGTGAAGGATTTCCTGTACAGCTTTCCTTCTGGAGAGAGCCAGAACCGGGCTGCCCGGAGCCTGATCTTGTGAGCTTGCACTCTATCCTCGGGGAGTTGGTTGTCTTTGAGGTACGCGATGATGGGATCCATCCAACTGGGCCCGAGGTCGGCGTACATGACTTGCCGCGGCGGGCTGAGCTCTATACTTGGCGATGTTAGTGAGCCCACTTCTATAGTTCTCTTTTTTCCAGCCTCGACGGCGGAGGCCAAGTTGGCGAGCGCGTCGGCGTGTGAGTTAGAGTCTCTGCCGATTTGTTTGACTTCTACTTCCGGGAATTGGGAGAGAAGTTTTTTGGCGAGGGTTAAATAGGCCGCCATTCTGTCGTCGCAAGCCTGATAATCTCCAGTGAGCTGGCTCGTCACCAACTGCGAGTCACTGTAGATCACCAGCTGTTGAGCTCCAAGAACCTTGGCACTATTCAGCCCTGCCAGCAATGCTTCATACTCCGCCTCGTTATTTGATGCTCGGAAGTCAAGGGTCAGGGCTTGCTCGATGACTAGCCCTTCTGGAGACTGGAGGACTACGCCGACGCCGGCTCTTCTAGAGGTGGAAGACCCGTCAACGAAGACCTTCCAAGCCGGATCTCGGGAGGTGCACCGAGATTGCTCGTAATCGGTCTCTGGGACTAGGCCGTCCTTCCCCTTGCCCCCCAGTTCGGGGTCGAGTGAGCTCGGCGCCGGACTCGGAGAAGTGAACTCGACGATGAAATCTGCCAAGACCTGTGCTTTGATCACTGTTCGGGGCTGGTACTGGATGTCGTATTGCCCCAGCTCCACGGCCCATCTCGAAACTCGCCCAGAGAAGTCGGCCTTCCGGACGACGGACTTGAGTTGGTGCTCCGTAACCACCACTATCGTGTGGGCCTGGAAATAGTGCGAGAGCTTCCGGGAGGCACTGACGAGGGCCAGTGCGAGCTTCTCCATTGGCAGGTACCTGGTTTGTACGTCGAGGAGGGTCTTGCTTGTATAGTAGATGGGCTTTTGCTGCCCTTCATCTTCTCTGATCAGTACTGAGCTCACAGCATGGTTAGAGACTGCCAAGTATAAATACAATGTTTCGCCTTTATTCGGGGTTGACAGTAGTGGAGGCGAGGCCAAGTAGGCCTTGAGTCCCTGGAGGGCCGAATCACATTCTGGGGTCCACTCAAATCTCAGGTTCTTTTTTAGCAATTGAAAAAAAGGGCGGCACTTGTCAGAAGACTTGCTGATGAAGCGGTTGAGGGCGGCGGCCATGCCGGTGAGCCTTTGGACCTGCCTCGTCGTTGCCGGGCTCTGAATTCCCAGGATAGCGGAGATCTGGTCCGGGTTTGCTTCGATACCCCGTCGCGTGACGAGGCTCCCTAAAAATTTGTCGGACCCGACTCCGAAGGCGCATTTGGAGGCGTTCAGCTTTAGACCGAACCTCCGGAGAACGTCGAAAATCTGGCAGAGATCCGTCAGATGGTCGCGAGACTGAGTGGATTTGACGACCATGTCGTTGATGTATACCTCGACCGTCTTGCCGAGCTGCTCCTGGAACATTTTGGTGACCAATCTCTGATAGGTTGCCCCCGCATTTTTAAGTCCGAACGGCATTACCTTATAGCAGTAGGTTCCCCTAGGAGTGATGAATGCCGTTTTTTCCTGATCTGGTCCGTACATGGGTATCTGATGATAACCGCGGTAGGCATCGAGAAAGCTCATCCTTTCGTGACCGGCGGTGGCGTCAATCATCTGGTCGATCTTCGGGAGAGGGAAGCAGTCTTTGGGACATGCTTTGTTGAGATCGGTGAAGTCGACGCAGACCCTCCATTTTCCGGTCTTCTTCTTTACTACCACGGTATTCGCCAGCCATTTCGGGTACTGGACCTCTCTGATGGCGCTCGCCTCTAGCAGTTTTTCCACCTCTTCGGCCACGGCTGCAGACTGGTCGATTCCGGACCTTCTTGCCTTCTGAACCACTGGCTTGACTTGAGGGTCTACATTTAGCCTGTGGCTCATAACCTCGGGGTTCACGCCTGGCATCTCCTGCGGGGTCCAGGCGAAGACGTCTTTGCTTTGCAACAGGAAACTGAGCAGCTCGGACCTCTCCTGCTCGGCGAGCTGACTCCCAAGAAGGAAGTGCCTTTTAGGATCACTGGGGTCGATCCTGACCTCGGTGAGATCCTCGATACTCTTCTCTCCTGGATCGCGGCCGACCCTGTCTAGCTCTGCTTCTAGTTCTGCCATGTGCACTTGGTTCGGCTCTTCCTCACCAGACACCATGGCCATCATACAACGCTTGGCCATTTGCTGGTCCCCGTCGATTGCGACTACCTCAACTCCGCCATCCCTTTCCAAAGGGAATTTGAGCTTTTGATGGTAGGAAGAGGGGACGGCCTCTATCTGGTGCAGCCAGCTCCTCCCTACGATGGCATTGTAGGGAGAAGGCGTGTCTACCACGAGGAAGTCAGCCACCACTGATGTGCCCCCTACTTGGACTTTGAAGGAGACTCTCCCTTTGGGGTACACGGGCTTTGCGCTGAACCCTATCAGGGGGGTCCGTGCTTCCTGGAGGTCTTCTTCCGTGAGCCCCATCTTAGTAAAGCAGTCAAAGTAGAGGATCTCGGACGAACTGCCGGGGTCGACGAGGATCCTCTGCACCTTGCAACTCCCCAACTTCAGGGTCATAATTACTGGGTCATTGTGAGGGAGTTGAACCCCTTTCAGGTCCTCGTCTGAGAACCAAATCTTCGGCCTCTCTTTGCGAGCTTTTTTAGAGGATGGCCCGAGCTCGGCTGACATGACTTGTTTCCCATGGGAGGCCCTCCTTGCCTCGGCGTGCGCCTAACCGCTGCTCTGCTTGGTAGGGGCCAGGTGGATGACGCTTATGATCCTTTCCGACCCGTCGCTGTCGTGGTTCTCCTCAGTTCGGCGTCGAGGTCGGTCGTTGCTCCCGCTGCCTGCTTTCTTGTAGTATTCCTTCAGGTGCCCATCCTTGACGAGCTTTTCGAGATGATTCTCGAGGGAGTGACAGCCCTCAGTGTCATGCCAGTTCTGCTTGTGGTAAGCGCAGAACTTCGTCTGATCCCTCGTGGAGGGATCACCCTTCATAGGGAATGGCCATTTAAAGTATGGCTTTCCCTGGATCTTTTCCAGTATCTGGTGAATCGTCTCTTTGAAAACCGTATTGACCCTCTTGCGCGAAGAGTAGGACGGTCTATGTCTCTTGCTTCCTCCTGGAGCGCGGGTCGGGGTCGACGACTGGCCACACGAGTGGTGGTCTCGGCTTGTTTCTTCTCTGCGGTAGGTCCTCTTCTCCCCCCCAGAGGCTCGATCTTCCCGCCGAGATCGATCCTCCTGCCGCAGTCGGTCCTCTTGCCGAGGACGGCTCTCGTTCCGAGGCTTGCCCCTAGGAATGCCAAAGCTCTGATTGGCCCGTGCTTCGTCCTCCTCCTGCTCGATGTACTTGTTTACCCTTGCCATGAGGGCTGTTACAGAGAGAACAGGGTTTCGGACGAGCTCCTTTCGAAGCTCGCATCCTGGCAGGAGGGCGTGCTGGAAGGACTTGATCGCGACGTCTTCGGAGGAGTTGTCGATTTGACTGTAAACCGTCTAGAATCTTTTGGCAAATTGGGTGATGCTTTCACTCCACCTCATCCTGAGGGCCATGATGTCGCTGTCGGTCTTGGGAATGACTCTGTGCGCCTGGAATTTCCCAAGGAAGGAGTCCCGCAACTGAGCCCAGCTCGTGACCGATCCTTCGGGGAGCGCACAGAACCATTTGAGTGGAAGGTCCCCCAGGCTGGAGGAGAAGACTCTGCAATTGAGGTGCCCAACGTCGCCCCAGACGGACAGTTTTTGGGTGAAATGGCGGAGATGTGCTGCTGGATCCGAGGTTCCGTCGTAGAGTACGAACCTCGGAACGCTGAACTTCTTAGGGAGGGGGTACTCGATTATTTCTCTGGAGAAGGGTGATGAGTCGAGGCCGGCGAAGTCGGGGAGGTCTGGCTGGTTTTGGGCGAGCCCTGCCTCCTTCAGGGTGTTCTGGATGGCCTGCTTGACCAGGCGGTCGATCAGAGCCTGCTGATCTGCCGCCTCTGACCTCGGCACCGACCCCCTGTCCTCGTGGTTATGGCAAGAACTCCCGACGTGACTCCGCTCGCGGCTCTTATCGTTCAAATGCTCCCTTAAGTCTTTGCCGGTGACGGGATCCTTCTTGCCTACGGGATCACCGCCCCCGAGGACTACGTCTTTCTCTCGGAGCTGCTGCCTGAGCTGGCGGATGAGATCGTCTTTCTCCTGGAGGGCGAGGTTCTGAGCCCTGATTGCTGCTTGAGCGGGGTCGGCTCTGTCGCCTCCATGGTCCGAGTGGCGCCCGGATCAGTGTGACCCCGCCGCTGCCGGGGCCTTGCCCTTCGAGAAGCGCTCCTGAAGGGGAGCGTTCAGCCGCGGTAGACCCTCCACCTCTAGCGGGGATGACGCGGACTCGGTGTGGTAGCTTTCTACCTCTGCGGCCTCCCTCGATGCGTAGGGCAATGGCCCAGGGAGAACCAGTGGCCCCGCGGGGAGGGACTTCGGGTGCTCTGCGCCTCTCTTGTTTCTCGGAGCCATGGCGATTGAAAAGGGTTTTGGGAAAGGTTTTGAGAAAGGTTTTGGGGTATGGGTTAGTACTTTCCCACAGACGGCGCCAATTGTAAGTGCCTAAAAATTAAGGACTTTAGATCAGGGATTAGGATCCTTGATTCGGGTGGTTTGGATGAAGGTTGCCGTGGCTCCGACTGGACCTGAGGAGGAAGAGAGAAGAAGAAACGTCAAAGGACCCTGGCTGCAGGCAGCGCAAGGCTCTCCGATGCTTAAGTTAGTTCATGGAACGAGCAAGGGAAAATGGAGAGGGAATTGCAGAGTAAGAGTGTGTATTATGGGTTGCGCACCTTTAAGATGGGGATGAAGATGCTATTTATAGGTGATGGGGTTGACTATTGTGGGCGAGTTTCAAGACTGGGCCGGCCACTTGAGTGGCTGCGTCCACTCAGCCCATAATGCATTAAATGCTGACCCATGCTTCATTAAATGCTAGGCTCGCTGGGTCAGGCGGCGGTTCTGACTTTTGGGCCAGGTCCCATCAGGCCTGGCCCGGAGCCATGCCCTGGGGGCGCACGTGTCCTGTGCGCGCCGTTTTGTCAGTAATGATAATCTGCAGGGCATGCCTTAGCATGCGCCGTTGCCCTGTCGCTGGTCCCATCAATCTCTGTCAGATCCGCGTTGCCGGGGTCGATGCCGAGGTCGGATAGGTCCGACTTCGGGAGCTCTCACCTCGGCGAATGACCGCGGTCCTTCGGCCGTGGTCACCCTTGGCCTAGGGGAGGCGTAATCATTCTGTCTTGAGGCCTGGGCTAGTGCTGATCTCGGCTTAGTGAAAACACCCCCACACAAATCACCTTTTTCAAAATGGTTTTTTTTTTTTTAGCACTTGTTCATCTGTGAGAAAGCTTCCATTGGTGCCACACTTGTTTGTAATGCCTAGTAATGTTCTTTTGAAGCATTTTGGTGAACCCAAATTTTGCTTTCTTTTGATTCATATACACATTTAATTAATGCATATCTATACACAAACAAAGGAAAACTCGCCTATGAGCTTGCTGGAAGTTTCAAATTTTTATACCAATCAATGAAACGTGTCATTCACAGCGTTAGAGTGCTTGGGATATAATTATGGTATTGTTACTATATGATGTTTGTGTTGAATTTGAAGGCCATCCTCGGCTGTTTGGTTTCTTTTGCAGTAACATCTATTTTGCTGGTCTTCGTCAATATGTTCAACAGATCACGTGAGGAGAATGCTAAGCTGGTTGAAGCTGAGAAGAAGAAGTCGGAAAAGGAGGCCATCAAAGAGAAAACATACTCTTCAGTGAATAAGGATGTGCACTGATATTGACAAGTTTAAGATTCGATTCTTCAGTGGAAAAGGATTAGCGCTGTAGGTGCAAAGAATAATGACCCACAATAACTGGGGTGCCTTAGAGGACTTATCCAAGGTGGTGATGATTAGGTACCGTCCGAAAGCCTGAAAGAGAAGAGCAAACAGTCAGAGGACCCTGGCTTGGGCGGCGCAAGGCTCTCCGATGCCAAAGTCAGTGAATGAACTGGAACAATGGAAGGAGAGGAAGAAGAGAGGCAGAGTAACGGCTCTGTGGGTTGAATTGTGCGTACCTTGCATGTGAAATGCAGCTCTACTTATAGACGATTTGGAAGATATCTTGGACGATATCTTGGTGTGGATCCCATGATTCGACTGAGGAGTCATGATTAGCCCACAAAGTAATAAATGCGGTCCATTCCAGCCCACTTTGCATTAATGCCAGTCGGATCAGCCCACATCACATTAAATGTGCGTCTTGTTGGGCCAGATCGTGTTGGACGCCTTTGACGGTTGGGGTACCATCGGATCCGCCCTCGGGCCTCGCCCTGATGTGGCCTCAGCCACTGGATGCCGCCCTGTCAGGGATCTGGCGAAGATTGTGAACGGCTGGATGTCGCATCTGTCTCACTAGCTCGGGCCCCTATTCCTCCACGTGCCTAATGACGTGGGGGATGAGGGGCGCGAGTGGAGGCTCTTTCCTGCTTCGGCTTTCGTCCCGGCTCCTTCGGCCGGGGTGGAGCTTTCTGCCGAGGTGGGCACATGGAGTAGCCGAGCTCGGCACTAGCGGTCCGGACCTACTTGACTTCGGCCGGAGCCCCTGTCCTGGTAGCCGGGGTGAATCTGGTGCCACGTGGGCGGCACGTGGATGGCACGTGAGAATGCTTAGTCTCATCTGACGGCTGTGATTAGCGAAATCCTGGAGTTCTGGAAATCTCCCCACACAATTGCCCCCTAGCTTTTGACCTCTTAAGCGTCCTAGCCTTTAGTGGTCGAAAGCTAGAAAATCTGTCTGGGGATGCGGCGATCATTGCCTGGTGTCGTTTCAACTTTTCTGAAGCAATAAATGCTCTGCCTTGTCCGTCTTGGGAAGCGGGTCGACGGCTACACGCGTAGCCTCTTCACTGATTGCGTTGTCTCATTGATGGGACGGGCACGGGCTGCGAGGTCCGCCTTTTCGAATTCGAAAGTGGTATTCAATCGAGGGTTCCCTTTCCATAAATAGGGTCGTCTTCTTCCTTTCTTGTTTTTGATTTCTTTTCGCCCCTGCCTTCACCTTTGATTTCTGCTCTGCTGCTCGAGATCTCTCTAGCGAGGACGACCGTAGGACGTGCCCGGATCTGTTCTTGATTCGCCCCTTCGTTTTTGTAAGTTGCTTCGTGCCTCTGTCTGGTTTTTCTTGGGGTTTCGCGACTTCTAGGGTTTAACTTTGCTGTCACCCCTTTTTAGACATGGGCACCCCTAGGTTTGAGTTAGATACCGATGAGGGCATAGCCAGGTTTAGGGCCGCTTTCAACATTCCGGAGGGAGTCCTCCTCAAGCCGGCGGACCCCGTCGATTATGCCGCGCTTCGCTGGTCCTGCGGCTAGATGCTGTTTCCTCTGATCTCCGTGATCGAGGGCGGGGTCAGATTTCCTCTGCACCCCTTGCTTAGGGCCTGCCTTAGTGCCTGGTCTTTTACCCCGTGCCAGCTGATGCCCAATGGCTATAAGGTCATCATGGGCACGGCGAAGCTGAATGAGATTTTGGGGACCAACCTGGGTGTCCATGATATCGAGGATACCTACGATATCTGCAAGGCTGGGGAAGGGAAATACTATCTCCGGGTGAAGCCGCAGCGAAGAGGCTTCGTCCTGGCCTTGGAGGATTCAAGTAAGAATGCCGAGGAAACTTTCTTCTGTGTGTCGGGGGACTGGGAGTTCGGCGCTGGTGAGAGCAGGAGGCTGATGGTCCCTCGTCGCCCTGGGACTGTCCCAAGTAAACACCGCTTCTTTTCTCTTACTCGCTTTGCTTGATCTCGGTGAGGCCGAGCTGACACTCTTATTGTCTATTGTGCAGAGGCAGGCGCGAGGCGGCGCCGAGCTGCGAGTGAAGGCTGGAGGAGGAACGTCGACGACATCAACAAGGTAGAAAAATACAAGGGGCACGAGACCAGGTCGGCTTGGAAGCTGCTCGGGTATACGCAGAGGTACCGTGGCCACTGTAGGAGAACCGGAGTAGCCGAGGAGGACAAGGCGCATCCTGATGGTCCTGCCGTCTCCGTTGCCGTGCCTGCTGGGATCCCTTTGACCGATCCTGCTGCGAGCCGAGCTGCGTCTGGCGCCGAGGCGTCCACCTCTAGTTCGGAGTTACCGAACCTGACGCAGATAGTGGATGCTTATTCGTCCAATCGGGAAGAAGGTATGGAGGGAAGCTCAAGGGCGCCAGTTGTTAAGGATCTGGCGGCCAAGTTCAGGCGGGGGTCTTCCTCCTCTGCGACGCCATCATCTGCCAGTACCGGCGTAGCTTCGGGCTCGGGGGGTGCTGGCGCCACTTCTGCTCCTGCCCCTGCTCCGAGCGAGGGAGTGCGGCGACGCTCGCCGGATCGCCCGAGGGAGGGGTCCCCGCCCAGGAAGAAGTCCAAGGCGGGGGAGAAGGACTCTGGGGCTGAACAGCCTCCGAAGGGTAAAACTCCTGTGCGGGCCCCCGGAGTCAAGGCTCCAGCTGAGAAGAATGCGCCGGCCAGCAAGTCGACTGGCGGGGCGGCCCGCGAGCTCACCATCTCGGTAGGGCAAGGGTCCGGATCAGCTTCCGGACCTCGAACTGCCCCAGCGCCATGGAGACCGAGGATGGAGACACAACCCGGTAAGCCTTTGAACGTCGAGGACCGGCTGATGGGGAACGCCGACGTCATCGGAGCTCTAGCCAAAGCCGGCGCTCTGCCGCGAGACATGGAAATGCACGAGAAGTTCGATAACGAAAGCCCGATGGTCTCGGCGATCCAGGCTAACCTTCTGGTAAGTGTTTTCAGCGCTCTTCTTCAAGTGGTTTAGCTCGACTGCTCCTGTCTGATTTACTTTTTCCCCTTGCAGAACGTGCAAAGGCTCCTGGCCGTGGTGGGGAGTGTTGGGATTGGTGTATGCCCTAAAGCCCACTAGCTGCACTCTCATTCTTTGTTACTGGATATTTACTGGTTATTCAATGGAATGACTCTTTTATGTTTAAACATGTATATATGTATGGTTGTGTAAGGCCCATTGTTTCTAGTAAATGAATTAGGTGTGTAGTGTCTACACACAGATAGGTCTAATTCATGGACACTGGAAACATCATATTTGTTCATAACTGAAAGATGGAGCTGGGCACTTCATCTTGGTAGCAGTTATAATGAGAGACTCTCCTGTTTTCAGGGTGACTTACCTAAGTCATGGGAGGGCTTTCCCGGATTCATCTCATTAGTGCATATGCAATGCATTGAACAGGACCATGGTAGGTGTGATCTCTAAAATAGTACTATCACAGAAGCAGATCAAGTCACCTCATGCTACTGAGTGACCGGTGCAATTAATCTTGAGCATTTATGGATGAACTGACGAAGTCAAGTTCTTGTGCTTTAATTCACTATGGGTGAGATTCTTTTCATGGGTCAACAGCTCTGTGTTTTGGGTACTCGGACTTGATCGGTTGGGACGTGCAGATGCAATATAGAATCTATGCCATCTGATGATGGAATAATCGTCCCCTTAGAATTATCCGATTAATCATCAAAATCTAAGATCTTAGTATATGGATGTTCCATATGAATATTGAACTTGTGGGTCGCTCCCTGGATCAAGAGAATGATATTCGAATGATGATTATGTTTAAGGATATGAAGTTCTAAGGTTTAGATGTAATCGGGAAGGTTGATAGTACATGTGATAACCTGACTCGATTATGGATGTTACATAGAGGGGCATTCAGGTCATTACACTTAGTAGGTCGAAGACAATCGTCATTTTATGACGAGCTTATTATATTATATATTTGTCCTTGGAGTTCAACCATAACTCTTTAGTGGGATGAGTTAAGGTTAAAATGGTCTTAATGTTGCTATGGGTTTAGCATGGACATTTTGGTCATTTTGGGAGCCAATGGCAAATATGTCTTTTGGTCCCTTCTCTAGTCACTTACCAAGATTGGCATGGTTTCCTAAGATGTTTAGATAACATAAGGATGAATTATTTTAGTGGAAAAACTAATTTTGAGTTAAATTCAAATAGGCCTTTGATGGCATACATGAATTTAACTCTAGATAAATTGTATGTGGGCCATGGTGTGCATTATTATAAGGGACGTCCATAATAAGATTTTCATGGTAAGGTTTCCAACTTTGAGTAAGACTCTCTACTTGGAAAGTTGGACTCCTCTTTGGATTAGTATTCTTATGAGAAGGTTTCCTTTTTGGATTGGGAACTTAAAATTAGTAAGTGTTCTACAACTAGGATTACTAATTGTATGGAAAGTTCCTTTTGGTTTCCTTTTCTAATTAGAGTGTTTCTTAAAGGAAATAAGTCTTTCCTTTTTGGACATCTTTTAGAATGAGGAGAGATAACTTTATGGGAAAGGTTTCCACAAAAGTTTCTATAAAAGAAACCACTTGGCCCTTGGACGTCCAACACTAAAGAAAGCCTCCTAGGAGTCCCACACGTCCAGCCTTGGTTGCTTCTCTTCTTGATAGATGAGAGCTTAAGGTCTGAGATTTTCCCTTGGAGAAATAGTTCTTGATTCCTAGATTAAGATCCCACCATCTTAGCCAATCAGATTTGGAAGTGAGATAGAGGAGAAGATCAAAGGCAATACTAGTGCAGAAAATTCCAGCAACTTGTTTGCTAATTGCAAGTCTGAGTTCGGGCCTTTGGATCTATTTTTTCAGAGATTTGAAGTCTACAAATCTTCGAGGTAATAGTCTTCTTCATTCTCCTTTAATTATACACTTGTTGGTCATGAATTCATGGAGTTCTCATGCGATCTATATGGCTGATTTATGCTGGCCAAATCAAATTTTTAAAATCTGTCATGTTACAAATTAGCCATGAATCTCTTCCGCTTATTCAGATCTGAATCGCATTTTCTATCAGTGGTATCAGAGCCACTCCATGTGAAATCATGATCCCATGTTGTGTATAATTAATCCAAGATTGATTATGGGTATGGTGGCACCCTATTAAAGTTATGTTGTGATGCATGTTGTGTGCAAGTTTCGTTAACATTGCTGGAATTTATTTTCCAGATTTGTTTAATGATGCACATAGTGAGTTTGCATGCACTAACCTCTTTGTTTGCAGCCATGTATTGCATCCTTGATGGTTCGCATGATTGTTATGTGGATTTGGATGTTTTTTTCATTAGTTGGAAAGTGTACGATTGCGCGTTTAGCAATCATAGGAAGTTGTAATTCTTTCTTTACTTTTATTCCAACCAGTCTTGATGTAAGCTTTCTTGAAAAGCATAGGTATCTCCAATGTAATTTGGGTTTTTGTTTTTTATGGGTTTGCTTGTATAAATTTGATTTATTGGATCAAGCAAGAAGAAGAAAGTTTCAAGAAAGGTTGTAAGTAACCGGACTCCTTAGTGGTGGAGGAGACAAGACTTCTTGGTGAAAGATGAGACCTATTCTTGATGTCCTAGTTCGATAAGGATTACAAGTCCGAAGAGCAAGGAGCCATCAAGGATTGCATACTTTTATTTGCTTTTATATATGGAATGCATGGATGAATGCTTTATATAATTGCTATAATTGTCACCTAGAAACTTGGCCACCATTAGGTTCTAAAATTGGCATCTTTTTGTATTAGATTGTTTTTAGTTTGGCAAATTGTTTTAAACGGAACTTAGACCAGCACCTTCTATTTGTCTAAGGTTTAAAATTGGATAGGGTTTAGTTTATCTTGGTACCCTTGGTTTCCAAAGAAGGCTAAACTAAAATCTAATTAGATGCTACCTATGGGTTTTCATAACCCAAGATAGGTTTTTGACTCTTTGAAGGGATTTGCTCAAATGTTTTAAAGCAAAGGTTATTTGATTTTAAGATGACTTAAGTCATAAATTTAATTAACCAAGTTTGCTAGATTTAAAAAGAGCTTTTGAGTAAATTAATGTAAAGGTCAAAAAGTATAAACCCTAGTGATAAATAATCAAGTGCGAGAGGGGTTTTAGGAAAGACCCCACGGCCTTCCATTTTCGGTTCATGTTATCTCATTAAAGTGTTAGTAGGAACGGCCATCCCTTCGGTGGTGTTCTTTAACTAAAGACCGCTTTGATGGGTTAATGGGTGAACTAATGTGAATATTCATAATGAGGTGTTAGTAGGAGCGGCCATCCCTTCGGTGGAGTTCTTTACTAAAGATCACTTCTATAGAATGTCAATGAAGTGTTGGTGGGAGCGGCCATCCCTTCGGTGGAGCTCTTTACTAAAGTTCACTTCTAGGAAGGATAAAAGTCTCTTCCCTTCGGAAGACTTAATCATAGACATTTTGGGAATTTCATAAGAGATGGTTATACACTTGACATAAGACGGTGATGACCTCTCCTTAGGAGTTAAGGGTTATTTGTCATGTGAGGCCAAACCAATCAGTGATTGGACTACCACTGGATGTGTATCCAGATAGTGATAATCCAAATAAGTCTGCCTTAATTCAACGTGACTGTAGGCTCGGCCATCCCTTCGATGGAGGGTCTATGAGGAGGTTGAAACACTGATACATTATGATTGGGGTTGAATAATGTAAAAAGTTTCGTGCTTTGTTTTTCCTTTTATAACAAGCACCATATGCATATTACATATATACTGCATGTCTAATTATAAACCGTTTTATATCCAGAAAGAGATGGGTAGAGATTCTTTTAGTCCGTTGATGTGCATTCTTCGTGAGAACAAACTGACTGGCCCTAACTGTTAGTTTTATGGACTCAATCCAGTAGATGATATAATAAATTGATTAAATTCTTTATTTATTCATATATTCATGCTTTCCTTTCATGAGATGAATGGTGATTTATTATATACTTGCACATAACCAATACGAATGACATGATGGTTCATGAGATGAACCGGGGTCCACAAGTATATTAGATGTAACACATGTGTATGGATGAGATCCACATACGGGAGACATGTGTGACAAATCTTATACTTAAATATCTTCACAACCAGTGATGAGACTGGACATCTCATACTGACAAGGTTGCAGCACTTTGATCACTATGAGATAGTGTGATTTGTCTCGATCATCAGAATGGAAGATTCTGGATCATAGTGTTGGTACATTGGATGTATTGAAGGACCATGAGAAGCACCTTATAAACACTGTCTTTATTTTAAGGTCTGCTCTCATAATTCCCTAGCAATAGGCTCTCAATCCTGAGACATTAATGAACTCAAGTTTCTATCTATTCATTTGCTTTGAGTCACCAATGAGTGAGGCCAACTGTAGGTCAACACCTCGGTGATTTGGGTACGTGGTAGTAGAGCTGTGGGAACATTCAATAGTCAAGATGGAATCTATCTCTAATATCCCCTTGTGCCAATTAATGGATTTATCATTGGTAAGTGCGCACCCATTCCGATTAAGAGTTAATTGGAAAGGTACCTATTGATCATTATAATTAATTGGGGCTCAAGGATAATAAGATATGGATCAAGTTTGGAAGACAGGTCCAATTGATCCATGGATATTGATAGAGGGGTCTACTTGTGGTAATGTGGAAGTTTAGGGTCTTCTATGTAATATTCCTAAGACTGGAGTTCAATTGCATTTATATAGTGGAGTTATTTGCAATTAACTGTGGGCCCGGATTACACATGAGATGTGGGGTCGCGTTGTCCCAGTTGGAGCCAGCTTTCTAAGGAATCCCTAGTGGTCCCCACGCTAGCCCAATTATTAGAAAGTATCTAATTCTAGTTGAACTCTAAAAGGAAAGTTACTATTTCTATTTGAAGTGAGACTTCTAATAGTGGTAATAGTAGACTTACTAATTTTAGTAGAAGTGAGACTTCTATTTTAATTAGAAAGGAATTAGAAAGATACTAATCATATTTGAAGTGAGACTTCTAATTATGATATGGTAAGTTACTAATTAATGGAAGTAAGACTTCTATTGTAATTAGTAAAGAAGAGACAACTTGCAAAAGTTATAAATAAGAGGAGAGGATGCCTTGGACGTCCATGCTTGCTCCTTCCATTGGGATTCACGCCCAAGCCTCCCTAGTGCAATAGTTGCACATGCTCTTCTCCTCTTCCCTCTTCTAGTTCTCTTTCTAGTTCCTCCCTAGAGTTCCTAGTAGTTTTCTCTTGGAGATCCCACCATCTTCTTGAGAAAAGGAGAATCTGATACGGGTCATAGCGTGGAAGATCAAGAGGTCTTGGAGATCCCTATTTGATTAGTGGAAGCGTTTCATCATCAAAGAAAGACGCAACTCCTCCATTAGAGCACAACCGAGCTCCAAAGGTATAATCTACTTCCATGCATGTTGTAGATTTATTTGTTGCTTATATGTTGCTGTTTTTATCTTCTAGATAAATTGATTTACTGATCATGATGACTGAGATTGAGGACATAGATCTTGGATTGGGTTTTATAGCCTTATGGATAGTTGATCCCTGCGTCAAGTGGGTCAAAAGTTTTTGAAACCTATCCTAGAGGCCCACCCTATTTCCAACACTAACTACTTAGACTGGAAAAGAAATATTGACAAAGTAGTCACAGCCGAGGAGTACAAGTATGTCTTGCTGGAAAACTATCCCGATATTGATGCTAATTCTACCGATGACCAGCGAGAGGCTGAGAGGAAATGGAAGAAAGCGAATAGCATGGATAAATGCTACATGCTCGCTTCCATGTCCAACGTGTTGCAAACACAGCACGAGCAAATGGACACAGCCTATGAAATCATGATGTCCTTATCTGAGATGTTTGCAGACAAGAGCAGGCCAGCTAGGCAAGCTGCTATGAGGACTATCATGAATGCTAGGATGGCTGAGGGAACACCTGTCAGAGAGCATATGCTCAAGCTGATAGATTGTTTCAAAGAAGCTGAGATTCTAGGGGCTTAGATTGATGCAGGGAGTCAAACTGACATGATTCTCGAAACTCTGCCGGACTCTTTCAATCAGTTCAAGCTCAATTTCAATATGAGCAAGATGGACATGACTCTACCTGAGTTAATGAAAGAACTCCAGGCGGCAGAGGCTATCATGAAGCCCAAAGCCCAAGCTCATTTTTTCCAGTCTTCCTCTAAACTGAACCCGAAAGGGAAGAAGTCTAAGAAGAAGCAAAATAAGGGAAAAGGGCAGAAAAAGAACAATCCTGGTAATAAGAAGGACAAGGGTACAGATGGAAAGCCCAAAGGGAAATGCTTCAAGTGTGGCCTCAAAGGTCATTTGAAAAAAGATTCTCCCAAGTTCCTGGCCTCAGTTAAGAAAGGTACATCTTTTTCATACTACATTGAAACTTGTCTAGTGGTTGATTCTACTGACTCATGGATAGTAGACTCAGGAGCCACTAATCATATCTGCAATTCATTGCAGGGGTTTCAGATAATGCAGAGAATTGAGAAAGGAGAGTTTGCCTTTAGAGTCGGAACTGGAGCTAAAGTTTGGGCAGTTGCAGTAGGAGTTGTTACTTTACATTTTCCATGTAATAGGATATTAGTTTTAAATAATGTTTTCTATGTTCCGGACATGAGGAAGAATTTAATTTCAGTTTCCAGATTAATTGAATTTAATTATTCAGTTTTCTTTCCATTCTGGTATTGATATCAGTAGAGATGGAAATATTATATGTTCCGGTAGAATACATGACAACTTATTTTATATATATCCTATTGCTCCCACACTGCATAATGTACAACAAGAAAACTCAACTTCCCTTAAGAGAAAGGTATCTTCAATCAATGACACATATCTTTGGCACTTAGGTTTGGGTCACATTAACCTAAAACGGATTCAGAGGTTGGTAGAAGATGGGCCTTTAAGCTCATTAGATTTCGAACCTTTTCCTCAGTGCGAATCTTGTCTCAAGGGAAAGATGACCAAACGGTCATTCTCTGGAAAGGGACTAAGGTCAAAGGAGTTGTTAGAATTGATTCACACTGATGTGTGTGGTCCTATGAACAAACCGGCTCGAGGAGGGTATGAGTATTACATCACCTTCACCGATGATTACTCTAGATATGGATATGTATACCTAATGCGACGCAAGTCTGAGGCGTTTGATAAGTTCAAACAATTCAAGGCTGAGGCGGAGCTACAACTAGGAAAACATATCAAAGCCCTTCGATCTGATCGAGGTGGCGAGTACCTCCTGGGTGAGTTCAAGGAGTACCTCACACAACATGGGATTGTGTCTCAGTTGTCTGCACCGAGTTCACCCCAGCAAAATGGTGCAGCGGAGAGAAGAAACCGTACCCTTCTTGATATGGTAAGGTCCATGATGAGTCATGCAACCCTACCTATATCTTTTTAGGGATATGCCCTAGAAGCAGCAGCATACATTTTAAATCTGGTACCTTCTAAATCAGTACCTAGGACACCCCAAGAGATGTGGACAAGTCGAAAACCTAGTTTAAGACTGTGTGGGGATATTTCCGAACTCACCGGATGACTGGCCGGATGCTCTATCTCATGCTCCGGCGCCAGCTAGGCCATCTCGGCAAGGCCCGTCTCAACGTCCGCCAGTTCGGCCAAGTGCCCCACTCCGGCCAGAGACTCATCTCGGCACCTTGCACGACATTTCCACCTTGGCCAGGACGCTCCCAGCTCGGCTGAGCTCCACCTCGGCCAGGTCGTCTCCAGCTCGGCTAGGGACTCCTCCCCGGTCCTCCATTTCGGCGTCTCTGCAAGGGCTCTAACCAAGTCAAGGTCCTCTCCGACCTCGGCTCCCCGACCTCGGTGAGGATGCCAGGACTAGCCGAGGCAGGGCCTGACAGCTGTCCACCCTTGGACACTTGAGCACGCTATGGCCCGTGCGACAAGACAAGGGGGACAGCCCGTATCTCCTGACAGATCGCCCTCCACAGCTCCCAAAGCGCCAGGATATGGCCTAACGGGACAGGACAGGCTACGACGGGACCAGACAGGCTACGATGAGACCGCGCCTCCCTAGTACCTGACAAAGTGGGCTATGACAAGACAGCCAACAACCCGTTTGCCTCCTCCTCCTCTATATAAACACAGCTACCCCTCCAGAAAAAGGAGGACAAGAGGACGCCATTACCACTCTGGTATGCCATCTTCTTCCCCAAAAATCTCCTCCCTCTGCTTAGTTCATACACTAACTTAGGCATCGGAGAGCCCTGCGCCGCCCAGGCCAGGGTCCTCTGACCTGCATTTCTCCTTCCTTTTCTCAGGCTCCAGGCACAGGCATCGGTGTCCCTAATCTCACTCGGGTAAGTCCTCTAAGGCACCCCCCATTATTGTGGGTCGTTATTTTTTGCACCTACAATTGGCGCCGTCTGTGGGAAAGCAATATCCCAGCCTTCCAACCTTCTCCAAATCTTTCCAAACACCATGCCTCGAAGAACCAGAAAGGGAAAGGAACCTATCGCATTGTCGACACAACTGCCGACGGTCCCCTGCCGAGAGAGGTCAGGAGCAAGATCTGGCCAAGCAGGCGACCAACAGCAGGATACTCGGTCGGGTTCATCCTCTAAGGATTCGACCTCGACTCTACCCCCCCGAAAGACGCGCCCTGAAGAGCAGAAGCAACCGGGCCCGGGAGCAGTTCAACCTCCGCGACAGCGATCATATCGCTTCCAGCTCAGCGGATATCTCCAGCTCGCTAGTAGCCCCCAGCTCTGCAGGAATCTCTTCCAACTCGGGGGCAGCTAGACGGAACTTTTGTCACTTAGCTTCCGACCTCATGCTGGTCCGTCCACGTGCTGGTTTCCACCTCACGCTGGTTTCGGCCTCATGATGGTCTCGACCGCATCAGACGACCTCATGCTGGTCCGTCCACGTGCTGGTTTCCACCTCACGCTGGTTTCGGCCTCATGATGGTCTCGACCGCATCTGACGACCTCATGCTGGTCCGTCCACGTGCTGGTTTCCACCTTACGCTGGTTTCGGCCTCATGATGGTCTCGACCGCATCTGACGACCTCATGCTGGTCCGTCCACGTGCTGGTTTCCACCTCACGCTGGTTTCGGCCTCATGATGGTCTCGACCGCATCTGACGACCTCATGCTGGTCCGTCCACGTGCTGGTTTCCACCTCACGCTGGTTTCGGCCTCATGATGGTCTCGACCGCATCTAACGACCTCATGTTGGTATCGCCCTCGTGCTAGCTACGCGCTTCACAGGTTTGGCCTCATGTTGGTCTCGGCCAGTGCCATCGAGGCTGCCTTCGGGTTCTACACCCAGGTTTCTCCACCTCGGCGAGTGCCAGAAAGACAAGTCACGGGTTAACAGCCCTGGAAAAGGCCTCGAGTTCGGACACTCGGCCAATTCCTAAACTCAGGGTCTTCACCCATCTCCAAGGGTTAACAGCCCTGGAAAAGGCCTCGAGTTCGGACACTCGGCCAATTCCTAAACTCAGGGTCTTCACCCATCTCCAAGGGTTAACAGCCCTGGAAAAGGCCTCGAGTTCGGACACTCGGCCAATTCCTAAACTCAGGGTCTTCACCCATCTACAAGGCTCTACGCCCTGGAAATGGCTTCGAGTTCCTACACTCAGCCTTTCCTAAAGCCCCGTGTCTTGGACACACTCCGGCTCTACGCCCTGGAAACGGCATGGAAGAGTTCCTACACTCAGCCTTTCCTAAAGCCCCGTGTCTTGGACACACTCCGGCTCTACGCCCTGGAAACGGCATGGAAGAAGAGTTCCTACACTCAGCCTTTCCTAAAGCCCCGTGTCTTGGACACACTCAGGCTCTACGCCTTGGAAATGGCCTGCAGTTCCTACACTCAGCCTTTCCTAAAGTCTGGGTTCATACGCCCCTAAGAAGGCCATCGCCGCACTCACACTCGCCTAACCGAGTCCAGCGGAACGATGGATCCACCTCGGCGCAAAGCCAGCCATTTCGGCCAAGGTCAGATTCCTGAAGTCAGGGTTTTTACACCCCTCAAAGACCGTTGCCGAACTTATGCTCATCTCCGACCCACTGTCGCAGGACAGTTCGTCTCGGCCAAAAGCTGGCCACTTCGGCTAAGGGCACCTCTACAAGATTGCAGTAGACTGTTCCGTATCACCTCCTCGGCCTCATGCCAGTTCGCAGCTCCACAGCAGCGCCAGACTCCAGTACGGCATGAAATCCTTCCTCCGGCTCGGCAGCAGTGCCAGTCTCCGGTTTCGGCCTCATGCCAGTTCGCAGACTCCAGTACGGCAGGAAATCCTTCCTCCGGCTCGGCAGCAGTGCCAGTCTCCGGTTTAGCAGCCTCCTCATCAGCTTGCTTCCTCAGCAGCAGCAGTAGCAAGATACTCCTAAATAAATGAGCCATCTCCCTTGGCTTTCAGCAACAATGCACTCTCCAGCTCGACAGAGGCATCTTGTTACAGCTTCACAATGATGCCAACCTCCAGCTCCGGTTCATTGCCAGCCAGTCATCCTCCATGATACTTACCTTCTGACCTCAAGAGAGCAGTCTATCGAGCTCAGAAGCTGGGGGGCTATTGTGTGGGGATATTTCCGAACTCACCGGATGACTGGCCGGATGCTCTATCTCATGCTCCGGCGCCAGCTAGGCCATCTCGGCAAGGCCCGTCTCAACGTCCGCCAGTTCGGCCAAGTGCCCCACTCCGGCCAGAGACTCATCTCGGCACCTTGCACGACATTTCCACCTTGGCCAGGACGCTCCCAGCTCGGCTGAGCTCCACCTCGGCCAGGTCGTCTCCAGCTCGGCTAGGGACTCCTCCCCGGTCCTCCATTTCGGCGTCTCTGCAAGGGCTCTAACCAAGTCAAGGTCCTCTCCGACCTCGGCTCCCCGACCTCGGTGAGGATGCCAGGACTAGCCGAGGCAGGGCCTGACAGCTGTCCACCCTTGGACACTTGAGCACGCTATGGCCCGTGCGACAAGACAAGGGGGACAGCCCGTATCTCCTGACAGATCGCCCTCCACAGCTCCCAAAGTGCCAGGATATGGCCTAACGGGACAGGACAGGCTACGACGGGACCAGACAGGCTACGATGAGACCGCGCCTCCCTAGTACCTGACAAAGTGGGCTATGACAAGACAGCCAACAACCCGTTTGCCTCCTCCTCCTCTATATAAACACAGCTACCCCTCCAGAAAAAGGAGGACAAGAGGACGCCATTACCACTCTGGTATGCCATCTTCTTCCCCAAAAATCTCCTCCCTCTGCTTAGTTCATACACTAACTTAGGCATCGGAGAGCCCTGCGCCGCCCAGGCCAGGGTCCTCTGACCTGCATTTCTCCTTCCTTTTCTCAGGCTCCAGGCACAGGCATCGGTGTCCCTAATCTCACTCGGGTAAGTCCTCTAAGGCACCCCCCATTATTGTGGGTCGTTATTTTTTGCACCTACAAAGACATATTCACATTTGGGGTTGTCCAGCCTATGTACTAAATGATAAAGCTACCAAGCTGGAACCCAGATCGGAAATGTGCTACTTCATTGGGTATCCTAAGGGAACGAGAGGTGGCATCTTTTATCATCCAAAGGAGCAAAATGTGCTCATCAGCACTCATGCTAGGTACTTGGAGGATGATTGTATGATGCACCAAGAGCTTAGTTGTAAAGAAACCCTTGAGGAGATTCTTCCGGGATCTCCTATAACATCTGTACCAAATCCTGAGACAGTAGATGAACAAGATATTCCTTTAAACACTCCGGAGCCTCATCGTAGTGGGAGAATTTCTAGACAGCCAGAAAGATATCTAGGAGTGTCTTTTAAGACAGACTCTGAAGATCTGGTTGAGGATCCTACTAGTTATGATGAAGCAGTAACGGATATAGATGCTGACATGTGGCAGCAAGCAATGAAATCTGAAATGGATTCTTTGTATTCCAATCAAGTCTGGGAACTTGTAGATGCACCTGAAGGGATTAAACCCATAGGGTGCAAGTGGATCTACAAAAGAAAGAGAGGAGTGGATGGGAAGGTGGAAACCTTCAAAGCAAGACTGGTGGCGAAAGGATATACTCAGAAAGAGGGTATCGATTATGAGGAAACCTTTTCACCAGTGGCTATGCTTATGTCCATAAGGATTCTCTTGGCCATCGCATGTCATTATGACTACGAGATATGGCAGATGGATGTCAAGACAGCTTTTCTTAATGGAAGTCTTGACGAATGCATCTATATGATGCAACCAGAGGGCTTCATTGCTAGTGGCCAAGATAACATGGTTTGTAAACTTAAGAAGTCCATTTATGGACTTAAGCAAGCATCTAGAGCATGGAACATCAAGTTTAATCAGGCAGTCAAATCCTTTGGCTTTGATCAAAACATTGATGAACCATGTGTGTATAAGAAAGGAAATGGGAAAGCAGTTGCATTTTTGGTTCTATATGTAGATGACATATTACTCATAGGAAATGATGTAGGTTTATTGTCATCCACAAAGGTTTGGTTATCCTCTCAATTTCAGATGAAGGATTTGGGTGAGGCCAGCTATATCTTAGGGATCAAGCTTTTGCGTGATCGCAAGAATAAAATGTTAGCCCTATCCCAATCTTCTTACATTGAGAAGATATTGGTCAAGTTTAACATGCATGACTCCAAGAAGGGCCTCCTACCTTCTAGACATGGAGTACCACTATCCCGAGATCAATGTCCAAAGACATTTGAAGAGATAGAGAGCATGAGGAGAGTTCCATATGCATCCGCTGTTGGAAGCCTCATGTATGCCATGTTATGTACTAGACCAGATATTTGCTTTGCCGTTGGCATGGTTAGCAGATATCAATCAAACCCTGGACCTATGCATTGGACAGTTGTTAAGGATATATTCAAGTATCTTCGGAGAACGAAAGATTATATGCTAACCTTTCGAGCAGATGATCTAACGCCATTGGCGTATACAGACTCTGATTTCCAATCTGATAGTGATGCCAGAAAGTCTACCTCAGGGTACGTCTTTACTTTGTCAGGAGGGGCTATATCAAGTAGAAGTGTCAAGCAATCCTATATAGCTGATTCTACCATGGAAGCAGAGTATGTGGCGGCATCGGAAGCTGCGAAGGAAGTGGTATGGCTCAGAAAATTCCTGTTGGAATTGGGAGTTGTTCCTGCTGTGCATAAACCGATTGTCATGTACTGCGATAACACTGGTGCTGTAGCACAGTGCAAAGAGCCCAGGAATCACAAGAAAGGCAAGCACATTCAGAGAAAGTACCACTTGATCCGGGAATTCATTCAGGATGGAGAGATAGTGGTGGAGCATATTGCTTCAGCAAATAACTTAGCTGACCCCTTCACTAAGACTCTTACTGAGAAAGTCTTCACTTCTCATGTTGAGTCTATGGGTGTTAGGTTAGGAAGTAGTGATCTTTAGTGCAAGTGGGAGTTTGTTGGGATTGGTGTATGCCCTAAAGCCCACTAGCTGCACTCTCATTCTTTGTTACTGGATATTTACTGGTTATTTAATGGAATGACTCTTTTATGCTTAAACATGTATATATGTATGGTTGTGTAAGGCCCATTGTTTCTAGTAAATGAATTAGGTGTGTAGTGTCTACACACAGATAGGTCTAATTCATGGACACTGGAAACATCATATTTGTTCATAACTGAAAGATGGAGCTGGGCACTTCATCTTGGTAGAAGTTATAATGAGAGACTCTCCTGTGTTCAGGGTGACATACCTAAGTCATGGGAGGGCTTTCCCGGATTCATCTCATTAGTGCATATGCAATGCATTGAACAGGACCATGGTAGGTGTGATCTCTAAAATAGTACTATCACAGAAGGAGATCAAGTCACCTCATGCTACTGAGTGACCGGTGCTCTTAATCTTGAGCATTTGTGGATGAACTGACGAAGTCAAGTTCTTGTGCTTTAATTCACTATGGGTGACATTCTTTTCATGGGTCAACAGCTCTGTGTTTTGGGTACTCGGACTTGATCAGTTAGGACGTACAGATGCAATATAGAATCTATGCCATCTGATGATGGAATAATCGTCCCCTTAGAATTATCTGATTAATCATCAAAATCTAAGATCTTAGTATATGGATGTTCAATATGAATATTGAACTTGTGGGTCGCTCCCTGGATCAAGAGAATGATATTCGAATGATGATTATGTTTAAGGATATGAAGTTCTAAGGTTTAGATGTAATCGGGAAGGTTGATAGTACATGTGATAACCTGACTCTATTATGGATGTTACATAGAGGGGCATTCAGGTCATTACACTTAGTAGGTCGAAGACAACCGTCATTTTATGACGAGCTTATTATATTATATATTTGTCCTTGGAGTTCAACCATAACTCTTTAGTGGAATGAGTTAAGGTTAAAACGGTCTTAATGTTGCTATGGGTTTAGCATGGACATTTTGGTCATTTTGGGAGCCAATGGCAAATATGTCTTTTGGTCCCTTCTCTAGTTACTTACCAAGATTGGCATGGTTTCCTAAGATGTTTAGATAACATAAGGATGAATTATTTTAGTGGAAAAAATAATTTTGAGTTTAAATTCAAATAGGCCTTTGATGGCATACATGAATTTAACTCTAGATAAATTGTATGTGGGCCATGGTGTGCATTATTATAAGGGACGTCCATAATAAGATTTCCATGGGTAAGGTTTCCAACTTTGAGTAAGACTCTCTACTTGGAAAGTTGGACTCCTCTTTGGATTAGTATTCTTATGAGAAGGTTTCCTTTTTGGATTAGGAACTTAAAATTAGTAAGTGTTCTACAACTAGGGTTACTAATTGTATGGAAAGTTCCTTTTGGTTTCCTTTTCTAATTAGAGTGTTTCTTAAAGGAAATAAGTCTTTCCTTTTTGGACATCTTTTAGAATGAGGAGAGATAACTTTATGGGAAAGGTTTCCACAAAAGTTTCTATAAAAGAAACCACTTGGCCCTTGGACGTCCAACACTAAAGAAAGCCTCCTAGGAGTCCCACACGTCCAGCCTTGGTTGCTTCTCTTCTTGATAGATGAGAGCTTAAGGTCTGAGATTTTCCCTTGGAGAAATAGTTCTTGATTCCTAGATTAAGATCCCACCATCTTAGCCAATCAGATTTGGAAGTGAGATAGAGGAGAAGATCAAAGGCAATACTAGTGCAGAAAATTCCAGCAACTTGTTTGCTAATTGCAAGTCTGAGTTCGGGCCTTTGGATCTATTTTTTCAGAGATTTGAAGTCTACAAATCTTCGAGGTAATAGTCTTCTTCATTCTCCTTTAATTATACACTTGTTGGTCATGAATTCATGGAGTTCTTATGCGATCTATATGGCTGATTTATGCTGGCCAAATCAGATTTTTAAAATCTGTCATGTTACAAATTAGCCATGAATCTCTTCCGCTTATTCAGATCTGAATCGCATTTTCTTTCAGTGGTATCAGAGCCACTCCATGTGAAATCATGATCCCATGTTGTGTATAATTAATCCTAGATTGATTATGGGTATGGTGGCACCCTATTAAAGTTATGTTGTGATGCATGTTGTGTGCAAGTTTCGTTAACATTGCTGGAATTTATTTTCCAGATTTGTATAATCATGCACATAGTGAGTTTGCAAGCACTAATTCCTTTGTTTGCAGCCATGTATTGCATCCTTGATGGTTTGCATGATTGTTATGTGGATTTGGATGTTTTTTTCATTAGTTGGAAAGTGTACGATTGCGCGTTTAGCAATCATAGGAAGTTGTAATTCTTTCTTTACTTTTATTCCAACTAGTCTTGATGTAAGCTTTCTTGAAAAGCATAGGTATCTCCAATGTAATTTGGGTTTTTGTTTTTTATGGGTTTGCTTGTATAAATTTGATTTATTGGATCAAGCAAGAAGAAGAAAGTTTCAAGAAAGGTTGCAAGTAACCGGACTCCTTAGTGATGGAGGAGACAAGACTTCTTGGTGAAAGATGAGACCTATTCTTGATGTCCTAGTTCGATAAGGATTACAAGTCCGAAGAGCAAGGAGCCATCAAGGATTGCATACTTTTATTTGCTTTTATATATGGAATGCATGGATGAATGCTTTATATAATTGCTATAATTGTCACCTAGAAACATGGCCACCATTAGGTTCTAAAATTGGCATCTTTTTGTATTAGATTGTTTTTAGTTTGGCAAATTGTTTTAAACGGAACTTAGACCAGCACCTTCTATTTGTCTAAGGTTTAAAATTGGATAGGGTTTAGTTTATCTTGGTACCCTTGGTTTCCAAAGAAGGCTAAACTAAAATCTAATTAAAGTGTTAGTAGGAACGGCCATCCCTTCGGTGGAGTTCTTTAACTAAAGACCGCTTTGATGGGTTAATGGGTGAACTAATGTGAATATTCATAATGAGGTGTTAGTAGGAGCGGCCATCCCTTCGGTGGAGTTCTTTACTAAAGATCACTTCTATAGAATGTCAATGAAGTGTTGGTGGGAGCGGCCATCCCTTCGGTGGAGCTCTTTACTAAAGTTCACTTCTAGGAAGGATAAAAGTCTCTTCCCTTCGGAAGACTTAATCATAGACATTTTGGGAATTTCATAAGAGATGGTTATACACTTGACATAAGACGGTGATGACCTCTCCTTAGGAGTTAAGGGTTATTTGTCATGTGAGGCCAAACCAATCAGTGATTGGACTACCACTGGATGTGTATCCAGATAGTGATAATCCAAATAAGTCTGCCTTAATTCAACGTGACTGTAGGCTCGGCCATCCCTTCGATGGAGGGTCTATGAGGAGGTTGAAACACTGATACATTATGATTGGGGTTGAATAATGTAAAAAGTTTCGTGCTTTGTTTTTCCTTTTATAACAAGCACCATATGCATATTACATATATACTGCATGTCTAATTATAAACCGTTTTATATCCAGAAAGAGATGGGTAGAGATTCTTTTAGTCCGTTGATGTGCATTCTTCGTGAGAACAAACTGACTGGCCCTAACTACGTAGACTGGAAAAGAAATCTTGACACAGTACTCACAGCCGAGGAGTACAAGTATGTCTTGCTGGAAAACTGTCCCGATATTGATGCTAATTCTACCGATGACCAGCGAGAGGCTGAGAGGAAATGGAAGAAAGTGAATAGCATGGCTAAATGCTACATGCTCGCTTCCATGTCCAACGTGTTGCAAACACAGCACGAGCAAATGGACACAGCCTATGAAATCATGATGTCCTTGTCTGAGATGTTTGCAGACAAGAGCAGGCCAGCTAGGCAAGCTGCTATGAGGACTATCATGAATGCTAGGATGGCCGAGGGAACACCTGTCAGAGAGCATATGCTCAAGCTGATAGATTGTTTCAATGAAGCTGAGATTCTAGGGGCTGAGATTGATGCAGGGAGTCAATCTGACATGATTCTTGAAACTCTGCCGGACTCTTTCAATCAGTTCAAGCTCAATTTCAATATGAGCAAGATGGACATGACTCTACCTGAGTTAATGAAAGAACTCCAGGCGGCAGAGGCTATCATGAAGCCCAAAGCCCAAGCTCATTTTTTCCAGTCTTCCTCTAAACTGAACCCGAAAGGGAAGAAGTCCAAGAAGAAGCAGAATAAGGGAAAAGGGCAGAAAAAGAACAATGCTGGTAATAAGAAGGACAAGGGTACAGATGGAAAGCCCAAAGGGAAATGCTTCAAGTGTGGCCTCAAAGGTCATTTGAAGAAAGATTGTCCCAAGTTCCTGGCCTCAGTTAAGAAAGGTACATCTTTTTCATACTACATTGGAACTTGTCTAGTGGTTGATTCTACTGACTCATGGATAGTAGACTCAGGAGCCACTAATCATATCTGCAATTCATTGCAGGGGTTTCAGATAATGCAGAGAATTGAGAAAGGAGAGTTTGCCTTTAGAGTCGGAACTGGAGCTAAAGTTTGGGCAGTTGCAGTAGGAGTTGTTACTTTACATTTTCCATGTAATAGGATATTAGTTTTAAATAATGTTTTCTATGTTCTGGACATGAGGAAGAATTTAATTTCAGTTTCCAGATTAATTGAATTTTAATTATTCAGTTTCTTTCCATTCTGGAATTGATATCAGTAGAGATGGAAATATTATATGTTCCGGTAGAATACATGACAACTTATTTTATATATATCCTATTGCTCCCACACTGCATAATGTACAACAAGAAAACTCAACTTCCCTTAAGAGAAAGGTATCTTCAATCAATGACACATATCTTTGGCACTTACGTTTGGGTCACATTAACCTAAAACGGATTCAGAGGTTGGTAGAAGATGGGCCTTTAAGCTCATTAGATTTCGAACCTTTTCCTCAGTGCGAATCTTGTCTCAAGGGAAAGATGACCAAACGGTCATTCTCTGGAAAGGGACTAAGGTCAAAGGAGTTGTTAGAATTGATTCACACTGATGTGTGTGGTCCTATGAACAACCGGCTCGAGGAGGGTATGAGTATTACATCACCTTCACCGATGATTACTCTAGATATGGATATGTATACCTAATGCGATGCAAGTCTGAGGCGTTTGATAAGTTCAAACAATTCAAGGCTGAGGCAGAGCTACAACTAGGAAAACATATCAAAGCCCTTCGATCTGATCGAGGTGGCGAGTACCTCCTGGGTGAGTTCAAGGAGTACCTCACACAACATGGGATTGTGTCTCAGTTGTCTGCACCGGGTACACCCCAGCAAAATGGTGCAGCGGAGAGAAGAAACCGTACCCTTCTTGATATGGTAAGGTCCATGATGAGTCATGCAACCCTACCTATATCTTTTTGGGGATATGCCCTAGAAGCAGCAGCATACATTTTAAATCTGGTACCTTCTAAATCAGTACCTAGGACACCCCAAGAGATGTGAACAAGTCGAAAACCTAGTTTAAGACATATTCACATTTGGGGTTGTCCAGCCTATGTACTAAATGATAAAGCTACCAAGCTGGAACCCAGATCGGAAATGTGCTACTTCATTGGGTATCCTAAGGGAACGAGAGGTGGCATCTTTTATCATCCAAAGGAGCAAAAAGTGCTCATCAGCACTCATGCTAGGTACTTGGAGGATGATTGTATGATGCACCAAGAGCTTAGTTGTAAAGAAACCCTTGAGGAGATTCTTCCGGGATCTCCTATAACATCTGTACCAGATCCTGAGACAGTAGATGAACAAGATATTCCTTTAAACACTCCGGAGCCTCGTCGTAGTGGGAGAATTTCTAGACAGCCAGAAAGATATCTAGGAGTGTCTTTTAAGACAGACTCTGAAGATCTGATTGAGGATCCAACTAGTTATGATGAAGCAGTAACGGATATAGATGCTGACATGTGGCAGCAAGCAATGAAATCTGATATGGATTCTTTGTATTCCAATCAAGTCTGGGAACTTGTAGATGCACCTGAAGGGATTAAACCCATAGGGTGCAAGTGGATCTACAAAAGAAAGAGAGGAGTGGATGGGAAGGTGGAAACCTTCAAAGCAAGACTGGTGGCGAAAGGATATACTCAGAAAGAAGGTATCGATTATGAGGAAACCTTTTCACCAGTGGCTATGCTTAAGTCCATAAGGATTCTCTTGGCCATCGCATGTCATTATGACTACGAGATATGGCAGATGGATGTCAAGACAGCTTTTCTTAATGGAAGTCTTGACGAATGCATCTATATGATGCAACCAGAGGGCTTCATTGCTAGTGGCCAAGATAACATGGTTTGTAAACTTAAGAAGTCGATTTATGGACTTAAGCAAGCATCTAGAGCATGGAACATCAAGTTTAATCAGGCAGTCAAATCCTTTGGCTTTGATCAAAACATTGATGAACCATGTGTGTATAAGAAAGGAAATGGGAAAGCAGTTGCATTTTTGGTTCTATATGTAGATGACATATTACTCATAGGAAATGATGTAGGTTTATTGTCATCCACAAAGGTTTGGTTATCCTCTCAATTTCAGATGAAGAATTTGGGTGAGGCCAGCTATATCTTAGGGATCAAGCTTTTGCGTGATCGCAAGAATAAAATGTTAGCCCCATCCCAATCTTCTTACATTGAGAAGATATTGGTCAAGTTTAACATGCATGACTCCAAGAAGGGCCTCCTACCTTCTAGACATGGAGTACCACTATCCCGAGATCAATGTCCAAAGACATCTGAAGAGATAGAGAGCATGGGGAGAGTTCCATATGCATCCGCTGTTGGAAGCCTCATGTATGCCATGTTATGTACTAGACCAGATATTTGCTTTGCCGTTGGCATGGTTAGCAGATATCAATCAAACCCTGGACCTATGCATTGGACAGCTGTTAAGCATATATTCAAGTATCTTCGGAGAACGAAAGATTATATGCTAACCTTTCGAGCAGATGATCTAACGCCATTGGCGTATACAGACTCTGATTTCCAATCTGATAGTGATGCTAGAAAGTCTACCTCAGGGTACGTCTTTACTTTGTCAGGAGGGGCAATATCATGGAGAAGTGTCAAGCAATCCTGTATAGCTGATTCTACCATGGAAGCAGAGTATGTGGCGGCATCGGAAGCTCCGAAGGAAGCGGTATGGCTCAGAAAATTCCTGTTGGAATTAGGAGTTGTTCCTGCAGTGCATAAACCGATTGTCATGTACTGCGATAACACTGGTGCTGTAGCACAGTGCAAAGAGCCCAGGAATCACAAGAAAGGCAAGCACATTCAGAGAAAGTACCACTTGATCCGGGAATTCATTCAGGATGGAGAGATAGTGGTGGAGCATTTTGCTTCAGCAAATAACTTAGCTGACCCCTTCACTAAGACTCTTACTGAGAAAGTCTTCACTTCTCATGTTGAGTCTATGGGTGTTAGGTTAGGAAGTAGTGATCTTTAGTGCAAGTGGGAGTTTGTTGGGATTGGTGTATGCCCTAAAGCCCAGTAGCTGCACTCTCATTCTTTGTTACTGGGTATTTACTGGTTATTTAATGGAATGACTCTTTTATGCTTAAACATGTATATATGTATGGTTGTGTAAGGCCCATTGTTTCTAGTAAATGAATTAGGTGTGTAGTGTCTACACACAGATAGGTCTAATTCATGGACACTGGAAACATCATATTTGTTCATAGCTGAAAGATGGAGCTGGGCACTTCATCTTGGTAGAAGTTATAATGAGAGACTCTCCTGTGTTCAGGGTGACTTACCTAAGTCATGGGAGGGCTTTCCCGGATTCATCTCATTAGTGCATATGCAATGCATTGAACAGGACCATGGTAGGTGTGATCTCTAAAATAGTACTATCACAGAAGGAGATCAAGTCACCTCATGCTACTGAGTGACCGGTGCTCTTAATCTTGAGCATTTGTGGATGAACTGACGAAGTCAAGTTCTTGTGCTTTAATTCACTATGGGTGACATTCTTTTCATGGGTCAACAGCTCTGTGTTTTGGGTACTCGGACTTGATCAGTTGGGACGTGCAGATGCAATATAGAATCTATGCCATCTGATGATGGAATAATCGTCCCCTTAGAATTATCCGATTAATCATCAAAATCTAAGATCTTAGTATATGGATGTTCCATATGAATATTGAACTTGTGGGTCGCTCCCTGGATCAAGAGAATGATATTCGAATGATGATTATGTTTAAGGATATGAAGTTCTACGGTTTAGATGTAATCGGGAAGGTTGATAGTACATGTGATAACCTGACTCGATTATGGATGTTACATAGAGGGGCATTCAGGTCATTACACTTAGTAGGTCGAAGACAACCGTCACTTTATGACGAGCTTATTATATTATATATTTGTCCTTGGAGTTCAACCATAACTCTTTAGTGGATTGACTTAAGGTTAAAATGGTCTTAATGTTGCTATGGGTTTAGCATGGACATTTTGGTCATTTTGGGAGCCAATGGCAAATATGTCTTTTGGTCCCTTCTCTAGTCACTTACCAAGATTGGCATGGTTTCCTAAGATGTTTAGATAACCGAAGGATGAATTATTTTAGTGGAAAAAATAATTTTGAGTTTAAATTCAAATAGGCCTTTGATGGCATACATGAATTTAACTCTAGATAAATTGTATGTGGGCCATGGTGTGCATTATTATAAGGGACGTCCATAATAAGATTTCCATGGGTAAGGTTTCCAACTTTGAGTAAGACTCTCTACTTGGAAAGTTGGACTCCTCTTTGGATTAGTATTCTTATGAGAAGGTTTCCTTTTTGGATTAGGAACTTAAAATTAGTAAGTGTTCTACAACTAAGATTACTAATTGTATGGAAAGTTCCTTTTGGTTTCCTTTTCTAATTAGAGTGTTTCTTAAAGGAAATAAGTCTTTCCTTTTTGGACATCTTTTAGAATGAGGAGAGATAACTTTATGGGAAAGGTTTCCACAAAAGTTTCTATAAAAGAAACCACTTGGCCCTTGGACGTCCAACACTAAAGAAAGCCTCCTAGGAGTCCCACACGTCCAACCTTGGTTGCTTCTCTTCTTGATAGATGAGAGCTTAAGGTCTGAGATTTTCCCTTGGAGAAATAGTTCTTGATTCCTAGATTAAGATCCCACCATCTTAGCCAATCAGATTTGGAAGTGAGATAGAGGAGAAGATCAAAGGCAATACTAGTGCAGAAAATTCCAGCAACTTGTTTGCTAATTGCAAGTCTGAGTTCGGGCCTTTGGATCTATTTTTTCAGAGATTTGAAGTCTACAAATCTTCGAGGTAATAGTCTTCTTCATTCTCCTTTAATTATACACTTGTTGGTCATGAATTCATGGAGTTCTCATGCGATCTATATGGCTGATTTATGCTGGCCAAATCAAATTTTTAAAATCTGTCATGTTACAAATTAGCCATGAATCTCTTCCGCTTATTCAGATCTGAATCGCATTTTCTTTCAGTGGTATCAGAGCCACTCCATGTGAAATCATGATCCCATGTTGTGTATAATTAATCCTAGATTGATTATGGGTATGGTGGCACCCTATTAAAGTTATGTTGTGATGCATGTTGTGTGCAAGTTTCGTTAACATTGATGGAATTTATTTTTCAGATTTGTTTAATGATGCACATAGTGAGTTTGCATGCACTAACCTCTTTGTTTGCAGCCATGTATTGCATCCTTGATGGTTCGCATGATTGTTATGTGGATTTGGATGTTTTTTTCATTAGTTGGAAAGTGTACGATTGCGCGTTTAGCAATCATAGGAAGTTGTAATTCTTTCTTTACTTTTATTCCAACTAGTCTTGATGTATGCTTTCTTGAAAAGCATAGGTATCTCCAATGTAATTTGGGTTTTTGTTTTTTATAGGTTTGCTTGTATAAATTTGATTTATTGGATCAAGCAAGAAGAAGAAAGTTTCAAGAAAGGTTGCAAGTAACCGGACTCCTTAGTGGTGGAGGAGACAAGACTTCTTGGTGAAAGATGAGACCTATTCTTGATGTCCTAGTTCGATAAGGATTACAAGTCCGAAGAGCAAGGAGCCATCAAGGATTGCATACTTTTATTTGCTTTTATATATGGAATGCATGGATGAATGCTTTATATAATTGCTATAATTGTCACCTAGAAACATGGCCACCATTAGGTTCTAAAATTGGCATCTTTTTGTATTAGATTGTTTTTAGTTTGGCAAATTGTTTTAAACAGAACTTAGACCAGCACCTTCTATTTGTCTAAGGTTTAAAATTGGATAGGGTTTAGTTTATCTTGGTACCCTTGGTTTCCAAAGAAGGCTAAACTAAAATCTAATTAGATGCTACCTATGGGTTTTCATAACCCAAGATAGGTTTTTAACTCTTTGAAGGAATTTGCTCAAATGTTTTAAAGCAAAGGTTATTTGATTTTAAGATGAATTAAGTCATAAATTTAATTAACCAAGTTTGCTAGATTTAAAAAGAGCTTTTGAGTAAAGCAATGTGAAGGTCAAAAAGTATAAACCCTAGTGATAAATAATCAAGTGGGAGAGGGGTTTTAGGAAAGACCCCACGGCCTTCCATTTTCGGTTCATGTTATCTCATTAAAGTGTTAGTAGGAACGGCCATCCCTTCGGTGGAGTTCTTTAACTAAAGACCGCTTTGATGGGTTAATGGGTGAACTAATGTGAATATTCGTAATGAGGTGTTAGTAGGAGCGGCCATCCCTTCGGTGGAGTTCTTTACTAAAGATCACTTCTATAGAATGTCAATGAAGTGTTGGTGGGAGCGGCCATCTCTTCGGTGGAGCTCTTTACTAAAGTTCACTTCTAGGAAGGATAAAAGTCTCTTCCCTTCGGAAGACTTAATCATAGACATTTTGGGAATTTCATAAGAGATGGTTATACACTTGACATAAGACGGTGATGACCTCTCCTTAGGAGTTAAGGGTTATTTGTCATGTGAGGCCAAACCAATCAGTGATTGGACTACCACTGGATGTGTATCCAGATATTGATAATCCAAATAAGTCTGCCTTAATTCAACATGACTGTAGGCTCGGCCATCCCTTCGATGGAGGGTCTATGAGGAGGTTGAAACACTGATACATTATGATTGGGGTTGAATAATGTAAAAAGTTTCATGCTTTGTTTTTCCTTTTATAACAAGCACCATATGCATATTACATATATACTGCATGTCTAATTATAAACCGTTTTATATCCAGAAAGAGATGGGTAGAGATTCTTTTAGTCCGTTGATGTGCATTCTTCGTGAGAACAAACTGACTGGCCCTAACTACGTAGACTGGAAAAGAAATCTTGACACAGTACTCACAGCCGAGGAGTACAAGTATGTCTTGCTGGAAAACTGTCCCGATATTGATGCTAATTCTACCGATGACCAGCGAGAGGCTGAGAGGAAATGGAAGAAAGCGAATAGCATGGCTAAATGCTACATGCTCGCTTCCATGTCCAACGTGTTGCAAACACGGCACGAGCAAATGGACACAGCCTATGAAATCGTGATGTCCTTGTCTGAGATGTTTGCAGACAAGAGCAGGCCAGCTAGGCAAGCTGCTATGAGGACTATCATGAATGCTAGGATGGCCGAGGGAACACCTGTCAGAGAGCATATGCTCAAGCTGATAGATTGTTTCAATGAAGCTGAGATTCTAGGGGCTGAGATTGATGCAGGGAGTCAAACTGACATGATTCTCGAAACTCTGCCGGACTCTTTCAATCAGTTCAAGCTCAATTTCAATATGAGCAAGATGGACATGACTCTACCTGAGTTAATGAAAGAACTCCAGGCGGCAGAGGCTATCATGAAGCCCAAAGCCCAAGCTCATTTTTTCCAGGCTTCCTCTAAATTGAACCCGAAAGGGAAAAAGTCCAAGAAGAAGCAGAATAAGGGAAAAGGGCAGAAAAAGAACAATGCTGGTAATAAGAAGGACAAGGGTACAGATGGAAAGCCCAAAGGGAAATGCTTCAAGTGTGTCCTCAAAGGTCATTGGAAGAAAGATTGTCCCAAGTTCCTGGCCTCAGTTAAGAAAGGTACATCTTTTTCATACTACATTTAAACTTGTCTAATGGTTGATTCTACTGACTCATGGATAGTAGACTCAGGAGCCACTAATCATATCTGCAATTCATTGCAGGGGTTTCAGATAATGCAGAGAATTGAGAAAGGAGAGTTTGCCTTTAGAGTCGGAACTGGAGCTAAAGTTTGGGCAGTTGCAGTAGGAGTTGTTACTTTACATTTTCCATGTAATAGGATATTAGTTTTAAATAATGTTTTCTATGTTCCGGACATGAGGAAGAATTTAATTTCACTTTCCAGATTAATTGAATTTAATTATTCAGTTTCTTTCCATTCTGGTATTGATATCAGTAGAGATGGAAATATTATATGTTCCGGTAGAATACATGACAACTTATTTTATATATATCCTATTGCTCCCACACTGCATAATGTACAACAAAAAACTCAACTTCCCTTAAGAGAAAGGTATCTTCAATCAATGACACATATCTTTGGCACTTACGTTTGGGTCACATTAACCTAAAACGGATTCAGAGGTTGGTAGAAGATGGGCCTTTAAGCTCATTAGATTTCGAACCTTTTCCTCAGTGCGAATCTTGTCTCAAGGGAAAGATGACCAAACGGTCATTCTCTGGAAAGGGACTAAGGTCAAAGGAGTTGTTAGAATTGATTCACACTGATGTGTGTGGTCCTATGAACAAACCGGCTCGAGGAGGGCATGAGTATTACATCACCTTCACCGATGATTACTCTAGATATGGATATGTATACCTAATGCGACGCAAGTCTGAGGCGTTTGATAAGTTCAAACAATTCAAGGCTAAGGCGGAGCTACAACTACGAAAACATATCAAAGCCCTTCGATCTGATCGAGGTGGCGAGTACCTCCTGGGTGAGTTCAAGGAGTACCTCACACAACATGGGATTGTGTCTCAGTTGTCTGCACCGGGTACACCCCGGCAAAATGGTGCAGCGGAGAGAAGAAACCGTACCCTTCTTGATATGGTAAGGTCCATGATGAGTCATGCAACCCTACCTATATCTTTTTGGTGATATGCCCTAGAAGCAGCAGCATGCATTTTAAATCTGGTACCTTCTAAATCAGTACCAAGGACACCCCAAGAGATGTGGACAAGTCGAAAACCTAGTTTAAGACATATTCACATTTGGGGTTGTCCAGCCTATGTACTAAATGATAATGCTACCAAGCTGGAACCCAGATCGGAAATGTGCTACTTCATTGGGTATCCTAAGGGAACGAGAGGTGGCATCTTTTATCATCCAAAGGAGCAAAAAGTGCTCATCAGCACTCATGCTAGGTACTTGGAGGATGATTGTATGATGCACCAAGAGCTTAGTTGTAAAGAAACCCTTGAGGAGATTCTTCCGGGATCTCCTATAACATCTGTACCAGATCCTGAGACAGTAGATGAACAAGATATTCCTTTAAACACTCCGGAGCCTCGTCGTAGTGGGAGAATTTCTAGACGGCCAGAAAGATATCTAGGAGTGTCTTTTAAGACAAACTCTGAAGATCTGGTTGAGGATCCTACTAGTTATGATGAAGCAATAACGGATATAGATGCTGACATGTGGCAG
The DNA here is from genome assembly GCA_012931725.1 of Litsea cubeba. Lineage (NCBI taxonomy): Eukaryota > Viridiplantae > Streptophyta > Magnoliopsida > Laurales > Lauraceae > Litsea > Litsea cubeba. Next base: position 72,580,247 of record CM022944.1, on the reverse strand, counting down.
CAAGCAATGAAATCTGAAATGGACTCTTTGTATTCCAATCAAGTCTGGGAACTTGTAGATGCACCTGAAGGGATTAAACCAATAGGGTGCAAGTGGATCTACAAAAGAAAGAGAGGAGTGGATGGGAAGGTGGAAACCTTCAAAGCAAGACTGGTGGCGAAAGGATATACTCAGAAAGAGGGTATCGATTATGAGGAAACCTTTTCACCAGTGGCTATGCTTAAGTCCATAAGGATTCTCTTGGCCATCGCATGTCATCATGACTACGAGATAAGGCAGATGGATGTCAAGACAGCTTTTCTTAATGGAAGTCTTGACGAATGCATCTATATGATGCAACCAGAGGGCTTCATTGCTAGTGGCCAAGATAACATGGTTTCTAAACTTAAGAAGTCCATTTATGGACTTAAGCAAGCATCTAGAGCATGGAACATCAAGTTTAATCAGGCAGTCAAATCCTTTGGCTTTGATCAAAACATTGATGAACCATGTGTGTATAAGAAAGGAAATGGGAAAGCAGTTGCATTTTTGGTTCTATATGTAGATGACATATTACTCATAGGAAATGATGTAGGTTTATTGTCATCCACAAAGGTTTGGTTATCCTCTCAATTTCAGATGAAGGATTTGGGTGAGGCCAGCTATATCTTAGGGATCAAGCTTTTGCGTGATCGCAAGAATAAAATGTTAGCCCTATCCCAATCTTCTTACATTGAGAAGATATTGGTCAAGTTTAACATGCCTGACTCCAAGAAGGGCCTCCTACCTTCTAGACATGGAGTACCACTATTCCGAGATCAATGTCCAAAGACATCTGAAGAGATAGAGAGCATGGGGAGAGTTCCATATGCATCCGCTGTTGGAAGCCTCATGTATGCCATGTTATGTACTAGACCAGATATTTGCTTTGCCGTTGGCATGGTTAGCAGATATCAATCAAACCCTGGACCTATGCATTGGACAGTTGTTAAGTATATATTCAAGTATCTTCGGAGAACGAAAGATTATATGCTAACCTTTCGAGCAGATGATCTAACGCCATTGGCGTATACAGACTCTGATTTCCAATCTGATAGTGATGCCAGAAAGTCTACCTCAGGGTACGTCTTTACTTTGTCAGGAGGGGCTATATCAAGTAGAAGTGTCAAGCAATCCTATATAGCTGATTCTACCATGGAAGCAGAGTATGTGGCGGCATCGGAAGCTGCGAAGGAAGCGGTATGGCTCAGAAAATTCCTGTTGGAATTGGGAGTTGTTCCTGCAGTGCATAAACCGATTGTCATGTACTGCGATAACACTGGTGCTGTAGCACAGTGCAAAGAGCCCAGGAATCACAAGAAAGGCAAGCACATTCAGAGAAAGTACCACTTGATCCGGGAATTCATTCAGGATGGAGAGATAGTGGTGGAGCATATTGCTTCAGCAAATAACTTAGCTGACCCCTTCACTAAGACTCTTACTGAGAAAGTCTTCACTTCTCATGTTGAGTCTATGGGTGTTAGGTTAGGAAGTAGTGATCTTTAGTGCAAGTGGGAGTTTGTTGGGATTGGTGTATGCCCTAAAGCCCAGTAGCTGCACTCTCATTCTTTGTTACTGGATATTTACTGGTTATTTAATGGAATGACTCTTTTATGCTTAAACATGTATATATGTATGGTTGTGTAAGGCCCATTGTTTCTAGTAAATGAATTAGGTGTGTAGTGTCTACACACAGATAGGTCTAATTCATGGACACTGGAAACATCATATTTGTTCATAACTGAAAGATGGAGCTGGGCACTTCATCTTGGTAGAAGTTATAATGAGAGACTCTCCTGTGTTCAGGGTGACTTACCTAAGTCATGGGAGGGCTTTCCCGGATTCATCTCATTAGTGCATATGCAATGCATTGAACAGGACCATGGTAGGTGTGATTTCTAAAATAGTACTATCACAGAAGGAGATCAAGTCACCTCATGCTACTGAGTGACCGGTGCTCTTAATCTTGAGCATTTGTGGATGAACTGACGAAGTCAAGTTCTTGTGCTTTAATTCACTATGGGTGAGATTCTTTTCATGGGTCAACAGCTCTGTGTTTTGGGTACTCGGACTTGATCAATTGGGACGTGCAGATGCAATATAGAATCTATGCCATCTGATGATGGAATAATCGTCCCCTTAGAATTATCCGATTAATCATCAAAATCTAAGATCTTAGTATATGGATGTTCCATATGAATATTGAACTTGTGGGTCGCTCCCTGGATCAAGAGAATGATATTCGAATGATGATTATGTTTAAGGATATGAAGTTCTAAGGTTTAGATGTAATCGGGAAGGTTGATAGTACATGTGATAACCTGACTCGATTATGGATGTTACATAGAGGGGCATTCAGGTCATTACACTTAGTAGGTCGAAGACAACCGTCATTTTATGACGAGCTTATTATATTATATATTTGTCCTTGGAGTTCAACCATAACTCTTTAGTGGAATGAGTTAAGGTTAAAATGGTCTTAATGTTGCTATGGGTTTAGCATGGACATTTTGGTCATTTTGGGAGCCAATGGCAAATATGTCTTTTGGTCCGTTCTCTAGTTACTTACCAAGATTGGCATGGTTTCCTAAGATGTTTAGATAGCATAAGGATGAATTATTTTAGTGGAAAAAATAATTTTGAGTTTAAATTCAAATAGGCCTTTGATGGCATACATGAATTTAACTCTAGATAAATTGTATGTGGGCCATGGTGTGCATTATTATAAGGGACGTCCATAATAAGATTTCCATGGGTAAGGTTTCCAACTTTGAGTAAGACTCTCTACTTGGAAAGTTGGACTCCTCTTTGGATTAGTATTCTTATGAGAAGGTTTCCTTTTTGGATTAGGAACTTAAAATTAGTAAGTGTTCTGCAACTAGGATTACTAATTGTATGGAAAGTTCCTTTTGGTTTCCTTTTCTAATTAGAGTGTTTCTTAAAGGAAATAAGTCTTTCCTTTTTGGACATCTTTTAGAATGAGGAGAGATAACTTTATGGGAAAGGTTTCCACAAAAGTTTCTATAAAAGAAACCACTTGGCCCTTGGACGTCCAACACTAAAGAAAGCCTCCTAGGAGTCCCACACGTCCAGCCTTGGTTGCTTCTCTTCTTGATAGATGAGAGCTTAAGGTCTGAGATTTTCCCTTGGAGAAATAGTTCTTGATTCCTAGATTAAGATCCCACCATCTTAGCCAATCAGATTTGGAAGTGAGATAGAGGAGAAGATCAAAGGCAATACTAGTGCAGAAAATTCCAGCAACTTGTTTGCTAATTGCAAGTCTGAGTTTGGGCCTTTGGATCTATTTTTTCAGAGATTTGAAGTCTACAAATCTTCGAGGTAATAGTCTTCTTCATTCTCCTTTAATTATACACTTGTTGGTCATGAATTCATGGAGTTCTCATGCGATCTATATGGCTGATTTATGCTGGCCAAATCAGATTTTTAAAATCTGTCATGTTACAAATTAGCCATGAATCTCTTCCGCTTATTCAGATCTGAATCGCATTTTCTTTCAGTGGTATCAGAGCCACTCCATGTGAAATCATGATCCCATGTTGTGTATAATTAATCCTAGATTGATTATGGGTATGGTGGCACCCTATTAAAGTTATGTTGTGATGCATGTTGTGTGCAAGTTTCGTTAACATTGCTGGAATTTATTTTCCAGATTTGTTTAATGATGCACATAGTGAGTTTGCATGCACTAACCTCTTTGTTTGCAGCCATGTATTGCATCCTTGATGGTTCGCATGATTGTTATGTGATTTGGATGTTTTTTTCATTAGTTGGAAAGTGTACGATTGCGCGTTTAGCAATCATAGGAAGTTGTAATTCTTTCTTTACTTTTATTCCAACTAGCCTTGATGTAAGCTTTCTTGAAAAGCATAGGTATCTCCAATGTAATTTGGGTTTTTGTTTTTTATGGGTTTGCTTGTATAAATTTGATTTATTGGACAAGCAAGAAGAAGAAAGTTTCAAGAAAGGTTGCAAGTAACCGGACTCCTTAGTGGTGGAGGAGACAAGACTTCTTGGTGAAAGATGGGACCTATTCTTGATGTCCTAGTTCGATAAGGATTACAAGTCCGAAGAGCAAGGAGCCATCAAGGATTGCATACTTTTATTTGCTTTTATATATGAAATGCATGGATGAATGCTTTATATAATTGCTATAATTGTCACCTAGAAACATGGCCACCATTAGGTTCTAAAATTGGCATCTTTTTGTATTAGATTGTTTTTAGTTTGGAAAATTGTTTTAAACGGAACTTAGACCAGCACCTTTTATTTGTCTAAGGTTTAAAATTGCATAGGGTTTAGTTTATCTTGGTACCCTTGGTTTCCAAAGAAGGCTAAACTAAAATCTAATTAGATGCTACCTATGGGTTTTCATAACCCAAGATAGGTTTTTGACTCTTTGAAGGGATTTGCTCAAATGTTTTAAAGCAAAGGTTATTTGATTTTAAGATGACTTAAGTCATAAATTTAATTAACCAAGTTTGCTAGATTTAAAAAGAGCTTTTGAGTAAAGCAATGTAAAGGTCAAAAAGTATAAACCCTAGTGATAAATAATCAAGTGGGAGAGGGGTTTTAGGAAAGACCCCACGGCCTTCCATTTTCGGTTCATGTTATCTCATTAAAGTGTTAGTAGGAACGGCCATCCCTTCGGTGGAGTTCTTTAACTAAAGACCTCTTTGATGGGTTAATGGGTGAACTAATGTGAATATTCGTAATGAGGTGTTAGTAGGAGCGGCCATCCCTTCGGTGGAGTTCTTTACTAAAGATCACTTCTATAGAATGTCAATGAAGTGTTGGTGGGAGCGGCCATCCCTTCGGTGGAGCTCTTTACTAAAGTTCACTTCTAGGAAGGATAAAAGTCTCTTCCCTTCGGAAGACTTAATCATAGACATTTTGGGAATTTCATAAGAGATGGTTATACACTTGACATAAGACGGTGATGACCTCTCCTTAGGAGTTAAGGGTTATTTGTCATGTGAGGCCAAACCAATCAGTGATTGGACTACCACTGGATGTGTATCCAGATAGTGATAATCCAAATAAGTCTGCCTTAATTCAACGTGACTGTAGGCTCGGCCATCCCTTCGATGGAGGGCCTATGAGGAGGTTGAAACACTGATACATTATGATTGGGGTTGAATAATGTAAAAAGTTTCGTGCTTTGTTTTTCCTTTTATAACAAGCACCATATGCATATTACATATATACTGCATGTCTAATTATAAACCGTTTTATATCCAGAAAGAGATGGGTAGAGATTCTTTTAGTCCGTTGATGTGCATTCTTCGTGAGACCAAACTGACTGGCCCTAACTACGTAGACTGGAAAAGAAATCTTGACACAGTACTCACAGCCGAGGAGTACAAGTATGTCTTGCTGGAAAACTGTCCCGATATTGATGCTAATTCTACCGATGACCAGCGAGAGGCTGAGAGGAAATGGAAGAAAGCGAATAGCATGGCTAAATGCTACATGCTCGCTTCCATGTCCAACGTGTTGCAAACACGGCACGAGCAAATGGACACAGCCTATGAAATCATGATGTCCTTGTCTGAGATGTTTGCAGACAAGAGCAGGCCAGCTAGGCAAGCTGCTATGAGGACTATCATGAATGCTAGGATGGCCGAGGGAACACCTGTCAGAGAGCATATGCTCAAGCTGATAGATTGTTTCAATGAAGCTGAGATTCTAGGGGCTGAGATTGATGCAGGGAGTCAAACTGACATGATTCTCGAAACTCTGCCGGACTCTTTCAATCAGTTCAAGCTCAATTTCAATATGAGCAAGATGGACAAGACTCTACCTGAGTTAATGAAAGAACTCCAGGCGGCAGAGGCTATCATGAAGCCCAAAGCCCAAGCTCATTTTTTCCAGTCTTCCTCTAAATTGAACCCGAAAGGGAAAAAGTCCAAGAAGAAGCAGAATAAGGGAAAAGGGCAGAAAAAGAACAATGCTGGTAATAAGAAGGACAAGGGTACAGATGGAAAGCCCAAAGGGAAATGCTTCAAGTGTGGCCTCAAAGGTCATTGGAAGAAAGATTGTCCCAAGTTCCTGGCCTCAGTTAAGAAAGGTACATCTTTTTCATACTACATTGAAACTTGTCTAGTGGTTGATTCTACTGACTCATGGATAGTAGACTCAGGAGCCACTAATCATATCTGCAATTCATTGCAGGGGTTTCAGATAATGCAGAGAATTGAGAAAGGAGAGTTTGCCTTTAGAGTCGGAACTGGAGCTAAAGTTTGGGCAGTTCCAGTAGGAGTTGTTACTTTACATTTTCCATGTAATAGGATATTAGTTTTAAATAATGTTTTCTATGTTCCGGACATGAGGAAGAATTTAATTTCAGTTTCCAGATTAATTGAATTTAATTATTCAGTTTCTTTCCATTCTGGTATTGAAATCAGTAGAGATGGAAATATTATATGTTCCGGTAGAATACATGACAACTTATTTTATATATATCCTATTGCTCCACACTGCATAATATACAACAAGAAAACTCAACTTCCCTTAAGAGAAAGGTATCTTCAATCAATGACACATATCTTTGGCACTTACGTTTGGGTCACATTAACCTAAAACGGATTCAGAGGTTGGTAGAAGATGGGCCTTTAAGCTCATTAGATTTCGAACCTTTTCCTCAGTGTGAATCTTGTCTCAAGGGAAAGATGACCAAACGGTCATTCTCTGGAAAGGGACTAAGGTCAAAGGCGTTGTTAGAATTGATTCACACTGATGTGTGTGGTCCTATGAACAAACCGGCTCGAGGAGGGTATGAGTATTACATTACCTTCACCGATGATTACTCTAGATATGGATATGTATACCTAATGCGACGCAAGTCTGAGGCGTTTGATAAGTTCAAACAATTCAAGGATGAGGCGGAGCTACAACTAGGAAAACATATCAAAGCCCTTCGATCTGATCGAGGTGGCGAGTACCTCCTGGGTGAGTTCAAGGAGTACCTCGCACAACATGGGATTGTGTCTCAGTTGTCTGCACCGGGTACACCCCAGCAAAATGGTGTAGCGGAGAGAAGAAACCGTACCCTTCTTGATATGGTAAGGTCCATGATGAGTCATGCAACCCTACCTATATCTTTTTGGGGATATGCCCTAGAAGCAGCAGCATACATTTTAAATCTGGTACCTTCTAAATCAGTACCTAGGACACTCCAAGAGATGTGGACAAGTCGAAAACCTAGTTTAAGACATATTCACATTTGGGGTTGTCCAGCCTATGTACTAAATGATAAAGCTACCAAGATGGAACCCAGATCGGAAATGTGCTACTTCATTGGGTATCCTAAGGGAACGAGAGGTGGCATCTTTTATCATCCAAAGGAGCAAAAAGTGCTCATCAGCACTCATGCTAGGTACTTGGAGGATGATTGTATGATGCACCAAGAGCTTAGTTATAAAGAAACGCTTGAGGAGATTCTTCCGGGATCTCCTATAACATCTGTACTAGATCCTGAGACAGTAGATGAACAAGATATTCCTTTAAACACTCCGGAGCCTCGTCGTAGTGGGAGAATTTCTAGACGGCCAGAAAGATATCTAGGAGTGAAGCAGTAACGGATATAGATGCTGACATGTGGCAGCAAGCAATGAAATCTGAAATGGATTCTTTGTATTCCAATCAAGTCTGGGAACTTGTAGATGCACCTGAAGGGATTAAACCCATAGGGTGCAAGTGGATCTACAAAAGAAAGAGAGGAGTGGATGGGAAGGTGGAAACCTTCAAAGCAAGACTGGTGGCGAAAGGATATACTCAGAAAGAGGGTATCGATTATGAGGAAACCTTTTCACCAGTGGCTATGCTTAAGTCCATAAGGATTCTCTTTGCCATCGCATGTCATTATGACTACGAGATATGGCAGATGGATGTCAAGACAGCTTTTCTTAATGGAAGTCTTGACGAATGCATCTATATGATGCAACCAGAGGGCTTCATTGCTGGTGGCCAAGATAACATGGTTTGTAAACTTAAGAAGTCCATTTATGGACTTAAGCAAGCATCTAGAGCATGGAACATCAAGTTTAATCAGGCAGTCAAATCCTTTGGCTTTGATCAAAACATTGATGAACCATGTGTGTATAAGAAAGGAAATGGGAAAGCAGTTGCATTTTTGGTTCTATATGTAGATGACATATTACTCATAGGAAATGATGTAGGTTTATTGTCATCCACAAAGGTTTGGTTATCCTCTCAATTTCAGATGAAGGATTTGGGTGAGGCCAGCTATATCTTAGGGATCAAGCTTTTGCGTGATCGCAAGAATAAAATGTTAGCCCTATCCCAATCTTCTTACATTGAGAAGATATTGGTCAAGTTTAACATGCATGACTCCAAGAAGGGCCTCCTACCTTCTAGACATGGAGTACCACTATTCCGAGATCAATGTCCAAAGACATCTGAAGAGATAGAGAGCATGGGGAGAGTTCCATATGCATCCGCTGTTGGAAGCCTCATGTATGCCATGTTATGTACTAGACCAGATATTTTCTTTGCCGTTGGCATGGTTAGCAGATATCAATCAAACCCTGGACCTATGCATTGGACAGCTGTTAAGCATATATTCAAGTATCTTCGGAGAACGAAAGATTATATGCTAACCTTTCGAGCAGATGATCTAACGCCATTGGCGTATACAGACTCTGATTTCCAATCTGATAGTGATGCCAGAAAGTCTACCTCAGGGTACGTCTTTACTTTGTCAGGAGGGGTTATATCTTGGAGAAGTGTCAAGCAATCCGGTATAGCTGATTCTACCATGGAAGCAGAGTATGTGGCGGCATCGGAAGCTGCGAAGGAAGCGGTATGGCTCAGAAAATTCCTGTTGGAATTGGGAGTTGTTCCTGCAGTGCATAAACCGATTGTCATGTACTGCGATAACACTGGTGCTGTAGCACAGTGCAAAGAGCCCAGGAATCACAAGAAAGGCAAGCACATTCAGAGAAAGTACCACTTGATCCGGGAATTCATTCAGGATGGAGAGATAGTGGTGGAGCATATTGCTTCAGCAAATAACTTAGCTGACCCCTTCACTAAGACTCTTACTGAGAAAGTCTTCACTTCTCATGTTGAGTCTATGGGTGTTAGGTTAGGAAGTAGTGATCTTTAGTGCAAGTGGGAGTTTGTTGGGATTGGTGTATGCCCTAAAGCCCACTAGCTGCACTCTCATTCTTTCTTACTGGATACTTACTGGTTATTTAATGGAATGACTCTTTTATGCTTAAACATGTATATATGTATGGTTGTGTAAGGCCCATTGTTTCTAGTAAATGAATTAGGTGTGTAGTGTCTACACACAGATAGGTCTAATTCATGGACACTGGAAACATCATATTTGTTCATAACTGAAAGATGGAGCTGGGCACTTCATCTTGGTAGAAGTTATAATGAGAGACTCTCCTGTGTTCAGGGTGACTTACCTAAGTCATGGGAGGGCTTTCCCGGATTCATCTCATTAGTGCATATGCAATGCATTGAACAGGACCATGGTAGGTGTGATCTCTAAAATAGTACTATCACAGAAGGATATCAAGTCACCTCATGCTACTGAGTGACCGGTGCTCTTAATCTTGAGCATTTGTGGATGAACTGACGAAGTCAAGTTCTTGTGCTTTAATTCACTATGGGTGAGATTCTTTTCATGGGTCAACAGCTCTGTGTTTTGGGTACTCGGACTTGATCAGTTGGGACATGCAGATGCAATATAGAATATATGCCATCTTATGATGGAATAATCGTTCCCTTAGAATTATCCGATTAATCATCAAAATCTAAGATCTTAGTATATGGATGTTCCATATGAATATTGAACTTGTGGGTCGCTCCCTGGATCAAGAGAATGATATTCGAATGATGATTATATTTAAGGATATGAAGTTCTAAGGTTTAGATGTAATCGGGAAGGTTGATAGTACATGTGATAACCTGACTCGATTATGGATGCTACATAGAGGGGCATTCAGGTCATTACACTTAGTAGGTCGAAGACAACCGTCATTTTATGACGAGCTTATTATATTATATATTTGTCCTTGGAGTTCAACCATAACTCTTTAGTGGAATGACTTAAGGTTAAAATGGTCTTAATGTTGCTATGGGTTTAGCATGGACATTTTGGTCATTTTGGGAGCCAATGGCAAATATGTCTTTTGGTCCCTTCTCTAGTCACTTACCAAGATTGGCATGGTTTCCTAAGATGTTTAGATAACATAAGGATGAATTGTTTTAGTGGAAAAAATAATTTTGAGTTTAAATTCAAATAGGCCTTTGATGGCATACATGAATTTAACTCTACATAAATTGTATGTGGGCCATGGTGTGCATTATTATAAGGGACGTCCATAATAAGATTTCCATGGGTAAGGTTTCCAACTTTGAGTAAGACTCTCTACTTAGAAAGTTGGACTCCTCTTTGGATTAGTATTCTTATGAGAAGGTTTCCTTTTTGGATTAGGAACTTAAAATTAGTAAGTGTTCTACAACTAGGATTACTAATTGTATGGAAAGTTCCTTTTGGTTTCCTTTTCTAATTAGAGTGTTTTTTAAAGGAAATAAGTCTTTCCTTTTTGGACATCTTTTAGAATGAGGAGAGATAACTTTATGGGAAAGGTTTCCACAAAAGTTTCTATAAAAGAAACCACTTGGCCCTTGGACGTCCAACACTAAAGAAAGCCTCCTAGGAGTCCCACACGTCCAGCCTTGGTTGCTTCTCTTCTTGATAGATGAGAGCTTAAGGTCTGAGATTTTCCCTTGGAGAAATAGTTCTTGATTCCTAGATTAAGATCCCACCATCTTAGCCAATCAGATTTGGAAGTGAGATAGAGGAGAAGATCAAAGGCAATACTAGTGCAGAAAATTCCAGCAACTTGTTGAAAGAAATTGCGATTCAGATCTGAAACTTCTCATAAAGAGACTACTATGGTTGATGCAAAGCATGACAGATTTTTAAAAATCTGATTTCTGCACTATGCAGCGGAAATCAGCCATAAAGAATCGCATAGAAACTCCATTAAATCATGACCAACAAGTGTATAATTAAAAGAGAATGAAGAAGACTCATACCTCAAAGATTTGTAGACTTCAAACCTCTGAAAAAATAGATCCAAAGGCGCGAACTCAGACTTGCAATTTGCAAACAAGTTGCTGGAATTTTCTTGCACTAGTATTGCCTTTGATCTTCTCCTCTATCTCACTTCCAAATCTGATTGGCTAAGATGGTGGGATCTTAATCTAGGAATTAAGAACTATTTCTCCAAGGGAAAATCTCAGACCTCAAGCTTTCTTATCTCAAGAAGAGAACCTTTCCAAGGCTGGACGTGTGGGGCTCTCCTTGTGCTCACAAATTGTTTCACAAAGTGTGTTGTGAAACTTGCAAAGGCATTCTTCTTAGCTTCCTTGTTATGGACGTCCAAAGGGGATGGTTCTCCTTTTATAGAAACCATGGGAAGCCTTTCCTATTTAGTTATCTCTCCTTATTCTAATTTATGTCCAAAAAGGAAAGACTTATTTCCTTTAAGAAACACTCTAATTAGAAAAGGAAACCAAAAGGAACTTTCCATACAATTAGTAATACTAGTTGTAGAACACTTACTAATTTTAAGTTCCTAATCCAAAAAGGAAACTAACTCATAGGAATACTAATCCAAATAGGAGTCCAACTTTCCAAGTAGAGTCCTACTCAAAGTTGGAAACCTTACCCATGGAAATCCTATTATGGACATCCCACATATCAATGCACACCATGGCCCACATATAATTTATCTAGAGTTAAATTCATGTATGCCATCAAAAACCTATTTGAATTTAAACTCAAAATTATTTTTCCACTAAAATAATTCATCCTTATGTTATCTAAACATTTTAGGAATCCATGCCAATCTTGGTAAGTGACTAGAGAAGGGACCAAAAGACATATTTGCCATTGGCTCCCAAAATGACCAAAATGTCCATGCTAAACCCATAGCAACATTAAGACCATTTTAACCTTAAGTCATTCCACTAAAGAGTTATGGTTGAACTCCAAGGACAAATATATAATATAATAAGCTCGTCATAAAATGACGGTTGTCTTCGACCTACTAAGTGTAATGACCTGAATGCCCCTCTATGTAGCATCCATAATCGAGTCAGGTTATCACATGTACTATCAACCTTCCCGATTACATCTAAACCTTAGAACTTCATATCCTTAAACATAATCATCATTCGAATATCATTCTCTTGATCCAGGGAGCGACCCACAAGTTCAATATCCATATGGAACATCCATATACTAAGATCTTAGATTTTGATGATTAATCGGATAATTCTAAGGGGACGATTATTCCATCATCAGATGGCATAGATTCTATATTGCATCTGCACGTCCCAACTAATCAAGTCCGAGTACCCAAAACACAGAGCTGTTGACCCATGAATAGAATCTCACCCATAGTGAATTAAAGCACAAGAACTTGACTTCGTCAGTTCATCCACAAATGCTCAAGATTAAGAGCACCGGTTACTTAGTAGCATGAGGTGACTTGATCTCTTTTCTGTGATAGTACTATTTTAGAGATCACACCTACAACGGTCCTGTTCAATGCATGACACATGCACTAATGAGATAGATCCGGGAAAGGCCTCCCATGACTTAGGTATGTCACCCTGTATAGGAGAGTATCTCATTATAACTTCTACCAAGATGAAGTGCCCAGCTCCATCTTTCAGTTATGAACAAATATGATGTTTCCAGTTGTCCATGAATAAGACCTATCTGTGTTTAGACACTACACACCTAATTCATTTACTAGAAACAATGGGCCTTACGCAACCATACATATATACATGTTTAAGCATAAAAGAGTCTTTTCATTAAACAATCAGTTAAATATCCAGTAACAAAAGATGAGAATGCAACTAGTGGGCTTTAGGGCATACACCAATCCCAACACTTGTTTGCTAATTGCAAGTCTGAGTTCGGGCCTTTGGATCTAATTTTTCAGAGATTTGAAGTCTACAAATCTTCGAGGTAATAGTCTTTTTCATTCTCCTTTAATTATACACTTGTTGGTCATGAATTCATGGAGTACTCATGCGATCTATATGGCTGATTTGTGCTGGCCAAATCAGATTTTTAAAATCTGTCTTGTTACAAATTAGCCATGAATCTCTTCCGCTTATTCAGATCTGAATCGCATTTTCTTTCAGGGAGGAGTGACAGGAACGCCGCGAGGGTCACTCAGCTGGAGTCTGAGAGGGAAAGGCTGAAGAAGGAGCTAAAAGAGCCGAGGAAGGGAATGGAAGGGCTGAAGAAGGCCAGTGCTGAAGAGACTGCTCGGTTGGCGTCGGCTCTGGCTGAGGTTGCCGAACTCATGTCGAAAGCTAGTCAGCTGAAAGGCGAGGTCTGGGCGAAGAACAAGAGGACCGCCGAGCTGGAGTCGGAGCTGGCCAGATCAAGGTCTGAATCGGCGGCCGAGGGGACGAGGTTGCGCGGGGAAGTGCTGGTCGGGCGCGCTGAAATAGAGAAGTTGAAGATGGCGAACGCCGAGCTGGAAAAGGAGAAGGCCTCTCCTCTGTCTGAGGCCCAATCCGCTTTCCAGAATGGGGTGGACCATGCCACAGAGCTGTATGAGAAGCAGGTGGAGGAGATCACCTCCATTCTGTTCGAGGAAGGATGCTTGGCCTCACTGAGGCGTGCGGGGGTTCCTGAAGACCACCCTGTCTATCGGGACTTGCCGAAGTATTCGGACCTGGCTCTTGAGCCGAGCCCCGCTCCTTTGGCCGAAAGCGCCCCAGTCGAGGCCCCTGCAGTCGTTCCCTCTCCGGATGATGCTCTAGTTGCCCCGGCCCCGAGCGACGCCCCGGTCGCCAGCGGTGCTTCGGCCGCGCCTCAAGGCGGGGCCTCTTCTGCCCCCGCTTCGGGTGATGTACCGGTCAAAGCTTCTTCTGCCGGCGACACTCCAAGCAAGGTTACGGTCGCGGCCGATGCTGCTGGTCCATCAGACACGGTGATCGACCTGGTGGAGTCGCCAAAACCGCAATAGCCTTACCTTTCTTTTCTTGTATATAGCTTTCGGGCTTGTAGTACTCTTTGCTTTTAATGAAAAATGGGGCTTCTTTACTTGTGCATTTTTCTCTTTTTCGTTTCTGGGTGTGATATTGAATGCCTTTAATGTGATGCGTGACCCTAGAGAGAGTCGAATGGTCTTCATAGCTATCTGTGCCGATTCTCTGTATTCCGGAAACCATAAATAGCAGTAAGCATGGTGATAGGGCCGATGAGGGAAACGGGCGAACGTCTCCACATGGCGCCATAGGGATCGCTGGTCAACAGACAGGAAGACGTGCGTCCCTTGTAACGCGTGGGAGATTTCACCCCATAACTTCCTTCGGAGACTGAGCCCTTCTTCTTCCTATAAGTAGAGTGGTAGGCTCGCCATGGGAGAGGAAAAGAAAAGGAATTAGGATAGCTTAATTCATATAGACGTAGGAGCCATGTTCAGCAGACCTTCGGAAATAATCGATCCGGGGGGAACCCCTGCGCCTGAGGACGGCTCTCTCTGAGGGGGGAGGCCTGTCGTGGTCTGCGCGCTCTCTGAAGGAATTCCCCGTGGACCACGCGCTCTCTGAAAGCGGGTCCATGGCCAACCATTCCTGGTCCGGTTGTAGGGGAGTCTTCTGCAACTGTGGGATGGTGGCGCCCTCTGCGTCTGGCGGTCCTGCAGGGTCCTGCGTGACAACGCGCTCCCTGCGAGCCCCCTGCGGTATATCAGGACCGTGGAGCTGAGGGTGGGATTGAGGCCCCGCTGGACCTGGGGGCTCTTCAAATTTTGGTCTCACTGACCGGAGGGTGTTGAAGAGCTCATCGAGGTCCAGGGCCTCCAAACTGGAGGGGCTCTGCAGCGCTTTGGTCTGACCAACCAAAGCGTATTGTAGAGCTCGCTGAAATTCAGGATCCCTCAGAACCTCCAGGCAACGAACCGGAGTCTTCGAGCCTGCAGCCTAAAGAGTCGGTGAAGATCAAGGCCTCCCAGCTTTTATTCCTTTTTCTATTTTTAGAGGACTGTGAGCCTCCTTTCTGTACTTTGTTTTCTTTTCTGTAACCTTTCTAATGAAGCAATTACAATGAATAAAAAGGAAAAGTTTTGTGATCACTCAGTCTGTGTACAGTGTCTTTGTATTCTTTTTTACTTCTTTCGCACTGTCTTGTAACACTTGTACTTCTGTGCTGCTTTTTTGCACTTCAGTGCTTGCATTGCTCTTTCTTTCTTAAAAACTGACCTTGGCCGAAATGGCTACCATTGGCCGAGACGAACTGCCTTGCGCCGAAGTGGATCCAGAATCCCGCTGGTCTCGGCTGTGTGAGCATGAGTTCGGCAACGGTCTTTGAGGGGTGTATAAACCCGGACTTTAGGAAATGACCGAGTGTTTGAACTCGAAGCCTTTTCCAGGGCGGTAGACCCAGGGCTTTAGGAAATGACTGAGTGTAGGAACTCAAAGCCTTTTCCCGGGCGGTAGACCCGGGGCTTTAGGAAACGATTGAGTGTAGGAACTCGAAGCCTTTTCCAGGGCGGTAGACACAGGGCTTTAGGAAACGACTGAGCGTCCGAGCTCGAAGCCTTTTCCAGGGCGGTCGACCCGGGGCTTTAGGAAACGACTGAGTGTAGGAACTCGAAGCCTTTTCCAGGGCGGTAGACCCGGGGCTTTAGGAAACGACTGAGTGTAGGAACTCGAAGCCTTTTCCCGGGCGGTAGACCCAGGGCTTTAGGAAACGACTGAGTGTAGGAACTCGAAGCCTTTTCTAGGGCGGTAGACCCAGAGCTGCCGGAGTCAGTCAAAGAGAGATGACAGATTGATGATAGGGCGAAAGCTGCTTTCATTGATTCTGAGATTCATTACATCTTTAGAAATAGAACTTCTTTAAGTGGGATGCATTCCACGGCCTCGGCAGTGGCTTGCCCTCTAAGTCTTCGAGCTTGTAGGCTGATTTTCCTGCCAGTGAGACTACCCTGAACGGGCCATGCCAGTTCGGGGCCAGCTTCCCTTCGTTTGGTTCTTTGTCAGCTGGCAGGGTCTTTTTTAGAACCAGCTCTCCCATGGAGAATCTTCTTTCTCTGACATTTTGATTGTATGCCCTGGCCAGCCGCTGCTGATAGTCGGTTAGTCGCAGGGCTGCTGCTTCTCGGCGCTCGTCTGCCAGCTCTAGCTCCATTGCCAGGTTCGTCTCATTTCGGCCTTGGTCGACCAGCTCTGTCCTCAAGGTGGGAAGGCCGATTTCTAAAGGAATGACCGCCTCCATCCCGTAAGCCAGAGAGAAAGGTGTTGCTGAGGTGGACCTCCTTGGAGTTGTTCTGTATGCCCATAGCACGCTCGAAAGCTCTTCTGCCCATCTTCCCTTTGCCTTGTCCAGTCGCTTCTTCAGGCCGTCCAGGATCACTTTGTTAGAGATTTCGGCCTGGCCATTACTCTGCGGATATGCCGGAGTGGAGTAATGGTTTCTGATACCGTGCTCTTGGCAGAAGTCTTTGAAGGATTTGGAGTCGAACTGAGTCCCGTTGTCCGAAATCAGGGTTCTGGGGATGCCGAACCTCATTAGGATGTTTTTCCAAACGAAGTTCCTGGAGTCCCTGTCCGTGATGGAGGACAACGGTTCAGCTTCTATCCATTTTGTGAAGTAGTCTGTAGCGACTATCAACCATCTCTTGTTCCCTGGAGCTCGGTGAAGAGGCCCCACAATGTCCAGGCCCCATTGAGCGAAGGGCCATGGACTAGAGAGGGGACTCAGATATTGCGCTGGCTGATGGAGAGAGTGGGAGAACTTCTGGCACTTCTCGCATTTCCTGGCATACACCTGCGCGTCCTTCTGCATGTAGGGCCACCAGTAACCCTGGCTTATTGCTCTGTAGGCCAGTGATCGACCTCCTATGTGACTGCCGCAGATTCCTTCGTGGATCTCATACAGGAAGTCGCCCACCTTGCTCGGGTGGACGCATTGGAGGTATGGACCTGTGAAGGATTTCCTGTAGAGTTTGCCTTCGGGAGAGAGCCAGAATCGAGCTGCCTTGAGTCTGATTCGGTGGGCTTCAGTCTTGTCCTCAGGGAGCTGGTCGTCCTTCAAGTAGGCGACGATTGGATCCATCCAGCTCGGGCCGAGATCAGCACAGAGAACTAGCCGAGGTGAGTGGAGCTCTAGGCTTGATCTTGATATCGACCCGACCTCGACAGTCCTTTTCTTCCCTACTTGGACGGCGGAGGCCAGGTTTGCAAGCGCATCTGTGTGCGTGTTGGTATCTCGGGATATTTGCCTGACCTCGGCTTTCTGGAAATGAGACAGCAGTTTTTTCGTAAGGGCTAAGTAGGCCGCCATCCTGTCGTCCCTGGCCTGGTAGTCTCCAGCGAGCTGGCTAGTTACCAGTTGAGAATCGCTGAAGATCACCAGGTGCTGGGCTCCGAGGATCTGGGCGCTGTTCAGCCCTGTAATTAGTGCTTCATACTCCGCCTCATTGTTTGTTGCTTTGAAGTCCAAGGTGAAAGCCTGCTCTATGACCAAACCCTCTGGCGATTGGAGGACTATGCCGGCGCCAGCTCTCTTGGAGGTGGACGATCCGTCGACAAAGATCTTCCATGCCGAGGCGGGAGACTGTTCGACCTCGGTCACTTCTGGCTCGTGCCCTGTGCCCCCGAGTGCCGTGCCTAGTTGGGTCGGAGCCGGGTTGGGCGAGACGAACTCAACGATGAAGTCTGCCAGGATCTGGGCTTTGATCGCAGTTCGGGGACGGTACTGTATATCATACTGCCCCAGCTCAACTGCCCACTTTGATATTCGCCCTAAAAAGTCAGCCTTCTTGAATATTGAACGGAGTGGATGCTCCGTGATCACCACAATGGTGTGGGATTGGAAATAATGGGAGAGCTTGCGGGAGGCACTGACGAGAGCCAACGCAAGCTTCTCCAATAGAAGATACCTGGCCTCGGCGTCGAGCAAGGTCTTGCTCGTATAATAAATTGGTTTTTGAACTCCCTCGTCCTCCCTGATGAGGACGGAGCTCACTGCGTGATCCGAGACCGCGAGATACAAATACAAAATCTCCCCCCGAGTTGGGGTGGAGAGTAAGGGTGGTGACATCAAATAAGTTTTGAGCGCGGCCAACGCCTGGTCGCACTCAGGAGTCCACTGGAATTTTAAATTTTTCGTTAGAAGCTGAAAGAAAGGCCTGCACTTATCTGATGACCGGCTAATGAAGCGATTGAGTGCTGCAGCCATTCCTGTGAGCTTCTGGACTTCTTTCGTGGTAGAGGGGCTCAGAATGCCCTGGATCGCGGTGATCTGGTCTGGATCGGCCTCTATCCCCCTCCGCGTTACCAAACTGCCGAGGAACGCCGAAGGCGCACTTGGAAGCATTTAGCTTGAGCTTGTACGCACGAAGGACGTCGAAGACTTGGCCGAGATCCGCCAGGTGGTCGCTGGAGTGCACTGATTTGACGACCATGTCGTCGATGTACACCTCTACCGTTCGGCCGAGCTGAGCCTAGAACATCTTTGTCACGAGGCACTGATAGGTCGCCCCCGCGTTCTTTAGCCCGAAGGGCATCACCTTGTAGCAGTAAGTGCCGCGGGGGGTTATGAATGACGTTTTCTCCTCGTCAGGCTCGTGTAGTGGAATCTGGTGGTAGCCTCTGTAGGCATCGAGGAAGCTCATTCGGTCGTGGCCAGCGGTGGCGTCGATCAGTTGATCAATCTTCGGAAGGGGGAAACTATCTTTAGGGCAGGCCCTGTTCAAGTCTGTGAAGTCCACGCACACCCTCCATTTACCGGTTTTCTTTTTAACCACCACTGTATTAGGCAGCCAGACCGGGTACTGGACTTCTCGGATGGCTCCTGCCTTCAGCAGTTTGTCGACCTCTTCGACGACCGCGTCTGTCTGCTGCAGCCCTGTCCTTCGGGCCCTCTGCACTACTGGTTTGTGGCTGGGGTCCACATTTAACTTGTGGCACATGACCTCGGGGTCGACCCCCGGCATTTCGCTCGGGCTCCAAGCGAAGACATCGACGTTCTGCATCAGGAACCTTGAGAGCTCGGCTTTCTCTTCATCTGGCAGCTGGGTGCCGATCAGGAAGAACCTATCTGGGTCTGCCGAGTTTAGCCTGACCTCAGCCAGGTCCTCGATGCTTTTCTTCTCAGGATCTCGGCCGATTTCATCTAGGCCTTTCTCAAACTCGGCGAGGTTGACGCGCTCTGGCTCTTTCTTTGCTGGGACTGCGGCCAGCATGCACTGCCTAGCCTGCTGCTGGTCTCCCTCCACCGTGACCACTTCCATTTTGCCCTCCTTGCTCTCGAATACGAACTTCAGTTTCGGGTGGAGGGAAGAAAGGACTGCTTCCAATTTGTGGAGCCACGTTCTGCCCAAGATGACGTTGTAGGGAGAAGGGGCGTCCACGACCAGGAAGTCGGCCAACACGGAGGCTCCGCCGACTCGGGTTTCCAGGGTGATCCTACCCTTGGGGTAGACTGGCGTGGCGGACAACCCTAGCAAGGGCGCATGGACCTCCGTGAGGTCTGCTTCCGAGAGGTTCATTTTCTTGAAGCACTCGTAGTAGAGGACCTCGGAAGAGCTGCCGGAGTCGACGAGGATCCTCTTCACGGTGAAGTCCCTTAGCTTCATTGTGAGGAGCAGGGGGTCGTTGTGGGGAAGCTGGATTCCCTCTAGATCTTTATCTGAGAACGAGATCGCGGGTCGGTCGCGGCGAGCTCTTTTAGATGCCGGTGCGAGCTCGGCTTTCATCACCTCCTTCCCGTGCGATGCCCGCCTGGCCTCGGCGCGGGCCCGCGAGCCTCCACGAGACGAGGGAGAGGGAGAGGGAACTGAGGACGCCAAGTGGATCACGTTAATGATCTTTTCGGAATCCTCGCTATCTGGGTCCCGAGCCATGCTCTGGTGAACTCGGCCCTCGCTGCAGGCAGCATCTTCTTCCTTGACGAACTCTGGCATGTGGCCTTCGCCGGCTAGCTTCTCCAGGTACCACTTCAGAGACTTGCAGTCCTCGGTCTTGTGCCCGTTACCTTTGTGGTAGGAGCAGTAGAGCTTGCTTCGGCTGCCGGAGGTGGGCTCATTCCTCAAGGGCGAAGGCCACTTGAAGAACGGCTTAGTCTTTATCTTGTTCAGGATATGGTATATCGGCTCCTTGAAGACGACGTTGACGCTCTGACCGGCGTTGGTGGGGGGTCTGGGCCTCCAGATGCCCCCGGATCGGGACGACGTATGCTTCGCCGAACTAGCGGCCCAGGCCTGCTTGGGCTCCTGCTTCTGGAAGGGCCTCCCGCCTCTCTGCCGAGGCTGGCTGCTCTTTTGCTCGGGCTCCGGTCTTTCGTCCTCTTCCCGGGCCTGGATTTCATCTTCCTCCCGGGCGACAAAGCGCTTTATCCGGGACATTAGCGCTGGCATGGATTCTGGGGTATCTCCGACCAAGTCCTTCCGGAGGTCGTGGCCGGGGATCAGGGCATGTTGGAAGGCGAAGATTGCTATTTCCTCCCTAGTGCCCTCGACCTAGCTGTAAACCGCCCAGAATCGTCGGGCGAACTTGGCGAGGCTCTCGCCCTGCTTCATCCTCAGGCGAGAAGGTCCCCCTCTGTTTTGGGGACGGCGCTGTAAGCTTGGAACTTCTTTAAGAAGGAGAGCTGGAGCTCCTTCCAACTCGAAATCAACTTCTCTGGGAGGGCGCAGAACCACTTCAAAGGGAGGTCACCCAAACTGGAGGAGAAGATCTTGCAGTTGAGGTGGCCCTCGTTTCCCCAGATGGACATCTTCTGGGAGAAGTGACGGAGGTGAGCGGATGGATCGGACAGTCCGTTGTAGGGAACGAACCGCGGGACAGAGAACTTTTTGGGCAAGGGAGTCTGCTCGATGTCTCTTGTGAAGGGTGAGGCACCCAGATCGGTATGGCCATAGATTTGCTTCTGGTCCCGCACGTCCAGGTTGTGCTGGAGAGCCAACCTGACGCGTTTGTCGAATCGCTCCTGCTCGTCGTCCTTCTCCAGAGTCTGCGCTCTTGGCTTTCGCTTGGAGTGGTTCGGGCTGCGGTGGCTATGGGCTCGGCCATCGCGGCTATGATGACTTCGGCTGTTGCTCGAGCCTTCATCATGGATCTGGCTTCGCTTGTGGTCCAGGTGGTCTCTCAGATCCTCACGAGGAGGCTGGGCTGCCCTGCTCGGGGCGTCCCTCCTCTTCCCCTGAGGATCAGAGACCTGTCTCAACGAGGCAGTTTGCGCTGCCCTCAGCTGCTGCTGGAGCTCGCGGATTAACCGCTCCTGCTTCTGGAGGAGAGCATTTTGAGCTGCGACATCTCCTCCTACGGCAGGAGGTTGGACGCGGCGCGTCTCTTCTACGGCAACGGCTTTATCTTTGCGAGGACGCTCATGCCGACGCTCGTCGCGTCGGGGTGGCGTGACTTCGTCTGCTGAGAACGAGGCCTCGAGTCCTTCTTGGAGGGGGACCTCGACGTAGAGCTGCGACCCTAAGTGGCCCTCGCCTGCAGATGTGCCATGCACTGTTCGGGACCGCCCTTAAGGGGGGACGTCTATTGACGGTGCTGGCTGGTCGAGCACTGCTCTCGAGGATTCTCCGCCCTTCCTAGCTTTCGGAGGCATGATTTCTGGCGATTGAGGTTGAGAAGGTTGGGAAGGTTGGGATATTACTTTCCCACAGACGGCGCCAATTGTAGGTGCAGAGAATAATGACCCACAATAACTGGGGTGCCTTAGAGGACTTATCCAAGGTGGTGATGATTAGGTACCGTCCGAAAGCCTGAAAGAGAAGAGCAAACAGTTAGAGGACCCTGGCCTGGGCGGCGCAAGGCTCTCCGATGCCAAAGTCAGTGAATGAACTGGAACAATGGAAGGAGAGGAAGAAGAGAGGTAGAGTAACGGCTCTGTGGGTTGAATTGTGCGTACCTTGCATGTGAAATGCAGCTCTACTTATAGACGATTTGGAAGATATCTTGGATGATATCTTGGTGTGGATCCCATGATTCGACTGAGGAGTCATGATTAGCCCACAAAGTAATAAATGCGGTCCATTCCAGCCTACTTTGCATTTAATGCCAGTCGGATCAGCCCACATCGCATTAAATGTGCGTCTTGTTGGGCCAGATCGTGTTGGACGCCTTTGACGGTTGGGGTACCATCGGATCCGCCCTCGGGCCTCGCCCTGATGTGGCCTCAGCTGCTGGATGCCGCCCTGTCAGGGATCTGGCGAAGATTGTGAACGGCTGGATGTCGCATCTGTCTCACTAGCTCGTGCCCCTATTCCTCCACGTGCCTAATGACGTGGGGGATGAGGGGCGCGAGTGGAGGCTCTTTCCTGCTTCGGCTTTCGTCCCGGCTCCTTCGGCCGGGGTGGAGCTTTCTGCCGAGGTGGGCACATAGAGTAGCCGAGCTCGGCGTTAGCGGTCCGGACCTGTTTGACTTCGGCTGGAGCCCCTGTCCTGGTAGCCGGGGTGAATCTGGTGCCACGCGGGCGGCACGTGGATGGCACGTGAGAATGCTTAGTCTCATCTGACGGCTGTGATTAGCGAAATCCTGGAGTTCTGGAAATCTCCCCACACAAGCGCATTTCATATTCAACCATGATATGCCATAGTCAAAGCCTGTGTTTCGAGCAGTTCAGTGGGCATATAATTCAACCGCACTCTGACATTCATATGCAAAGATTAGACTTCATGGAAAGAACATTGATTTGTTTCAAACTAAGTTAAAATTTCCAAATATTCTTTGCTATAGATCAAAATGTACAGACTATAGATTCGGCCACAACTTCATGGCAGTTGTTGTTTCTTGTTGGTGAATTCTATCCTAACTCCACATGCATCATTTTTTTTCCACTAGGAACTTCAATTTTGTCAGTTAGCGATATATGTTAGGGTTTTATTGGTGTAGATATTGAAGCATTTTTTTTTTCAACAAATTAGCCATTGCTAAAGATGCTGTCTTCTTACATCCTTCGTTTTGTTTGACTGTTTTGGTTCATCATGACTATGCAATATGTGCCTCTCGTATGGCACCGACTGAACTACAGCTGATCTCGTTAAGGTAAAATCTTACACCCAAAACAAAGGTTAAAGAAAAAGGAATCATTTTGATAGGTACGTGTAAATACATGCTGCAAATGTAACATGCCATCCCTTAACCTACCATTAATTATAATTAATTGCTTTATTAGTTGGTAAGTGTGTTTAGTGTCTTAGTGAGTCAGGTTTATTGTATGGATCACGCGTGCGAAGTCTCGCACGAGTCCGAGTTCGTTTGGGTACAGTAGGGAGGTGATTTGCAATTTGGGAAGTTTTCAGGGGCTTTGATGAGATTATGAGTTCTTGTGAGTTTGGGTGCATCGGGTAGGTCTCGACATTTCACGAACTTTAGTCTTCTATCGCGATTCGATTCGACGCGTCGAAGAGGCCTTAAAACCATCATTAGTGAGCCAAGGACTTAACTTAAATTAAACCTAAACCTAACCTAATATAAGTCCCAGCCATCTCTTATCTCACAACACTCTCATTCACTATTCCTTTTCATGAAAACCCAGCCACCTTCACTGCCTTCATCATTTTTTCATTTCCGATGGCCACCGGAGGTTCGACGTCACTGGTGAAGCTTTCCAAACTTCTTCCTCAAGCTCTTAAGATCTCACCCATACACTTTTCTAAGCTTTTCATTCACTCATCACTCAAAGGTAGGCTTCCAAAGCTTATAGACTAAGTGAACCTTCTTCCTTTGGTTTAGAAATGATGTAGAGGAGCTCACCCAACCCATTTGCATCCATTTTTGTAGTTGGTTTTGGGATTGAAAGCTTTTTGCACAAGTTTGAGCTAAAAGAGGATTTTCACTTGATTTCTTCTTGGTTTTTCTTTAGCTCTTCATCAAAGGCAAGTAGATATCTATAATTATGTTTGATATGTTTGTCTTCCTTGATTTGTATGGAAAGATCATAGTTTATGTTAAATGCTTTGTTTGACAGTTGGGGATTTGGAAACATGATAACCTTGTTTAGATGTTAATGGAATGGATTCTTAAATGGATTTTTTTATTTGTATGGACTTTATGAGATGGGATATGGATGTTTGTGGACAAGGCTAGGCCCTATTTTTCCTTGTTTATAGGTGTGAATGAAGGAAGGGAGTGAAACCCATCAGTTCTGAACTGATCACATAATTTGGTTAAGAATTCTGGAGCAGTTCGGCTAACCGAACCTGGGTTGTTGGTTAACCGAACTACAGTTCGGTGACCTCTCAGTTAATTGTTGGTTCCAATTCCAATGAACTGCAATTTGACTGAAGAAGGGATTGTGAACTCGGTCACCATATCGGTCAGCTCTGAGAGCTCGGTTGAATGTCGGTCCCAAATCCAGAGAGCTTGTTTTCTGGGCTTTTTGTGCGGGGCTGACCGAACTTGTCGGTCAGCTCTCGGCTGACCGAACTTGTCGGCTAACCGAACCTGGTATTTACCTTAGCCGAATTTCCTCCTTTTTGAAAGGAATTGTCCTTTAGTCTATGGACTTAGGTGGAACCTTGATTACCCTTTTTGGACTCATTTCACCATGTACGAGGAATGTCTTAAGCTGACGGTTCCTCATAGTTATTCCGGTTGCATCGGGTTTCATCCTAATTCAATCTTGAATGGTACGGGACAATGGGATACCCTTCTTTAAATCTATGCACGAAGATTATTAGTTCCGGTATCGTGAACCTAATCCCTTTCGTTGACTGAGTAGGTTGTATGATGCTTCGGGTTTAACGTTAGGCTTAGGATTGGATTGTCTATCGCTTATGATTCTAAATTGTACCGTCTGGGACTATCTACATGTAATGTACATGTTCATTAGCTCTGTTTACTTTATTTTGTTTGGGGATCACATTGAGAATTTAGATGATGGACTTTAGGATCCCTTTCGATGTTCTGTTTATTCTGAGGTATGTTTAAGGTGTTGAGGATTGGATTGTCTATCGCTTATGTTGAGCCCGTGTTTGGATCCGGGATTAGGCCATCGTTTTTCTTCGATGAGTCTGTTAGGGATCTAAAAAAATCAGATTTCTAGTTTTTGATTCAAATTTGAGAAATTTTGATCCTTTCCCTCTCGGGCACTAGCGCTCGTAGAAATGTTGAGCCCGTGTTTGGATCCAGGATTAGGCGATCATTTTTCTTCGATGAGCCTTTAGGGATCTAAAAAAAATCAGATTTCTCGTTATGGATTCAAAATTAAGAAACTTTGATCCTTTCCCCCTCGGCCACTGGCGCTCGCAGAAATGTTGAGCTCGTGTTTGGATCGGGGATTGGGCCATCGGTTCTCTTCAATGAGTTTGTTGGGATCTAAGAAAAAAAATCATATTTCTCATTTTAGATTCAAATTTGAGAAACATTGATCCTTTCCCTCTCGGGCATTGGCGCTTCTAGAAATGTTGAGCCCATGTTTGGATCGGGGATTTGGGCATCGTTTCTCTTTGATATGTTTATTAGGGATCTGAAAAAAATTAAAATCAGATTTCTTATTTTTCATTCAAAATTGAGAAACTTTGATCCTTTCCCTTTCGAGCACTGGCGCTAGCAGAAATGTTGAGCCCGCGTTTGGAGCGGGGATTGGACCATCGTTTATCTTCGATAAGTCTGTTCGGGATCTAAAAAAAAGATTCAGATTTGTCATTTTTTATTCAAAATTGAGAAATTTTCATCATTTCCCTCTTGGGCACCGGCGCTTGCAAAAATGTTGAGCCCGTGTTTGGATCGGGGTTTGGGCCATCGTTTCTCTTCGATGAGTCTGTTAGGGATCTAAAAAAAAGTAAAAAAAAATCAGATTTCTCATTTTTTTATTCAAAATTGAGAAATTTTGATCCTTTCCCTCTCGGGAACTGGCGCTCGCAGAAATGCTGAGCCAGTGTTTGGATGGGGATTGGGCCATCATTTCTCTTCGATAAGTCGGTTAGGGATCTAAAAAAAATTTCAGATTTGTCATTTTTTATTCAAAGTTGAGAAATATTGATCATTTCCCTCTCAGGCACCGGCGCTTGCAAAAATGTTGAGCCCTTGTTTGGATCGGGGATTGGGCCATCGTTTTTCTTCGATGTGTCTATTAGGGATCTTAAAAAAAATGAAAATAAGATTTCTCATTTTTTATTCAAATTTTAGAAACTTTGAACCATTTCCTTTCGGGCACTAGCGCTCGTAGAAATGTTGAGTTCATGTTTGGATCGGGGATTGGGCCATCGTTTCTCTTCGATGAGTCTGTTAGGGATCTAAAAAAAATCAGATTTCTAGTTTTTGATTCAAAATTGAGAAATTTTGATCCTTTACCTTTCGGGCACTGGCGCTCGCAGAAATGTGGAGCCCGTGTTTGGATCCGGGAATGGGCCATCGTTTTTCTTCGATGAGGCTGCTAGGGATCTAAAAAAAATAGATTTCTCATTTTTGAATTCAAAATTGTGAAACTTTGATCCTTTCCCTCTCAGGCACTGGCGATCGTAGAAATGTTGAGCCCGTGTTTGGATCGGGGGTTGGGCCATTGTTTCTTTTCAATGAGTCTGCTAGTGATCGAAAAAAAATCAGAATTCTAGTTATGGATTCAAAATTGAGAAACTTTGATCCTTTCCCTCACGGGCACTGCTGCTCACAGAATTATTGAGTCCGAGTTTAGATCGGGGATTGGGCCGTCGTTTCTCTTCGATGAGTCTGTTACGGATCTAAAAAATCCAGATTTCTAGTTTTTGATTCAAAATTGAGAAATTTTGATCCTTTCCCTCTCAGGCACAAGCGCTCGCAGGAAATATTGAGCCCGTGTTTGGATCCGGGATTAGGCCATCGGCTATCTTCGATGAGTTTATTAGGGATCTAAAAAAAATCAGATTTCTCGTTATGGATTCAAAATTGAGAAACTTTGATCTTTTCCCTGTCGGGCACCGGCGCTCGCAGAAATGTTGAGCCCGTGTTTGGATCAGGGATTGGGCCATCGGTTCACTTCAATGAGTCTGTTAAGGATCTAAGAAAAAAATCAAATTTCTCTTTTTGGATTCAAATTTGAGAAACATTGATTCTTTCCCTCTCGGGCACTGGCACTCGCAGAAACGTTGAGCCCATGTTTGGATCGGGGATTGGGGCATTATTTCTCTTTGATATGTCTATTAGGGATCTGAAAAAAATTAAAATCAGATTTCTCATTTTTTATTCAAAATTGAGAAACTTCGATCCTTTCCCTCTCGAGCACTGGTGGTAGGTGAAATGTTGAGCCCGTGTTTGGAGGGGGGTTGGACCATTGTTTATCTTCGATAAGTCTGTTAGGGATCTAAAAAAAAAAGATTCAGATTTGTCATTTTTTATTCAAAATTGAGAAATTTTCATCATTTCCCTCTCTGGCACCGGCGCTTGCAAAAAAGTTGAGCCCTTGTTTGGATCGGGGTTTGGGCCATCGTTTCTATTCGATGAGTCTGTTAGGGATCTAAAAAAAAGTTAAAAAACAATCAGATTTCTCATTTTTTATTCAAAATTGAGAAATTTTGATCCTTTCCCTCTCGGGAACTGGCGCACGCAGAAATGCTGAGCCCGCGTTTGGATCGGGGATTGGGCCATCGTTTCTCTTCGATGAGTATGCTAGGGATCTAAAAAAAACTCAGATTTCTCATTTTGGATTCAAAATTGAGAAACTTTGATCCTTCCCCTCTCGGGCACTGGCGCTCGCAGAAATGTTGAGCCCGTGTTTGGATCGGGGATTGGACCATCATTTCTCTTCGATAAGTCGGTTAGGGATCTAAAAAAAATTTTAGATTTGTTATTTTTTATTCAAAGTTGAAAAATATTGATCATTTCCCTCTCAGGCACCGGCGCTTGCAAAAATGTTGAGCCCGTGTTTGGATCGGGGATTGGGCCATCGTTTTTCTTCGATGTGTCTATTAGGGATCTTAAAAAAAATGAAAATAAGATTTCTCATTTTTTATTCAAATTTGAGAAACTTTGAACCATTTCCTTTCGGGCACTAGCGCTCGTAGAAATGTTGAGTTCGTGTTTGGATCGGGGATTGGGCCATCGTTTCTCTTCGATGAGTCTGTTAGGGATCTAAAAAAAAATCAGATTTCTAGTTTTTGATTCAAAATTGAGAAATTTTGATCCTTTACCTTTCGGGCACTGGCGCTCGCAGAAATGTGGAGCCCGTGTTTGGATCCGGGATTAGGCCATCGTTTTTCTTCGATGAGTCTGCTAGGGATCTAAAAAAATCAGATTTCTCATTTTGAATTCAAAATTGTGAAACTTTGATCCTTTCCCTCTCGGGCACTGACGCTCACAGAAATGTTGAGCCCGTGTTTGGATCGGGGGTTGGGCCATCGTTTCTCTTCGATGAGTCTGATAGGGATCGAAAAAAAATCAGATTTCTAGATATGGATTCAAAATTGAGAAACTTTGATCCTTTCCCTCTCGGGAACTGGCGCACGCGAAATGCTGAGCCCGTGTTTGGATCAGGGATTGGGCCATCGTTTCTCTTCGATGAGTATGCTAGGGATCTAAAAAAAATTCAGATTTCTCATTTTGGATTCAAAATTGAGAAACTTTAATCCTTTCCCTCTCGGGCACTGGCGCTCGCAGAAATGTTGAGCCTATGTTTGGATCAGGGATTGGACCATCATTTCTCTTCGATAAGTCGGTTAGGGATCTAAAAAAAATTTCAGATTTGTCATTTTTTATTCAAAGTTGAAAAATATTGATCATTTCCCTCTCAGGCACCGGCGCTTGCAAAAATGTTGAGCCCGTATTTGGATCGGGGATTGGGCCATCGTTTCTCTTCGATATGTCTGTTAGGGATCTTAAAAAAAAACGAAAATTAGATTTCTCATTTTTTATTCAAATTTGAGAAACTTTGAACCATTTCCTTACGGGCACTAGCGCTCGAAGAAATGTTGAGTTCATGTTTAGAGCGGGGATTGGGCCATCGTTTCTCTTCGATGAGTTTGTTAGGGATCTAAAAAAAATCAGATTTCTATTTTTTGATTCAAAATTGAGAAACTTTGATCCTTTCGCTCTCTGGCACTGCCGCTCGCAGAATCATTGAGTCTGTGTTTGGATCGAGGATTGAGCCGTCGTTTCTCTTCGATGCGTCTGTTACGGATCTAAAAAAACCAGATTTCAAGTTTTTGATTCAAAATTGAGAAATTTTGATCCTTTCCCTCTCGGGCACAAGCGCTCGCAGGAAATATTGAGCCCGTGTTTGGATCCGGGATTAGGCCATCGGCTATCTTCGATGAGTCTATTAGGGATCTAAAAAAAATCAGATTTCTCGTTATGGTTTCAAAATTGAGAAACTTTGATCTTTTCCCTGTCGGGCACTGGCGCTTGCAGAAATGTTGAGCCCGTGTTTGGATCAGGGATTGGGCCATCGTTTCTCTTCAATGAGTCTGTTAAGGATCTAAGAAAAAAAATCAAATTTCTCATTTTGGATTCAAATTTGAGAGATCCTTTCCCTCTCGGGCACTGGCACTCGCAGAAACGTTATGCCCATGTTTGGATCGGGGATTGGGGCATTGTTACTCATTGATATGTCTGTTAGGGATCTGAAAAAAATTAAAATCAGATTTCTCATTTTTGATTCAAAATTAAGAAACTTCGATCCTTTCCCTCTCGAGCACTAGCGCTGGAGAAATGTTGAGCCCGTGTTTGGAGCGGGGATTGGACCATCGTTTATCTTCGATAAGTCAGTTAGAGATCTAAAAAAAAAAGATTCAGATTTGTCATTTTTTATTCAAAATAGAGAAATTTTCATCATTTCCCTCTCGGGCACCGGCGCTTGCAAAAAAGTTGAGCCCTTGTTTGGATCGGGGTTTGGGCCAACGTTTCTCTTCGATGAGTCTGTTATGGATCTAAAAAAATGGAAAAAAAATCAGATTTCTCATTTTTTATTCAAATTTGAGAAATTTTGATCCTTTCCCTCTCGGGAATTGGCGCACGCAGAAATGCTGAGCCCGTGTTTGGATCGGGGATTGGGCCATCGTTTCTCGTCGATGAGTATGCTAGGGATCTAAAAAAATTCAGATTTCTCATTTTGGATTCAAAATTGAGAAACTTTGATCCTTTCCCTCTCGGGCACTGGCGCTCGCAGAAATGTTGAGCCCGTGTTTGGATCGGGGATTGGACCATCATTTCTCTTCGATAGGTCG
This sequence comes from Litsea cubeba, assembly GCA_012931725.1. Classification (NCBI taxonomy): domain Eukaryota; kingdom Viridiplantae; phylum Streptophyta; class Magnoliopsida; order Laurales; family Lauraceae; genus Litsea; species Litsea cubeba. The sequence continues at coordinate 72,550,031 of CM022944.1, read as the reverse complement.
GTTAGGGATCTAAAAAAAATTTCAGATTTGTCATTTTTTATTCAAAGTTGAAAAATATTGATCATTTCCCTCTCAGGCACCGGCGCTTGCAAAAATGTTGAGCACGTGTTTGGATTGGGGATTGGGCCATCGTTTCTCTTCGATGTGTCTGTTAGGGATCTTAAAAAAAATGAAAATTAGATTTCTCATTTTTTATTCAAATTTGAGAAACTTTGAACTATTTCCTTACGGGCACTAGCGCTCGTAGAAATGTTGAGTTCATGTTTGGATCGGGGATTGGGCCATTGTTTCTCTTCGATGAGTATGTTAGGGATCTAAAAAAATCAGATTTCTAGTTTTTGATTCAAAATTGAGAAATTTTGATCCTTTCCCTTTCGGGCACTGGCGCTCGCAGAAATGTGGAGCCCGTATTTGGATCCGGGATTGGGCCATCGTTTTTCTTCGATGAGTCTGCTAGGGATCTAAAAAAATCAGATTTCTTGTTTTGAATTCAAAGTTGTGAAACTTTGATCCTTTCCCTGTCGGGCACTGGCGCTCGCAGAAATGTTGAGCCCGTGTTTGGATCGGGGGTTGGGCCATCGTTTCTCTTCGATGAGTCTGCTAGGGATAAAAAAAAATCAGATTTCTAGTTATGGATTCAAAATTGAGAAACGTTGATCCTTTCCCTCTCGGGCACTGCCGCTCGCAGAATTACTGAGTCTGTGTTTGGATCGGGGATTGGGCCGTCCTTTCTCTTCGATGAGTCTGTTACGAATCTAAAAAAATCAGATTTCTAGTTTTTGATTCAAAATTGAGAAATTTTGATCCTTTCCCTCTCGGGCACAAGCGCTCGCAGGAAATATTGAGCCCGTGTTTGGATCCGCGATTAGGCCATCGGCTATCTTCGATGAGTCTGTTAGGGATCTAAAAAAATCAGATTTCTCGTTATGGATTCAAAATTGAGAAACTTTGATCTTTTCCCTGTCGGGCACTGGTGCTCGCAGAAATGTTGAGCCCGTGTTTGGATCCGGGATTGAGCCATCGGTTCTCTTCAATGAGTCTGTTAAGGATCTAAGAAAAAAAATCAAATTTCTCATTTTGGATTCAAATTTGAGAAACATTGGTCCTTTCCCTCTCGGGCACTGGCACTCGCAGAAACGTTGAGCCCATGTTTGGATCGGGGATTGGGGCATTGTTTCTCTTTGATATGTCTGTTAGGGATCTGAAAAAGATTAAAATCAGATTTCTCATTTTTTATTCAAAATTGAGAAACTTCGATCCTTTCCCTCTCGAGCACTGGCGCTAGGAGAAATGTTGAGCCCGTGTTTGGAGCGGGGATTGGACCATCATTTATCTTCAATAAGTCTGTTAGGGATCGAAAAAAAAAAGATTCATATTTGTCATTTTTTATTCAAAATTGAGAAATTTTCATCATTTCCCTCTCGGGCACCGGCGCTTGCAAAAAAGTTGAGCCCTCGTTTGGATCGGGGTTTGGGCCATCGTTTCTCTTCGATGAGTCTGTTAGGGATCTAAAAAAATGTAAAAAAAATCAGATTTCTCATTTTTGTTTCAAAATTGAGAAAGTTTGATCCATTCCCTCTCGGGAACTGGCGCACGCTGAAATGCTGAGCCCGTGTTTGGATCGTAGATTGGGCCATCGTTTCTCTTCGATGAGTATGCTAGGGATCTAAAAAAAATTCAGATTTCTCATTTTGGATTCAAAATTGAGAAACTTTAATCCTTTCCCTCTCGGGCACTGGCGCTCGCAGAAATGTTGAGCCCGTGTTTGGATCGGGGATTGGACCATCATTTCTCTTCGATAAGTCGGTTAGGGATCTAAAAAAATTTCAGATTTGTCATTTTTTATTCAAAGTTGAGAAATATTGATCATTTCCCTCTAAGGCACCGGCGCTTGCAAAAATGTTGAGCACGTGTTTGGATCGGGGATTGGGCCATCGTTTCTCTTTGATGTGTCTGTTAGGGATCTTAAAAAAAATGAAAATTAGATTTCTCATTTTTTATTCAAATTTGAAAACTTTGAACCATTTCCTTTCGGCCACTAGCGATCGTAGAAATGTTGAGTTCGTGTTTGGATCGGGGATTGCGCCATCGTTTCTCTTCGATGAGTACTTTAGGGATCTAAAAAAAATCAGATTTCTAGTTTTTGATTCAAAATTGAGAAATTTTGATCCTTTCCCTTTCAGACACTGGTGCTCGCAGAAATGTGGAGCCCGTGTTTGGATCCTGGATTGGGCCATAATTTTTCTTCGAGGAGTCTGCAAGGGATCTAAAAAAATCAGATTTCTCGTTTTGAATTCAAAATTGTGAAACTTTGATCCATTCCCTCTCGGGCACTGGCGCTCGCAGAAATGTGGAGCCCGTGTTTGGATCGGGGGTTGGGCCATCGTTTCTCTTCGATGAGTCTGCTAGGGAACGAAAAAAAATCAGATTTCTAGTTATGTATTCAAAATTGAGAAACTTTGATCCTTTCCCTCTCGGGCACTGCGGCGCGCAGAATTATTGAGTCCGTGTTTGGATCGGGGATTGGGCCGTCGTTTCTCTTCGATGAGTCTGTTACAGATCTGAAAAAACCAGATTTCAAGTTTTTGATTCAAAATTGAGAAAATTTGATCCTTTCCCTTTCGGGCACTGGAGCTCGCAGAAATGTGGAGCCCGTGTTTGGATCCGGGATTGGGCCATCGTTTTTCTTCGATGAGTCTGCTAGGGATCTAAAAAAATCAGATTTCTCGTTTTGAATTCAAAATTGTGAAACTTTGATCCTTTCCCTCTCAGGCACTGGCGCTCGTAGAAATGTTGAGCCCGTGTTTGGATCGGGGGTTGGGCCATCGTTTCTCTTCGATGAGTCTGCTAGGGATCGAAAAAAAATCAGATTTCTAGTTATGGATTCAAAATTGAGAAACTTTGATCCTTTCCCTCTCGGGCACTGCCGCTCGCAGAATTATTGAGTCCGTGTTTGGATCGAGGATTGGGCCGTCGTTTCTCTTCGATGAGTCTGTTACAGTTCTAAAAAAACCAGATTTCTAGTTTTTGATTCAAAATTGAGAAATTTTGATCCTTTCCCTTTCGGGCACTGGCGCTCGCAGAAATGTGGAGCCCGTGTTTGGATCCGGGATCGGGCCATCGTTTTTCTTCGATGAGTCTGCTAGGGATCTAAAAAAATCAGATTTTTCATTTTGAATTCAAAATTGTGAAACTTTGATCCTTTCCCTTTTGGGCACTGGCGCTCGCAGAAATGTTGAGCCGTGTTTGGATCGGGGGTTGGGCCATCATTTCTCTTATATGAGTCTGCTAGGGATCGAAAAAAATCAGATTTCTAGTTATGGATTCAAAATTGAGAAACTTTGATCCTTTCCCTCTCGGGCACTGCCGCTCGCAGAATTATTGAGTCCGTGTTTGGATTGGGGATTGGGCCGTCGTTTCTCTTCGATGAGTCTGTTACGGATCTAAAAAAACCAGATTTCTAGTTTTTGATTCAAAATTGAGAAATTTTGATCCTTTCCCTCTCGGGGACAAGCGCTCGCATGAAATATTGAGCCTGTGTTTGGATCCGGGATTAGGCCATCGGCTATCTTCGATGAGTCTGTTAGGGATCTAAAAAAAATCAGATTTCTCGTTATGGATTCAAAATTGAGAAACTTTGATCTTTTCCCTGTCGGGCACTGGCGCTCGCAGAAATGTTGAGCCCGTGTTTGGATCCGGGATTGGGCCATCGGTACTCTTCAATGAGTCTGTTAAGGATCTAAGAAAAAAATCAAATTTCTCAATTTGGATTCAAATTTGAGAAACATTGATCCTTTCCCTCTCGGGCACTGGCACTCGCAGAAACGTTGAGCCCATGTTTGGATCGGGGATTGGGGGATTGTTTCTCGTTGATATGTCTGTTAGGGATCTGAAAAAAATTAAAATCAGATTTCTCATTTTTGATTTAAAATTGAGAAACTTCGATCCTTTCCCTCTCGAGCACTGGAGCTAGGAGAAATGTTGAGCCCGTGTTTGGAGCGGGGATTGGACCATCGTTTATCTTCGATAAGTCTACTAGGGATCTAAAAAAAGAGATTCAGATTTGTTTCAAAATTGAGAAATTGTCATCATTTGCCGCTCGGGCACCGGCGCTTGCAAAAAAGTTGAGCCCTTGTTTGGATCGGGGTTTGGGCCATCGTTTCTCTTCGATGAGTCTGTTAGGGATCTAAAAAAAAGCAAAAAAGATCAGATTTCTCATTTTTGATTCAAAATTGAGAAATTTTGATCCTTTCCCTCTCGGGAACTGGCGCACGCAGAAATGCTGAGCCCATGTTTGGATTGGGGATTGGGCCATTGTTTCTCTTCGATGAGTATGCTAGGGATCTAAAAAAGATTCAAATTTCTCATTTTGGATTCAAAATTGAGAAACTTTGATCCTTTCCCTCTCAGGCACTGGCGCTCGCAGAAATGTTGAGGCCGTGTTTAGATCGGGGATTGAACCATCATTTCTCTTCGATAAGTTGGTTAGGGATCTAAAAAAATTTCAGATTTGTCTTTTTTTATTCAAAGTTGAGAAATATTGATCATTTCCCTCTCAGGCACCGGCGCTTGCAAAAATGTTGAGCCCGTGTTTAGATCGGGGATTGGGCCATCGTTTCTCTTCGATGTGTCTATTAGGGATCTTAAAAAAAATAAAAATTAGATTTCTCATTTTTTATTCAAATTTGAGAAACTTTGAACCATTTCCTTTCGGGCACTAGCGCTCGTAGAAATGTTGAGTTCATGTTTGGATCGGGGATTGGGCCATCGTTTCTCTTCGATGAGTCTATTAGAGATCTAAAAAAACTCAGATTTCTAGTTTTTGATTCAAAATTGAGAAATTTTGATCCTTTCCCTTTCGGGCACGCGCTCGCAGAAATGTGGTGCCCATGTTTGGATCCGGGCTTGGGCCATCGTTTTTCTTCGATGAGTCTACTAGGGATAAAAAAAATCAGATTTCTCGTTTTGAATTCAAAATTGTGAAACTTTGATCCTTTCCCTCTCGGGCACTGGTGCTCGCAGAAATGTTGAGCCCGTGTTTAGATCGGGGGTTGGGCCATCGTTTCTCTTCGATGAGTCTGCTAGGGATCGAAAAAAAATTAGATTTCTAGTTATGGATTCAAAATTGAGAAACTTTGATCCTTTCCCTCTCGGGGACTGCCGCTCGCAGAATTATTGAGTCCGTGTTTGGATCAGGGATTGGGCCGTCGTTTCTCTTCGATGAGTCTGTTACGGATCTAAAAGAACCAGATTTCTAGTTTTTGATTCAAAATTGAGAAATTTTGATCCTTTCCCTCTCAGGAACAAGCGCTCGCAGGAAATATTGAGCCCGTGTTTGGATCTGGGATTAGGCCATCGGCTATCTTCGATGAGTCTGTTAGGGATCTAAAAAAAAATCAGATTTCTCGTTATGGATTCAAAATTGAGAAACTTTGACCTTTTCCCTGTCGGTCACTGGCGCTCGCAGAAATGTTGAGCCCGTGTTTGGATCAGGGATTGGGCCATCGGTACTCTTCAATGAGTCTGTTAAGGATCTAAGAAAAAAATCAAATTTCTCATTTTGGATTAAAATTTGAGAAACCTTGATCCTTTCCCTCTCGGGCACTGGCACTCGCAGAAACGTTGAGCCCATGTTTGGATTGGGGATTGGGGCATTGTTTCTCTTTGATTTGTCTGTTAGGGATCTGAAAAAAATTAAAATCAGATTTCTCATTTTTGATTCAAAATTGAGAAACTTCGATCCTTTCCCTCTCGAGCACTGGCGCTAGGAGAAACGTTGAGCCCGTGTTTGGAGCGGGGATTGGACCATCGTTTATCTTCGATAAGTCTGTTAGGGATCTAAAAAAAAGATTCAGATTTGTCATTTTTTATTCAAAATTGAGAAATTTTCATCATTTCCCTCTCGGGCATCGGCGCTTGCAAAAAAGTTGAGCCATTGTTTGGATCGGGGTTTAGGCCATCATTTCTCTTCGATGAGTCTGTTAGGGATCTAAAAAAAAGCAAAAAAGATCAGATTTCTCATTTTTGATTCAAAATTAAGAAATTTTGATCCTTTCCCTCTCGGGAACTGGTGCACGTAGAAATGCTGAGCCCGTGTTTGGATCGGGGATTGGGCCATCATTTCTCTTGGATGAGTATGCTAGGGATCTAAAAAAAATCAGATTTCTCATTTTGGATTCAAAATTGAGAAACTTTGATCCTTTCCCTCTCGGGCACTGGCGCTCGCAGAAATGTTGAGCCCGTGTTTAGATCGGGGATTGGACCATCATTTCTCTTCGATAAGTCGGTTAGGGATCTAAAAAAATTTTCAGATTTGTCATTTCTTATTCAAAGTTGAGAAATATTGATCATTTCCCTCTCAGGCACCGGCGCTTGGAAAAATTTTGAGCCCGTGTTTGGATCGGGGATTGGGCCATCGTTTCTCTTCGATGTGTCTGTTAGGGATCTTAAAAAAAACGAAAATTAGATTTCTCATTTTTTATTCAAATTTGAGAAACTTTGAACCATTTCTTTTGGGGAACTAGCGCTCGTAGAAATGTTGAGTTCGTGTTTGGATCGAGGATTGGGCCATCGTTTCTCTTCGATGAGTCTGTTAGGGATCTAGAAAAACTCAGATTTCTAGGTTTTGATTCAAAATTGAGAAATTTTGATCCTTTCCCTTTCGGGCACTGGCGCTCGCAGAAATGTGGAGCCTGTGTTTGGATCCGGGATTGGGCCATCGTTTTTCTTCGATGAGTCTGCTAGGGATCTAAAAAAATCATATTTCTCGCTTTGAATTCAAAATTGTGAAACTTTGATCATTTCCCTCTAGGGCACTGGCGCTCGCAGAAATGTTGAGCCCGTGTTTGGATCGGGGGTTGGGCCATCGTTTCTCTTCGATGAGTCTGCTAGGGATAAAAAAAAATTAGATTTCTAGTTATGGATTCAAAATTGAGAAACTTTGATCCTTTCCATCTCGGGCACTGCCGCTCGCAGAATTATTGTGTCCGTGTTTGGATCGGGGATTGGGCCGTCGTTTCTCTTCGATGAGTCTGTTACGGATGTAAAAAAATCAGTTTTCTAGTTTTTGATTCAAAATTGAGAAATTTTGATCCTTTCCCTCTCGGGCACAAGCGCTCGCAGGAAATATTGAGCCCGTGTTTGGATCCGGGATTAGGCCATCGGCTATCTTCGATGAGTCTGTTAGGGATCTAAAAAAAATCAGATTTCTCGTTATGGATTCAAAATTGAGAAACTTTGATCTTTTCCCTATCGGGCACTGGCGCTCGCAGAAATGTTGAGCCCGTGTTTGGATCAGCGATTGGGCCATCGGTACTCTTCAATTAGTCTGTTAAGGATCTAAGAAAAAAATCAAATTTCTCATTTTGGATTCAAATTTGAGAAACATTGATCCTTTCCCCTTCGGGCACTGGCACTCGCAGAAACGTTGAGCCCATGTTTGGATCGGGGATTGGGGCATTGTTTCTCTTTGATATGTCTGTTAGGGAACTGAAAAAAATTAAAATCAGATTTCTCATTTTTTATTCAAAATTGAGAAACTTCGATCCTTTCCCTCTCGAGCACTGGCGCTAGGAGAAACGTTGAGCCCGTGTTTGGAGCGGGGATTGGACCATCGTTTATCTTCGATAAGTCTATTAGGGATCTTAAAAAAAAAGATTCAGATTTGTCATTTTTTATTCAAAATTGAGAAATTTTCATCATTTCCCTCTCTGGCACCGGCGCTTGCAAAAAAGTTGAGCCCTTGTTTGGATCGGGGTTTGGGCCATCGTTTCTCTTCGATGAGTCTGTTAGGGATCTAAAAAAAAGTAAAAAACATCAGATTTCTTATTTTTGATTCAAAATTGAGAAATTTTGATCCTTTCCCTCTCGGGAACTGGCGCACGTAGAAATGCTAAACCCGTGTTTGGATCGGGGATTGGGCCATCGTTTCTCTTCGATGAGTATGCTAGGGATCTAAAAAAAATTCAGATTTCTCATTTTGGATTCAAAATTGAGAAACTTTGATCCTTTCCCTCTCGGGCACTGGCACTCGCAGAAATGTTGAGCCCTTGTTTAGATCGGGGATGGGACCATCATTTCTCTTTGATAAGTCGGTTAGGGATCTAAAAAAAATTTCAGATTTGTCATTTTTCATTCAAAGTTGAGAAATATTGATCATTTCCCTCTCAGGCACCGGCGCTTGGAAAAATGTTGAGCCCGTGTTTGGATCGGGGATTGGGCCATCGTTTCTCTTCGATGTGTCTGTTAGGGATCTATAAAAAAAAAATTAGACTTCTCATTTTTTATTCAAATTTGAGAAACTTTGAACCATTTCTTTTGGGGAACTATCGCTCGTAGAAATGTTGAGTTCGTGTTTGGGTCGGGGATTGGGCCATCGTTTCTCTTCGATGAGTCTGTTAGGGATCTAAAAAAACTCAGATTTCTAGTTTTTGATTCAAAATTGAGAAATTCTGATCCTTTCCCTTTCGGGCACTGGCGCTCGCAGAAATGTGGAGCCCGTGTTTGGATCCGGGATTGGGCCATCGTTTTTCTTCGATGAGTCTGCTAGGGATCTAAAAAAATCATATTTCTCGTTTTGGATTCAAAATTGTGAAACTTTGATCCTTTCCCTCTCGGGCACTGGCGCTCGCAGAAATGTTGAGCCCGTGTTTGGATCAGGGGTTGGGCCATTGTTTCTCTTTGATGAGTCTGCTAGGGATAAAAAAAAATTAGATTTCTAGTTATGGATTCAAAATTGAGAAACTTTGATCCTTTCCCTCTCGGGCACTGCCGCTCGCAGAATTATTGAGTCCATGTTTGGATCGGGGATTGGGCCGTCGTTTCTCTTCGATGAGTCTGTTACGGATCTAAAAAAATCAGATTTCTAGTTTTTGATTCAAAATTGAGAAATTTTGATCCTTTCCCTCTCGGGCACAGGCGCTCACAGGAAATATTGAGCCCGTGTTTGGATCTGGGATTAGGCCATTGGCTATCTTCGATGAGTCTGTTAGGGATCTAAAAAAAATCAGATTTCTCGTTATGGATTCAAAATTGAGAAACTTTGATCTTTTCCCTGTCGGGCACTGGCGCTCGCAGAAATGTTGAGCCCGTGTTTGGATCAGGGATTGGGCCATCGGTACTCTTCAATGAGTCTGTTAAGGATCTAAGAAAAAAAAAATCAAATTTCTCATTTTGGATTCAAATTTGAGAAACATTGATCCTTTCCCTCTCGGGCACTGGCACTCGCAGAAATGTTGAGCCCATGTTTGGATCGGGGATTGGGGCATTGTTTCTCCTTGATATGTCTGTTAGGGATCTGAAAAAAAATTAAAATCAGATTTCTCATTTTTGATTCAAAATTGAGAAACTTCGATCCTTTCCCTCTCGAGCACTGGCGCTAGGAGAAACGTTGAGCCCGTGTTTGGAGCGGGGATTGGACCATCGTTTATCTTCGATAAGTCTGTTAGGGATCTTAAAAAAAAGATTCAGATTTGTCATTTTTTATTCAAAATTGAGAAATTTTCATCATTTCCCTCTCGGGCACCGGCGCTTGCAAAAAAGTTGAGCCCTTGTTTGGATCGGGGTTTGGGCCATTGTTTCTCTTCGATGAGTCTATTAGGGATCTAAAAAAAGTAAAAAAGATCAGATATCTTATTTTTGATTCAAAATTGAGAAATTTTGATCCTTTCCCTCTCGGGAACTGGCGCACGTAGAAATGCTGAGCCCGTGTTTGGATCGGGGATTGGGCCATCGTTTCTCTTCGATGAGTATGCTAGGGATCTAAAAAAAATTCAGATTTCTCATTTTGGATTCAAAATTGAGAAACTTTCATCCTTTCCCTCTCGGGCACTGGCGCTCACAGAAATGCTGAGCCCTTGTTTAGATCGGGGATTGGACCATCATTTCTCTTCGATAAGTCGGTTAGGGATCTAAAAAAATTTTCAAATTTGTCATTTTTTATTCAAAGTTGAGAAAAATTGATCATTTCCCTCTCAGGCACCGGCACTTGAAAAAATGTTGAGCCCGTGTTTGGATCGGGGATTGGGCCATCGTTTCTCTTCGATGTGTCTGTTAGGGATCTTAAAAAAAAAGGAAAATTTGATTTCTCATTTTTTATTCAAATTTGAGAAACTTTGAACCATTTCTTTTGGGGCACTAGCGCTCGTAGAAATGTTGAGTTCGTGTTTGGATCGAGGATTGGGCCATCGTTTCTCTTCGATGAGTCTGTTAGGGATCTAAAAAAAATCAGATATCTTGTTTTTGATTCAAAATTGAGAAATTTTGATCCTTTCCCTTTCGGGTACTGGCGCTCGCAGAAATGTGGAGCCCGTGTTTGGATCCGGGATTGGGCCATCGTTTTTCTTCGATGAGTCCGCTAGGGATCTAAAAAAATCAGATTTCTTGTTTTGAATTCAAAATTGTGAAACTTTGATCCTTTCCCTCTCTGGCACTGGCGCTCGCAGAAATGTTGAGCCCGTGTTTGGATCGGGGGTTGGGCCATCGTTTCTCTTTGATGAGTCTGCTAGGGATCGAAAAAGAATTAGATTTTTAGTTATGGATTCAAAATTGAGAAACTTTGATCCTTTCCCTCTCGGGCACTGCCGCTCGCAGAATTATTGAGTCCGTGTTTGGATCGGGGATTGGGCCGTCGTTTCTCTTCGATGAGTCTGTTACGGATCTAAAAAAATCAGATTTCTAGTTTTTTATTCAAAATTGAGAAATTTTGATCCTTTCCCTCTCGGGCACAACCGCTCGCAGGAAATATTGAGCCCGTGTTTGGATCCGGGATTAGGCCATCGGCTATCTTCGATGAGTCTGTTAGGGATCTAAAAAAAATTAGATTTCTCGTTATGGATTCAAAATTGAGAAACTTTGATCTTTTCCCTGTCGGGCACTGGCGCTCGCAGAAATGTTGAGCCCGTGTTTGGATCAGGGATTGGGCCATCGGTACTCTTCAATGATTCTGTTAAGAAAAAAATCAAATTTCTCATTTTGGATTCAAATTTGAGAAACATTGATCCTTTCCCTCTCGGGCACTGGCACTCGCAGCAACGTTGAGCCCATGTTTGGATCGGGGATTGGGGCATTGTTTCTCTTTGATATGTCTGTTAGGGATCTGAAAAAAATTAAAATCAGATTTCTCATTTTTTATTCAAAATTGAGAAACTTCGATCCTTTCCCTCTCGAGCACTGGAGCTAGGAGAAACGTTGAGCCCGTGTTTGGAGCGGGGATTGGACCATCGTTTATCTACGATAAGTCTGTTAGGGATCTAAAAAAAAAGAATCAGATTAGTCTTTTTTTATTCAAAATTGAGAAATTTTCATCATTTCCCTCTCGGGCACCGGCGCTTGCAAAAAAGTTGAGCCCTTGTTTGGATCGGGGTTTGGGCCATTGTTTCTCTTCGATGAGTCTATTAGGGATCTAAAAAAAGTAAAAAAGATCAGATATCTTATTTTTGATTCAAAATTGAGAAATTTTGATCCTTTCCCTCTCGGGAACTGGCGCACGTAGAAATGCTGAGCCCGTGTTTGGATCGGGGATTGGGCCATCGTTTCTCTTCGATGAGTATGCTAGGGATCTAAAAAAAATTCAGATTTCTCATTTTGGATTCAAAATTGAGAAACTTTCATCCTTTCCCTCTCGGGCACTGGCGCTCACAGAAATGCTGAGCCCTTGTTTAGATCGGGGATTGGACCATCATTTCTCTTCGATAAGTCGGTTAGGGATCTAAAAAAATTTTCAAATTTGTCATTTTTTATTCAAAGTTGAGAAAAATTGATCATTTCCCTCTCAGGCACCGGCACTTGAAAAAATGTTGAGCCCGTGTTTGGATCGGGGATTGGGCCATCGTTTCTCTTCGATGTGTCTGTTAGGGATCTTAAAAAAAAAGGAAAATTTGATTTCTCATTTTTTATTCAAATTTGAGAAACTTTGAACCATTTCTTTTGGGGCACTAGCGCTCGTAGAAATGTTGAGTTCGTGTTTGGATCGAGGATTGGGCCATCGTTTCTCTTCGATGAGTCTGTTAGGGATCTAAAAAAAATCAGATATCTAGTTTTTGATTCAAAATTGAGAAATTTTGATCCTTTCCCTTTCGGGCACTGGCGCTCGCAGAAATGTGGAGCCCGTGTTTGGATCCGGGATTGGGCCATCGTTTTTCTTCGACGAGTCCGCTAGGGATCTAAAAAAATCAGATTTCTTATTTTGAATTCAAAATTGTGAAACTTTGATCCTTTCCCTCTCTGGCACTGGCGCTCGCAGAAATGTTGAGCCCGTGTTTGGATCGGGGGTTGGGCCATCGTTTCTCTTTGATGAGTCTGCTAGGGATCGAAAAAGAATTAGATTTTTAGTTATGGATTCAAAATTGAGAAACTTTGATCCTTTCCCTCTCGGGCACTGCCGCTCGCAGAATTATTGAGTCCATGTTTGGATCGGGGATTGGGCCGTCGTTTCTCTTCGATGAGTCTGTTACGGATCTAAAAAAATCAGATTTCTAGTTTTTTATTCAAAATTGAGAAATTTTGATCCTTTCCCTCTCGGGCACAACCGCTCGCAGGAAATATTGAGCCCGTGTTTGGATCCGGGATTAGGCCATCGGCTATCTTCGATGAGTCTGTTAGGGATCTTAAAAAAATTAGATTTCTCGTTATGGATTCAAAATTGAGAAACTTTGATCTTTTCCCTGTCGGGCACTGGCGCTCGCAGAAATGTTGAGCCCGTGTTTGGATCAGGGATTGGGCCATCGGTACTCTTCAATGATTCTGTTAAGAAAAAAATCAAATTTCTCATTTTGGATTCAAATTTGAGAAACATTGATCCTTTCCCTCTCGGGCACTGGCACTCGCAGCAACGTTGAGCCCATGTTTGGATCGGGGATTGGGGCATTGTTTCTCTTTGATATGTCTGTTAGGGATCTGAAAAAAATTAAAATCAGATTTCTCATTTTTGATTCAAAATTGAGAAACTTCGATCCTTTCCCTCTCGAGCACTGGAGCTAGGAGAAACGTTGAGCCCGTGTTTGGAGCGGGGATTGGACCATCGTTTATCTACGATAAGTCTGTTAGGGATCTAAAAAAAAAGAATCAGATTAGTCTTTTTTTATTCAAAATTGAGAAATTTTTATCATTTCCCTCTCGAGCACCGGCGCTTGCAAAAAAGTTGAGCCCTTGTTTGGATCGGGGTTTGGGCCATTGTTTCTCTTCGATGAGTCTGTTAGGGATCTAAAAAAAAGTAAAAACAGATCAGATTTCTCATTTTTGATTCAAAATTGAGAAATTTTGATCCTTTCCCTCTCGGGAACTGGCGCACGTAGAAATGCTGAGCCCGTGTTTGGATCGGGGATTGGGCCATCGTTTCTCTTCAATGAGTATGCTAGGGATCTAAAAAAAAAATTCAGATTTCTCTTTTTGGATTCAAAATTGAGAAACTTTGATCCTTTCCCTCTCGGGCACTGGCGCTCTCAGAAATGTTGAGCCCGTGTTTAGATCGGGGATTGGACCATCATTTCTCTTCGAAAAGTCGGTTTGGGATCTAAAAAAAATTTCAGATTTGTCATTTTTTATTCAAAGTTGAGAAATATTGACCATTTCCCTCTCAAGCACCGGCGCTTGCAAAAATGTTGAGCCCGTGTTTGGATCGGGGATTGGGCCATCGTTTCTCTTCGATGTGTCTATTAGGGATCTTAAAAAAAATGAAAATTAGATTTCTCATTTTTTATTCAAATTTGAGAAACTTTGAACCATTTCCTTTCGGGCACCAGCGCTCGTAGAAATGTTGAGTTCATGTTTGGATCGGGGATTGGGCCATCATTTCTCTTCAATGAGTCTGTTAGGGATCTAAAAAAAATCAGATTTCTACTTTTTTATTCAAAATTGAGAAATTTTGATCCTTTCCCTTTCGGGCACGGGCGCTCGCAGAAATGTGGAGCCAGTGTTTGGATCCGGGATTGGGCCATCGTTTTTCTTCGATGAGTCTGCTAGGGATCTAAAAAAATCAGATTTCCCGTTTTGAATTCAAAATTGTGAAACTTTGATCCTTTCCCTCTCGGGCACTGGCGCTCGCAGAAATGTTGAGCCCGTGTTTGGATCGGGGGTTGGGCCATCGTTTCTCTTCGATGAGTCTACTAGGGATCGAAAAAAAATCAGATTTCTAGTTATGGATTCAAAATTGAGAAACTTTGATCCTTTCCCTCTCGGGCACTGCCGCTCGCAGAATTATTGAGTCCGTGTTTGGATCGGGGATTGGGCCGTCGTTTCTCTTCGATGAGTCTATTACGGATCTAAAAAAACCAGATTTCTAGTTTTTGATTCCAAATTGAGAAATTTTGATTCTTTCCCTCTCGGGCACAAGCGCTCGCAAAAAATATTGAGCCCGTGTTTGGAACCGGGATTAGGCCATCGGCTATCTTCGATGAGTCTGTTAGGGATCTAAAAAAAATCAGTTTTCTCATTATGGATTCAAAATTGAGAAACTTTGATCTTTCCCTGTCGGGCACTGGTGCTCGCAGAAATGTTGAGCCCGTGTTTGGTTCAGGGATTGGGCCATCGGTACTCTTCAATGAGTCTGTTAAGGATCTAAGAGAAAAATCAAATTTCTCATTTAGGATTCAAATTTGAGAAACATTGATCCTTTCCCTCTTGGGCACTGGCACTCGCAGAAACGTTGAGCCCATGTTTGGATCGGGGATTGGGCCATCATTTCTCTTCAATGAGTCTGTTAGGGATCTAAAAAAAATCAGATTTCTACTTTTTTATTCAAAATTGAGAAATTTTGATCCTTTCCCTTTCGGGCACGGGCGCTCGCAGAAATGTGGAGCCAGTGTTTGGATCCGGGATTGGGCCATCGTTTTTCTTCGATGAGTCTGCTAGGGATCTAAAAAAATCAGATTTCCCGTTTTGAATTCAAAATTGTGAAACTTTGATCCTTTCCCTCTCGGGCACTGGCGCTCGCAGAAATGTTGAGCCCGTGTTTGGATCGGGGGTTGGGCCATCGTTTCTCTTCGATGAGTCTACTAGGGATCGAAAAAAAATCAGATTTCTAGTTATGGATTCAAAAATGAGAAACTTTGATCCTTTCCCTCTCGGGCACTGCCGCTCGCAGAATTATTGAGTCCGTGTTTGGATCGGGGATTGGGCCGTCGTTTCTCTTCGATGAGTCTATTACGGATCTAAAAAAATCAGATTTCTAGTTTTTGATTCCAAATTTAGAAATTTTGATTCTTTCCCTCTCGGGCACAAGCGCTCGCAGAAAATATTGAGCCCATGTTTGGAACCGGGATTAGGCCATCGGCTATCTTCGATGAGTCTGTTAGGGTTCTAAAAAAAATCAGTTTTCTCATTATGGATTCAAAATTGAGAAACTTTGATCTTTCCCTGTCGGGCACTGGCGCTCGTTGAAATGTTGAGCCCGTGTTTGGTTCAGGGATTGGGCCATCGGTACTCTTCAATGAGTCTGTTAAGGATCTAAGAGAAAAATCAAATTTCTCATTTTGGATTCAAATTTGAGAAACATTGATCCTTTCCCTCTTGGGCACTGGCACTCGCAGAAACGTTGAGCCCATGTTTGGATCGGGGATTTTGGCATTGTTTCTCTTTGATATGTCTGTTAGGGATCTGAAAAAAATTAAAATCAGATTTCTCATTTTTTATTCAAAATTGAGAAACTTCGATCCTTTCCCTCTCGAGCACTGGCTCTAGGAGAAATGTTGAGCCCGTGTTTGGAGCGGGGATTGGACCATCGTTTATCTTTGATAAGTCTGTTAGGGATCTAAAAAAAAAAGAATCAGATTTGTCATTTTTTATTCAAAATTGAGAAATTTTCATCATTTCCCTCTCGGGCACCGGCGCTTGCAAAAAAGTTGAGCCCTTGTTTGGATCGGGGTTTGGGCCATCGTTTCTCTTCGATGAGTCTGTTAGCGATCTAAAAAAAGGTAAAAAAAAATCAGATTTCTCATTTTTGATTCAAAATTGAGAAATTTGGATCCTTTCCCTCTCGGGTACTGGCGCACGCAGAAATGCTGAGCCCGTGTTTCGATCGGGATTTGGGCCATCGTTTCTCTTCGATGAGTATGCTAGGAATCTAAAAAAAATTCAGATTTCTCATTTTGGATTCAAAATTGAGAAACTTTGATCCTTTCCCTCTCGGGCACTGGCGTTCGCAAAAATGTTGAGCCCGTGTTTGGATCGTGGATTGGGTCATCGTTTCTCTTCGAAGAGTCTGCTAGGGATCTAAAAAACTAATTAGATTTCTAGTTATGGATTCAAAATTGACAAACTTTGATCCTTTCCCTCTCGGGCACTACCGTTCGCAAAAATGTTGAGCCCGTGTTTGGATCAGGGATTGGACCATCATTTCTCTTCGATAAGTCGGTTAGGGACCTAAAAAAAAATTCAGATTTGTCATTTTTTATTCAAAATTGAGAAATATTGATGATTTCCCTCTCGGGCACCAGCGCTTGCAAAAATGTTGAGCCCGTGTTTGGATCGGGGATTGGACCATCGTCTATCTTCGATGTGTCTGTTAGGGATCTAAAAAAAAGAAAAAAAAATCAGATTTCTCATTTTTTATTCAAATTTGAGAAACTTTGAACCATTTCCTTTCGGTCACTAGCGCTCGCAGAAATGTTGAGTTTGTGTTTGGATCTGGGATTAGGCCATCGTTTCTCTTCGATGAGTCTGTTAGGGATCTAAAAAAATCAGATTTCTGGTTTTTGATTCAAAATTGAGAAATTTTGATCCTTTCCCTTTCGGGCTCTAGCACTCGCAGAAATGTCGAGCCCGTGTTTGGATCCCGGATTGGGCCATGTTTTTCTTCGATGAGTCTGCTAGGGATCTAAAAAAAATCATATTTCTCGTTTTGGACTCAAAATAATTAAACTTTGATATTTTCCCTCTCGGGCATTGGCGCTCGTAGAAATGTTATTCCCGTGTTTGGATCGGGGATTGGGCAATCGGTTCTCTTCGATGAGTCTGTTAGGGATCAAAGAAAAAAATTCAGATTTCTCATTTTGGATTCAAATTTGAGAAACATTGATCCTTTCCCTCTCGGGCACTGGCGCTCGTAGAAATGTTGAGCCTGTGTTTGGATCGGGGATTGGGCCATCGTTTCTCTTTGATATGTCTGTTAGGGGTCTGAAAAAAATTAAAATCAGATTTCTTATTTTTGATTCAAAATTGAGAAACTTTGATCCTTTCCCTCTCGAGCATTGGTGCTCGCAGAAATGTTGAGCCCGTGTTTGGAGCGGGGATTAGACCATCGTTTATCTTCGATAAGTCTGTTAGGGATCTAAAAAAAAAAGATTCAGATTTGTCATTTTTTATTTAAACTTGAGAAATTTTTATCATTTCCCTCTCGGGCACCGGCGCTTGCAAAAATGTCGAGCCCGTGTTTGGATCGGGTTTTGGGCAATCATTTCTCTTCGATGAGTCTGTTAAGGATCTAAAAAAAAGGTAAAAAAATCAGATTTCCCTTTTTTGATTCAAAATTGACAAACTTTGATACAATTCCTTTCGGGCACTGGCACTCGCAGAAATGTTGAGCCCGTGTCTGGGTCGAGGATTGGGTCATCGTTTCTCTACGATGAGTCTGTTAGGGATTTAAAGAAAATCAGATTTCTATTTTTTGATTCAAAATTGAGAAATTTTGATCCTTTCCCTCTAGGGAACTGGCGCTCGCAGAAATGTTGAGCCCGTGTTTGGATCAGGGATTGGGCAATCATTTCTCTTCGATGAGTTTGCTAGAGATCTAAAAAAAATTCAGATTTCTCATTATGGATTCGAAATTGAGAAACATTGATCCTTTCCCTCTCGGGAACTGGCGCTCGCAGAAATGTTGAGCCCGTGTTTGGATCGGGGATTCGGCCATCGTTTCTCTTTGATAAGTCTGTTAAGGATCTAAAAAAAAATGAAAAAAAATTTAGATTTATCATTTTTTATTCAAAATTGAGAAACTTTGATCCATTTCCTCTCGGGCACTGGCGCTCGCAGAAATGTTGAGCCCGTGTTTGGATCGGGTATTGGACCATCATTTCTCTTCGATAAGTCAGTTAGGGATCTAAAATTTTTTTCAGATTTGTCATTTTTTATTCAAAGTTGAGAAATATTGATCATTTCCCTCTCAGGCACCGACGCTCCCAAAAATGTTGAGCCCGTGTTTGTATCGGGGATTGGGCCATCGTTTCTCTTCGATGTGTCTGTTAGGGATCTTAGAAAAAATGAAAACAAGATTTTTCATTTTTTATTCAAATTTGAGAAACTTTGAACCATTTCCTTTCGGGCACTAGCGCTCGTAGAAATGTTGAGTTCGTGTTTGGATCGGGGATTGGGCCATCGTTTCTCTTCGATGAGTCTGTTAGGGATCTAAAAAAAATCAGATATCTAGTTTTTGATTCAAAATTGAGAAATTTTGATCCTTTCCCTTTCGGGCACTGGCGCTCGCAGAAATGTGGAGCCCGTGTTTGGATCCGGGATTGGGCCATCGTTTTTCTTCGTTGAGTCCGCTAGGGATCTAAAAAAATCAGATTTCTTGTTTTGAATTCAAAATTGTGAAACTTTGATCCTTTCCCTCTCTGGCACTGGCGCTCGCAGAAATGTTGAGCCCGTGTTTGGATCGGGGGTTGGGCCATCGTTTCTCTTTGATGAGTCTGCTAGGGATCGAAAAAAAAATCAGATTTCTAGTTATGGATTCAAAATTGAGAAACTTTGATCCTTTCCCTCTCGGGCACTGCCGCTCGCAGAATTACTGAGTCCGTGTTTGGATCGGGGATTGGGCCGTCGTTTCACTTCGATGGGTCTGTTAGGGATCTATCAAAACCAGATTTCTAGTTTTTAATTCAAAATTGTGAAATTTTGATCCTTTCCCTCTCGGGCACAAGCGCTCGCAGGAAATATTGAGCCCGTGTTTGGATCCGGGATTAGGCCATCGGTTATCTTCGATGAGTCTGTTAGGGATAAAAAAAATCAGATTTCTCGTTATGGATTCAAAATTAAGAAACTTTGATCTTTTCCCTGTAGGGCACTGGCGCTCGCAGAAATATTGAGCCCGTGTTTGGATCAGGGATTGGGCCATCGGTTCTCTTCAATAAATCTGTTAGGGATCTAAGAAAAAAAATCAAATTTCTCATTATGGATTCAAATTTGAGAAACATTGATCCTTTCCCTCTTGGGCACTGGCACTCGCAGAAACGTTGAGCCCATGTTTGGATCGGGGATTGGGGCATCGTTTCTCTTTTTGATATGTCTGTTAGGGATCTGAAAAAAATTAAAATCAGATTTCTCATTTTTGATTCAAAATTGAGAAACTTCGATCCTTTCCCTCTCGAGCACTGGCGCTAGGAGAAATGTTGAGCCCGTGTTTGGAGCGGGGATTGGACCATCATTTATCTTCGATAAGTCTTTTAGGGATCTAAAAAAAAAAGATTCAGATTTGTCATTTTTTATTCAAAATTGAGAAATTTTCATCATTTCCCTCTCGGGCACCGGCGCTTGCAAAAAAGTTGAGCCCTTGTTTGGATCGGGGTTTGGGCCATCGTTTCTCTTCGATGAGTCTGTTAAGGATCTAAAAAAAAGTAAAAAAATCAGATTTCCCATTTTTGATTCAAAATTGAGAAATTTTGATCCTTTCCCTCTCGGGAACTGGCGCACGCAGAAAATCTGAGCTCGTGTTTGGATCGGGGATTGGGCCATCGTTTCTCTTCGATGAGTATGCTAGGGATCTAAAAAAAATTCAGATTTCTCATTTTGGATTCAAAATTGAGAAACTTTGATCCTTTCCCTCTCGGGCACTGGCGCTCGCTGAAATGTTGAGCCCGTTTTTGGATCGGGGATTGGGTCATCGTTTCTCTTCGATGAGTCAGCTAGGGATCTAAAAAACCAATCAGATTTCTAGTTATGGATTCAAAATTGACAAACTTCGATCCTTTCCCTCTCGGGCACTACCGTTCGCAAAAATGTTGAGCCCGTGTTTGGATAGGGGATTGGACCATCATTTCTATTCGATAAGTCAGTTAGGTACCTAAATAAAATTCAGAGCGCTTGCAAAAATGTTGAGCCCGTGTTTGGATCGGGAATTGGGCCATCGTTTATCTTCGATGTGTCTGTTTGGGATCTAAAAAAAAGAAAAAAAATTAGATTTCTCATTTTTTATTCAAATATGAGAAACTTTGAACCATTTCCTTTCGGTCACTAGCGTTCGCAGAAATGTTGAGTTCGTGTTTGGATCGGGGATTGGGCCGTCGTTTCTCTTCGATGAGTTTGTTGGGGATCTAAAAAAAATCAGATTTCCAGTTTTCGATTCAAAATTGAAAAGTTTTGACCCTTTCCCTTTCGGGCTTTAGCACTCGCAGATATGTCGAGCTCGTGTTTGGATCCGGGATTGGGCCATGTTTTTCTTCGATGAGTCTGTTAGGGATCTTAAAAAAAAATCATATTTCTCGTTTTGGATTCAAAATTGTGAAACTTTGATCCTTTCCCGCTTGGGCACTGGCGCTCGCAGAAATATTAATCCCATGTTTGGATCGGGGATTGGGCAATCGGTTCTCTTCAATGAGTCTGTTAGGGATCAAAGAAAAAAATCAGATTTCTCATTTTGGATTCAAATTTGAGAAACATTGATCCTTTCCCTCTTGGGCACTGGCACTCGCAGAAATGTTGAGCCCGTGTTTGGATCGGGGATTGGGCCATCGTTTCTCTTTGATATGTCTGTTAGGGGTCTGAAAAAAATTAAAATCAGATTTCTCATTTTTTATTCAAAATTGAGAAACTTTGATCCTTTCCCTCTCGAGCATTGGCGCTCGCATAAATGTTGAGCCCTTGTTTGGAGTGCGGATTGGACCATCGTTTATCTTCGATAAGTCTGTTAGGGATCTAAGAACAAAAAGATTTAGATTTGTCATTTTTTATTTAAAATTGAAAAGTTTTCATCATTTCCCTCTCGGGCACCGGCGCTTGCAAAAATGTCGAGCCCGTGTTTGGATCGGGGTTTGGGCCATCATTTCTCTTCGATGAGTCTGTTAAGGATCTAAAAAATAGATAAAAAATTAGATTTCTCTTTTTTGATTCAAAATTGAGAAACTTTGATCCATTTCCTTACAGGCACTGGCGCTCGCAGAAATGTTGAGCCCGTGTTTGGGTCGGGGATTGGGTCATCGTTTCTCTTCGATGAGTTTGTTAGGGATTTAAAAAAAATCAGATTTTTATTTTTTGATTCAAAATTGAGAAATTTTGATCCTTTCCCTCTAGGGAACTGGCGCTCGCAGAAATGTTGAGCCCGTGTTTGGATCGGGGATTGGGCCATCATTTCTCTTCGATGAGTTTGCTAGAGATCTAAAAAAAATTCAGATTTCTCGTTATGGATTCGAAATTGAGAAACTTTGATCCTTTCCCTCTCGGGAACTGGCACTCGCAGAAATGTTGAGCCCTTGTCTAGATCGGGGATTGGGCCATCGTTTCTCTTTGATAAGTCTGTTAGGGATCTAAAAAAAAGAAAAAAAATTCAGATTTATCATTTTTTATTCAAAATTGAGAAACTTTGATCCATTTCCTCTCGGGCACTGGCGCTCGCAGAAATGCTGAACCCGTGTTTGGATCGGGGATTGGACCATCATTTCTCTTCGATAAGTCGGTTAGGGATCTAAAAAAAATTTCAGTTTTGTCATTTTTTATTCAAAGTTGAGAAATATTGATCATTTCCCTCTCAGGCACCGGCGCTTGCAAAAATGTTGAGCCCGTGTTTGGATCGGGGATTGGGCCATCATTTCTCTTCGATGTGTCTATTAGGGATCTTAAAAAAAATGAAAATAAGATTTCTCAATTTTTATTCAAATTTGAGAAACTTAGAACCATTTCCTTTCGGGCACTAGCGCTCGTAGAAATGTTGAGTTCGTGTTTGGATCGGGGATTGGGCCATCGTTTCTCTTCGTTGAGTCTGTCAGGATTCTAAAAAAAAGTAAAAAAAAAAAAATCAGATTTATCATTTTTGATTCAAAATTGAGAAACTTTGATCCATTTCCTTTCGGGCACTGGCGCACGCAGAAATGTTGAGCCCGTGTTTGGGTCGGGCATTGGGTCATCGTTTCTCTTCGATGAGTCTGTTATGGATTTAAAAAAAAATCAGATTTCTAGTTTTTTATTCAAAATTGAGAAATTTTGATCCCTTCCCTCTCGGGAACTAGCGCTCGCAGAAATGTTGGGCCCGTGTTTGGATCGAGGATTGGGTCATCGTTTCTCTTCGATGAGTATAGGGATCTAAAAAAAATTTAGATTTCTCGTTTTGGATTCAAAGTTGATTAACTTTGATCCTTTCCCTCTCGGGCACTGGCGCTCGCAGAAATGTTGAGCCCATGTTTGGATCGGGGATTGGGCCATCATTTTTCTTCGATGAGTCTGCTAGGGATCTAAAAAAAAATTAGATTTCTCATTTTGGATTCAAAATTGAGAAACTTTGATCCTTACCCACTCGGGCACTGGTGCTCGCAGAAATGTTGAGCCCGTGTTTGGATCGGGGATTGGGCCATCGGTTCTCTTCAATGAGTCTGTTAGGGATCTAAGAAAAAAAATCAGATTTCTCATTTTGGATTCAAATTTGAGAAACATTGATCCTTTCCCTCTCGGGCACTGGTGCTCGCAGAAACGTTGAGCCCATGATTGGATCGGGGATTGGGGCATCGTTTCTCTTTGATATGTCTGTTAGGGATCTGAAAAAAATTAAAATCAGATTTCTCATTTTTGATTCAAAATTGACAAACTTTGATCGCTTTCCTCTCGGGCACTGGCGCTCGCAGAAATGTTGAGCCCGTGTTTGGAGCGGGGATTGGACCATCATTTCTCTTCGATATACTGTTAGGGATCTAATAAAAAATATTTAGATTTGTCATTTTTTTTTCAAAATTAAGAAATTTTGATCATTTCCCTCTCCGGCAACAGTGCTGGCAAAAATGTTGAGCCCGTGTTTGGATCGGGGTTTGGGCCATCGTTTCTCTTCGATGAGTCTGTTCTTTTGTGTATTGGTTGCTTAGAGGCTTTCCCATTGAAGGTTTTCTCCAACAGCCTTTTTTTGGGTCTCTTTGGGGAGCTTTCTCTCTTGTTGCTCTTCTTCTTGCTTAATTCCAATTTTACCTTCAAGCAAAAAAAAAAGTTCATTAGGGATTTAAAAAAATATAAAAAATCAGATTTCTCTTTTTTGATTCAAAATTGAGAAACTTTGATCCATTTCCTTTTGGGCACTGGCGCTCGCAGAAATGTTAAGCCCGTGTTTGGGTCGGGGATTGGATCATCGTTTCTCTTCGATGAGTCTGTTAGGGATTTAAAAAAAATCAGATTTATATTTTTTGATTCAAAATTGAGAAATTTTGATCCTTTCCCTCTAGGGAACTGGCGCTCGCAGAAATGTTGAGCCCGTGTTTGGATCGGGGATTTGGCCATCATTTCTCTTCGATGAGTATGCTAGGTGTTGACACCAAAAAAATGTGTCACTTTGCTTCTTCAAAATCCAGAATGATACATGAAGTCGCAGCCTGCCATAAACAGGCAATGCTACTTCCAAAAATCAAATTTTGTCAGAATCAAACAAAAACTGCAAGATCCTTCAAGACAGCCAAAAGAGGAGTACACAAGAAGTTTCGGGCCATTTCAAAATCATTTGGCCTGACTTCGCTTCTCCGGCAGTTGAAAAGGAGCTCCCGGCGGCGAAAGCATCGGAGATACCAAATCTTCGATCAGAGCCGATGGATGGTCTCAAATTACATCCAAAAGGCTCCACGTCAAGTTCCGAGTCAAACCGACAACGTTTGACCCTACATCAAACCTCGAATAGCTAAATCAAGCCTCTCGGCGGCGAGAACCACCGAGGCCATCTCTCATCAGATAGAGCACATGGACGGCTTCAAAATGCTTACAAAGGGCTACACGTCAAATTTCAGGTCATTTCGACAACATTTCACCACACTTTGACGCTCAGAAGCCAAATCAGGCCTCTCTGCGGCGAAGCTCCCCGGGACCATGGTTTCCAAGATAGAGCCTATGGATCATCTTAAAATGACTCCAATAGGTTCCCTGTCAAATTTCAAGTCAATCGGACATCGGTTGACCGCACATCAAGCCGCGACATCTTCATCGCTACAAAAACAAGTCTACTGGTAATAGGACCCCAAATGGCTTCAAAACTCAAACAAAAGCCTATAGTTGGTCTTATTTATTTCTCAGGAGGCTTCACCCCAAATTTCAGGTCATTCCGACATCGATTGACCCAGTTTCAGCTTCTGACGGAAAATCGGCAGCTCTGCGCGGGAAAGTCTTCGGCTTTCCCTAAAAATTAGGAAACTTTGCAAAACAAAATGCTAGGATTCTCATCAAGTTTTCTGCAGGGAAATCAGGCAAATAAATGATCAAAAATGTCAAAGAAAAATACAGAAGAAAAAAAGAATCAAAAAACATCAAAAGCGGACACAAAACGGGACAAAAGGGGGGAAAAACCCCAGGGTCGCCAGCCGCGGCGACCCTGGAGCCCGGGATCGCCGGGAGGGCCCCGGAAGCCCCGTTTTTCATCGTTTTTTGCGATTCGAAGCGTCTGACCCCTGGGATTTTCCAAAATTCATACTTTCGAGACACCAAATCCTTTGACATCCGTCAAAATCACGGGTCAATCATCAAGAGTATCAAAATCAACATTGATCGCCAACCGGTCAACCAAAAAAAGTGTGCTTTCTGCCCGACCGATCGAGAAATCGACAGGACAGATGGCACCAACCCGCTGTTGGCAACCAATACCTGAAGTTGCATGGTCATCTGATGTCGATCTACATGAAGATCCATCGATGATCATCACCAGAAGAATCCCAAAAGATGCGGCACGGCCCGCGACTCTTCAATTGCTCGGCGACGACTTAATGCGATTAATTGACTAGCTTTATTACAGTCATTAATCCATTTCTTTGGACGGCCCAATCAGAAGCAAGCATCCGGGAGTTACAAGTTAAGAGATTCATGACATTTAAAACATGAAACTCCTCCCATCATGGAGACTAAAGGCGATTAAATGCCCTCAATCTCCTCCGGCCAATCAGAAGCCAAGAAAAAGGAGTTACAAAATAAAGGAATTAAATCCTGCAACTCCTCTCATTATGCGGCTTAATGACAATAAAAGCCCATAAACTCTCCTAAATGGCTACCAAGAGCCTATAAATAGGAGAGCATTCCAAAGAATTCCATATCGAAAAAAATAAGATAGATCCCAGATCAGAAAAAAAAATAGAAATCCAGAGAAAGAAAGAGAGAAAAGTCTGTGGAAGTTCTACACCAACCACCGCTACAAGGTGACAAAAGTCCCTTAGGGGGTACTCCCCCCGAAGGTCCTTGCCTTCTCCTTCTGCCTCCAATGGCTTAGATGTGGCTTTTCAGCCCGTCTACTTATTTTTTATTGGACATAGGACATCCTTTTGGTCTTTGTCCTCTAAAAACCTGAGGTTATAGCCAAGCCAAGCAAATCAAGAGCATCCTCTGTTCTCATCTGCATGGATGATGGCGAAGTCCACATATGGCTTGCGACCGTCAATCTGAACGAGTCCCCCACAATCTTTAGAGAAGTTAGATCCTCCTTTTCTTGCTTTTCATTGTAGTTTGTATTTTTCCAAAAGAGAGAAAAATCACAACTCTTGTCTTTCATTATTGATAAGAATTGTAAAATCGGCTAGAAACGCCAAAAATCGGCTATAAACGCCAAAATCGGCTATAAACGCCAAAAAATTACCTTTCACGGCAAATCAAGAAAAATGTCTCTTTTCTTAAATATATGTGCAATGGAAAACTTGAAAGAAGTTGATTTCCTTTTTACTTGCGAAGGTTGATATCCGGATCACCACTTGCAATTCCAAGTGGAATAGAAAATCTGGCACACCCACACAAAAGAAATGTTGATGCATGCCTCTGCCCCCCAGTTATGAAAGGGTCGGACCCAAATGGACTCCCACGTACACCGACCTCGGTAGAACCGAGCAGAAGCGTTGTCCATCAAGCTGGCACACCCGGTAGGACTCGTTCATTTGAGAACACGATGATAGAAATGAAATATTTGCATATCATATCTTTTGCTCTATGCTCATATTTCTTTTCTCGATTCCTTGGCTACTTTCTAATTGGTGGCCTATGTTGGATTCCGCATCTAAGAAAAAATGAGATTAGATTTTTTGGAAATTTCTAATTCTTTGATTTTATTTCCACTCTTTCTCTTTTCAAAAAAAAATCAAAAAAATCAGATTTCTTATTTTGGATTCAAAATTGAGAAACTTTGATCCTTTCCGTTTCGTCTCTGTGCTCGCGGAAATCGTTGAGCCAGTTCGAATTGTGGAAATGGCCATTGTTTTTCTTTGATGAGTTCATTAGAAATTAGAAGAAAAAAAAAGATTTCTCATTTTGGATTCAAAATTGAGAAACTTTGATCCTTTCCTTTCGTTCGTGTGCTCGCAGAAATTGTTAAGCCTGTTCGAATTAGGATTTGGGCCATCGTTTCTCTTCGATGAGTTCATTAAAAAAATCAGATTTTTCATTTTGGATTCAAAATTGAGAAACTTTGATCCTTTCCGTTTCGTCTCTGTGCTCGCGGAAATCGTTGAGCCGGTTCGAATTGTGGAAAGTGCCATCATTTCTCTTCGATGAGTTCATTAAATATCTAAAAATATATATATATATATATAAAAAAAAAGACATAGACCACTAAGGTTAAACCAACTGTGTTCTTTGATCACGGTTGATTCAAGAAAAGCCTTGTCCAGAGTGTGGAGACAGCTTGACTGTTCTAGGCAAGGGTCCTCCAAACGGGTTCATTAAGTAATCATACCCTTACCTGGGGGCAATTCTATCAATCGAGATTTCATAAGACCGGGTTAGGAGGCCTATGTGTACTCTCTCGTCTTTTAAATAAAAAAAAATTTCAAAAAATTTTTAAAATAAAAAAAAAATTTCAGAAAAAAAATATTTAAAAAAAAATAAAAAAAAGAGATTCTTTCAAAAAAGAATCTTAAAAAAAAAATCTTCTCAAAAAAACTCGTCATTTTTGGATTCAGATCCGAGAAATTATGGTTCATTTCCTTCTGAGTACTGGCGCTCGCGGAAATCGCTGAGACCGTATTTGGATCGGATACCATCGGCTCTCTTTGATGAATCCAATCTTGATCTTTCAAAACAGAGAATCTCATCTCATGGATGCGGTCTCAAAATATTTGTGTCTAGCGGTACTAGTACGCCCTTTCAGGGTCTGGTGTATTCGCGACCGACACATTTGTAACTCCAACTTTATATTCTTTTCACATCGAGCAAGCTTTGCTTCTCGATAAGTCGAATTTAAGTTTACAATTGCTTCTAGCAGTTATTGGGATGCTAATTCTGGGCTTACCATACCTGCGATCAGAACAATTGTACACTCTATGGCATTTTGCCTTTTTCATATTGCTTGGGTCATCTCCCTCGAGCGATTTGAAAAGACAAAACCATAGAACTTCCTATTTATGGTCATTATATTCTTGTGATTACTAATGGATGTGGTCTTGTTTCAGAAACTTTTCGAAAACTAACAATGGCAGCTTCACTAACCATTACCTTCGATGAAAACAAGCACCAGCTCATGCTTTAACAGAAGCAAACAACGCGCACCTACAAGTGCCCCATCAGCTGCCGAAGCATCAACTCCCTCGGCAACTCATTTTACTCCGGGTCGACCTCGACTCCCCGGACTATCGTCTTTGGGACGCTGGGACCATTCCCACTTCCCGAGGAACAAACTGCTCCTTCCAAGAAGCATAAGGTCGCCTCTCAACGTGTCACTACCGTGACACCAAAGGCGAGCACCAGAAGGCCCGAAGCCCGTGGCACCCCCACGAAGCCTCGACCAGCAAACGACCAGGTCTATCCCAAGACTTGGTCACCAAGACCTTCACCAAGAAAAAGAAGGTCCCATACATCCACCAAGCTAGCATTCCTGGCCCCACTCAAGGAGAACCAGTTCTACCCTCTTGCTTAGATGAAAGAGGAGAGACCCATCTCCAACCTGACTCCCAAGTCAACCCAGCATGAGCCAGCTTGTTCCTACAAGCCCAAAATCAAGTCATGCATCACAAGGCCTCTATAAGCACTTACTAGGGCCAACAATCCTGCAGTTCGACCCTTCATCTCTAGAGGGGCTGAACTTGAAAAATTCAAAGCTTCGCTGCAACAGGCGAAGGACCGGGTTCGCATACTGTCCTTGCCTAGCTACAAAGAAGACAGGCTCGGTTGTTGCGCCCGAGGGAGCACATCCTTCATCGTCAAAGCCCAGCCAGAGCTGACCGAAGCTCAAATTGCTCGTCGTATACACCGCCGCACGTCGTATCGAAAAAACAGACTAGAGAAGCAAAGGACCCAGCCTCCTACACTTCAAGTCTCTCCCAAATGGGTTGAAAAAGAAAGACCCAACCAAGTTACTGCTGTCCATTGTTGACACCAAAAATGTCACTTTGCCTCTTCAAGATCCAAAGAGCTACATGAAGTCGCAACCTGCCACAAATAGGCAAGGCTACTTCCAAAAAATCAAATCTTGTCAGAATCAAACAAAAACTGCAAGATGCTTCAAGACAGCCAAAAGAGGAGTACACAAGAAGTTTCGGGCCATTTCAAAATCATTTGGCCTAACTTCGCTTCTCCGACAGCCGAAAAGGAGCTCTCGGCCGCGAAAGCATCGGAGACACCAAATCTTCGATCAGAGCCGATGGATGGTCTCAAATTACATCCAAAAGGCTCCACGTCAAGTTTCGAGTCAAACCGACAACGTTTGACCCTACATCAACCCTCGAACAGCTAAATCAAGCCTCTCGGCAGCAAGAACCGCCGAGGCCATCACTCATCAGATAGAGCACATGGACGGCTTCAAAATGCTTACAAGGGGCTGACGTCAAATTTCAGGTCATTTCGACAACATTTGACCATAGTTTGACGCTCGGAAGCCAAATCAGGCCTCTCGGCGGCAAAGCTCTCCGGGACCATGGTTTCTAAGACAGAGCCTATGGATCATCTTAAAATGACTCCAATGGGTTCTCTGTCAAAATTCAAGTTAATCACACATCGGTTGACCGCACATCAAACCGCGACATCTTCATCGCGACCAAAGCTCTCCAGCCTCTGGTAGTTTCCAAAACTCATACTTTTGAGACACCAAATCCTCTGACATCCGTCAAAAACACGGGTCAATCATCAAAAGTATCGGAAACAACATTGATCGCCACCCGGTCAACCAAAAAAAGTGTGCTTTCTACCCGACCGATCGAGAAATCGACAGGACAGATGGCACTGACCCGCTGTTGGCAACCAACACCTGAAGTCACATGGTCATCTGATGTCGATCTACATGATGATCCATCGATGAACATTACCAGAAGAATCCCAAAAGACGCGGCACGGCCCGCGACTCTTCAACTGCTCGGCGACCACTTAATGCTTTTAATTGACTAGCTTTATTATAGTCATTAATCCATTTCTTTCGATGGACCAATCAGAAGCAAGCATCCGAGAGTTACAAGTCAAGAGATTCATGGCATTTAACCCATGAAACTCCTCCCATCATGGCGATTAAAGGCGATTAAATGCCCTCAATCTCCTCCGGCCAATCAGAAGCCAAGAAAAAGGAGTTACAAAATAAAGATTTAAATTCTGTAACTCCCCCCATTATGCGGCTTAATGACAATAAAAGCCCATAAACCCTCCTAAATGGCTACCTAAAAGCCTATAAATAGGAGAGCTCTCCAAGAAGAAACAGATCGGAAAAACAAGACAGATCCCAGATCAGAAAAAAGCACAGAAATTCAGAGAAAGAAAGAGAGAAAACTCTGCGGAAGTCCTACACCGACCACAGCTACAAGGTGACAAAAGTCCCTTGGGGGTACCCCCCCAAGGTCCTTGCCTTCTCCTTCCGCCTCCAATGGCTTAGATGTGGCTTTTCAGCCCGTCTACTCGGTTTTTTATTGGACATAGGACCTCCTTTTGGTCTTTGTCCTCGAAAAACCTGAGGTTATAGCCAAGCCAAGCGAATCTATAGCATCCTCTGTTCTCATCTGCATAGATGATGGCGAAGCCCACATATGGCTTGCGACCGTCAATCTGAACGGGTTCCCCATAATCTCCTGAGAAGTTAGATCCTCCTTTTCTTGGTTTTCATTGTAGTTTGTATTTTTTTCAAAAGAGACAAAAATCACAACTCTTGTCTTTCATTATTGATAAGGATTGTAAATCGGCTATAAACGCCAAAATCGGCTATAAACGCCAGAAACCGACTATAAACGCCAAAATCGGCTATAAATGCCAAAAAATCGCATTTCACGGCAAACCAAGAAAAAATGTCTCTTTTATTAAATATATGTGCAATGGAAAACTTGAAAGAAGTTGATTTCTTTTTTACTTGCGAAGGTTGATCTCCGGATCACCACTTGCAATTCCAAGTAAAATAGAAAATCTGGCACACCCACACAACAAAAATGTTGATGCGCGCCTCTGCCCCCCGGTTACGAACGGGTCGGACCCAACGGACTCCCACGCCCGCCGACGTCGGTAGAACCGAGCAGGAGCGCGGTCCATCAAGCTGGCTTCACCTGGTGGGACCCGTTAATTTGAGAGCACGATGCTAGAAATTAAATATTTGCATATCATATATTTTGCTCTATGCTTATATTTCTTTTCTCGATTCCTTCGCTACTTTATAATTGGTGGCCTATGTTGGATTCCGCATCTAAAAAAAATGAGATGACATTTTTTGGAAATTTCTAATTCTTTGAATTTATTTCCGCTCTTTCTCTTTTCAAAAAAAAAACAAAAAATCAGACTTTTCATTTTGGATTCAAAATTGAGAAACCTTGATCCGTTCCTATCGTTCATCGCGCTTGCAGAAATGTTGAGCCTGTTCGACTAAGGTTTTGGGCCATCGTTTCTCTTCGATGAGTTCATTAAAGATCTACAAAAAATATAATAAAAAATAAAAGAAATTAGATTTCTCATTTTGGATTCAAAATTAAGAAACCTTGATCCGTTCCTATCATTCATCGCGCTTGCAGAAATGTTGAGCCTGTTCGACTAAGGTTTTGGGACATCGTTTCTCTTCGATGAGTTCATTAAAAATAAAAAATATATATATATTTATAAATTAGATTTTTCATTTTGGATTCAAAATTGAGAAACCTTGACCCGTTCCTATCGTTCATCGCGCTTGCAGAAATGTTGAGCCTGTTCGACTAAGGTTTTGGGCCATCGTTTCTCTTCGATGAGTTCATTAAAAAAAATATATATATATATAAAGCAAAAAAAAAGACATAGACCACTAAGGTTAAACCAACTGTGTTCTTTGATCATGGTTGATTCAAAGAAAAGCCTTGTCCAGAGTGTGGAGAAAGCTTGACTGTTCTAAGCAAGGGTCCTCCAAACGGGTTCATTAAGTAATCCTACCCTTACCTGGGGGCAATTCTATCAATCAAGATTTCATAAGACCGGGTTAGGAGGCCTATGTGTACTCTCTCGTCTTTTAAATAAATTTTTTTAAAAAATAAATTTTTTAAAAAATAAAAATTTTAAAATAAAAAAAATATTTTTCAAAAAAAAAATCTTAAAAAAAAATTAAAAAAATAAAAAATAAATAAAATAAATAAAAAAAGATTTAAAAAAAAATCTTCAAAATCTTCAAAAAAAAAAAAAAAACTTCCGTCATTTTGGGTTTAGATTGGAGAAATCTTGGTCTTCTCCTTTCTGAGCACTGGCGCTCGCGGAAATCGCTGAGCCCGTGTTCAGATAGGAGTGCCTTTTGCTCTCTTTGATGAACCCGATAGGCCTTTCAAAAAAAAACTCGTCATTTTTAGATTCAGATTCGAGAAATTATAGTTCATTTCTTTCTGAGCACTGGCGCTCGCGGAAATCGCTGAGCCCGTGTTCAGATTGGAATACCATCTGCTCTCTTTGATGAATCCAATTTTGACCTTTCAAAACAGAGAATCTCATCTCATGGATGCGGTCTCAAAACATTTGTGTCTAGCGATACGAGTACGCCCTTTCAGGGTCAACTGTATTGCGACCGGCACATCTGTAACTCCAAACTTTATATTCTTCTTATCTCGAGCAAGCTTTGCTTCTCGATAAGTCGAATTTAAGTTCACAATTGCTTCTAGCAGTCACTGGGACGTTCATTCTGGGCTTACCATACCTACGATCAGAACAATTGTACCCTCTATGGCATTTTGCCTTCCTCATATTGCTTGGATCATCCCCCTCGAGCAATTTGAAAAGACGAAACCATAGAACTTCCCATTTATGATCATTATATTCTTGTGATTACTAATGGATGTGGTAATGTTTCAGAAACTTTTCGAAAACTAACAATGGCAGCTTCACTAACCATTACTTTCGATGAAAACAAGCACCAACTCATGCTTCAACAGAAGCAAACCGCGCGCACCTACAAGCGCCCCATCAGCTGCCGAAGTGTCAACTCCCTAGGCAACTCTCTGAACTCCGGGTCGACCTCGGCTCCCCGGACTATCGTCTTTGGGACGCTGGGACCATTCCCACTTCCCGAGGAACAAACTGCTCCCTCCATGAAGTAGAAACTCGCCTCTCAACGTGTCACTACCGTGACACCAAAGGCGAGCACCAGAAGGCCTGAAGCCCGTGGCACCCCCACGAAGCCTCGACTAGCAAACGACCAGGTCTATCCCAAGACTTGGTCCCCAAGACCTTCACCAAAATAGAGAAGGTCCCAAATATCTACCAAGCCAGCATTCCTGGCCCCACTCAAGGAGAACCAGTTCTACCCTCTTGCCTACATGAAAGAGGAGAGACCCATCTCCAACCTGACTTCCAAGTCATCCCAGCATGAGCCGGCTTGTTCCTACAAGCCCAAAATCAGATCATGCATCACAAGGCCTCTACAAGCACCTGCTAAGGCCTACAAACCTGCAGTTCGACCCTTCATCTCTATAGGGGCCGAACTCCAAAAATTCAAAGTTCACTGCAACAGGCGAAGGACAGGGTTCGCATCCTGTCCTTGCCCAGCTGCAAAGAAGACAGGCTCGGCTGCTGCGCCAGAGGGAGCACATCCTTCATCATCAAAGCCCAGACAGAGCTGACTGAAGCTCAAATTGCTCGTCGTATACGCCGCCGCGCGTCATACCAGCAAAAGAGACTAGAGAAGCAAAGGACCCAGCCTCCTACACTTCATGTCTCTCCCAAATGGGTCGAAAAAGAAAGACCCAACCAAGTTGCTGCCGTCCATATGGTTGGAAAAACCAGAAGGCGCCAAAAGTCAGCAACAAAAATCCATGTCCGACGTCCGATGACCCACAGCGTCTCCAGGACAAGAAGACATTTAGAAGAATCCCCTGCTCCTTCAAGCAAAGGACAGCAGAGTGATCCTTCCTCAAGCTCTTCTTCAAAAAGAACGAGCCCCAGCTCAGTCACCAGGACAGTTTCTTCGTTCGAATCACGAAGGATGAATGTCTTGGCTACAAATTCTGAGCCACCACCCCCGCAATCCACCTCCAGAAGATGCGATCACCCACATCCAGCAGTTGGAACAGGGCCAGTAGAGGATTGAAACTCTGATGGAAAACCTTCTCCTCGCCTTCCAAAATCAGGCGAACAATGAACCTCCTCCGAATCATCAAAACGACGAGGTAAATGGAGAAGAGAATGAGTCACGCGCCCTTACCAAAAAGGATGTAGACAGTATCCTCGCCAAAGCAAAAGAAGAGGATATACTCAAGGAGCATGGGATCAAGCCACCATATCCCTTATGGATGGACTCGGTCCAGTTCCCCACCAAATTCAAGCATCCTACGCTCCAAACATATACGGGGAAAGGATCAGCCAGACAGCATGTCATCCACTTCAAGATCCTGACGGGAGCTATCGCGGATCAAGATGCACTCAAGATCTGCCTCTTTGCAAGTACCCTAAAAGGTACGGCCTTCGATTGGTATTCCACTCTGCCAGAGGACTCAATCCAAAACTGGGCCATGCTAGAGACACGCTTCCTGACTCACTTCAAAGGTGAGGATCATCCCGCTACTATGGCTCAGCTGTGCAGCCTAAAACAGGGGGAGAATGAATCAACATATGACTTCATTCACAAGTGGAAAGCAATGGCATACAAATGCTCTGATGTATTGCCACAAGTGTCGCTAGTCGACATTTGCCGAAACAACATGAGAGCCAGAATCCGCTCCATGATCATCGGCAACAAATCAAAGAACCTGGGAGAACTCTTAGAAGCTTCCATGGAAGCTGAAACGGTGATTAAAGACCTCAACAGTCAGAAATCATCAAGAAAAGAGCCAACCGGCATTGTAACCTTTAAGCCAAAGAAGAAAGAGGTCCTCAATGTGCAGACTAAGTCAGCTCCTCAGCCAACAAAGAAAGTTGAAAATAAAGTTGCTGGTAAGAGACCTGAACTCTCAGATGCCTTCAAAGAACGAGTAGAGAAGAAATACCCGTTTGATGAAGATGTTGATGAAATCTTCGGGGCTCTTGTGGCAAACGGCAAGCTCACCTTGCCTGAACCAAAAAGACCGGGTGATGTTGGCAAAACCAACGATCCTCGATATTGTCCATACCACCAGATGATCTCGCATCCTCTCAATCAATGCTTCGTTGTGAGGGAGAAAATAAACGAGATGTGGAAAAAACGGAGTCATCACCTTGACAAAAACTATGGGCCTGCCTCCGTCAACATGGTGACATGTGGACAAACATCAAAATCACCGAGAAAAAGATCAGTACTTCCTTCAAGGTGATAAACTCAATCCAAGCATCCGAGGAGCTGGTTCCTTACCCGACACCAGACGGACAACCGATATGGGTACATCCCGATCTCCTGGAAGATGAAAATTGGGAGGTCGTGAAAACAAAGCTACAGCTCAATAGCGAAGGCAGGCTAGGAAACAACATCTCCTCAAGCTCAAACGGCAAGAGAAGACCCAGCCAAAACTAGAGGTCAAAGAAAAGGCAGAGGCTTCCTCTACCGTTTCACTGGAGGCAACAAAAATATCCCTTCCAGAGACTTCAAAGGCGGTAAGAAAATTCACTCTCAGTGATTTCATGCCACCTCGATTCAAAGAAGCCATGCAGGAGGCATCATACTCTTGCAATTCGGTAGTTGGATTCTCCATTGATGGATACGAGTCCAGCGACACCGATGATGGATTCGAATCCAACTACACAGACGAGTGGGAGGAGTCCCTTGAAACAGGAGAATATCTCTCCGATGAAGAATGGGTTCCTGAGTCTCATCTTATGCCAGTAATCTGGTATAACCCCCTACTGCCACAAGGATCCTGGCCTGATGATGAAGAAGACCAAGAGGCTGTACAAGAAAATGCTGCTGACTCAGCACCTCTCATTACTCCAGTGGAAATCAACCATGTTGAGCCACAAAGAGTTGATGAAGAAGAAGATCCGGCTCCCATGCCTGATCTTGAAGAATATGCAAGGATCTTGCAGCGACTCGCTCTAGAACAAGAGCAAGACCGCGTCAACGAGCCTCCTCGCAGCCCAGAGCCTGAAGTCCCTGAAGACCACCAGGTACAATCCTCCCTTAACTCCTGAAAATGGAGAAAATTGCTGGATAGACGATCCTCTTACATCCGAGGATGAAGCCTGACTCCGATCAGGCAACGTCTCCCGTCAGAGCTTCCTGTAATGTGATATTCGGGATTATAGCTCTTCCGAAGCATCGTCTGATGAGAGCACTTACACTCCCCGCGACGCCTAGCAATGTATCTTCTGAAGCCACCTCGTCTCACGTGACTTTCACTGAGATGACACCCTCTCAGGTTTCTTCTCCTGAGACTGTGACTTCAAAGTTCACACCCTTCCTGACTGAAGAATTCCCAGCTATTGATGCTTGGGACGATGAATTAGTCAACGAAGAAGAAAGGTTGCTGGATGCTGTTCAGGAAAGGTTGCTGGATGCTGTTCAGGACTTGTTCCCGGAAAATGCTCCGTACAACACAATCACTGAGGATGGCAACTCTGCTGCTGATTCATCCTCAGCAAATGAAAAACGACAGCCTCTTGATCCTGAAGACAATCTTCCAAACGAATACCCTTCTCAAGAAGCTCTCGAAGTTACTAGAGGCACCCGCTCTGGCCGGGACTACCACAAAAATTACAACCAATCTTCCTTTACATATGTAAATCCTTCGGGAAAAGATGTTGTAAGCGCCCCTAGTGGCAACAATGATGAACATGCAGGCCCTAAGGAGGCTTTCAAGTATGACTTGATTGAACACTTCAAGCACATACCTGCACGTCTGCACATCCTAGATTTGTTGCGAATGTCTCCGCACACTCGTGATAATCTCATCTCGGAATTACAAAAGCTGAATAAGGATGTCGACAAACATGCCCCGCAAGTCCTCCAAATTGAAATGGATTACCGGGTCAAAAACTCAGAAGCCTCCTCAAAGGGAGAAAAGAAGAAAACTGAGGGATCATGCATTGAATGCCTCTCGGTTAAAAAAGCAGCCAGTACAACCATCGCCTTCACAAAGGACGACCTCCTACTTGGCGAAACCAGGCAGAACCGACCCCTGTACTTCACAGGGTATATCAAGGAAATGCCTATGCACAGAGTTCAGATCGACCCAGGTTCTGCACTCAACCTCATCTCCACATCGGCTCTCGAAGAGTTGGGCATCCCACCCAGCAAGCTGAGCCACACATCTGTATCTATCTTTGGATACGATGGGAGTACTCAAAGGCCTATTGGAAAAATCAGGTTCAAGTTACAGATCGGTGATCTTATCTCTAAGGTCACTGTGTATGCAATAAAAACCCTTTCATGCTACAACATCCTTCTCGGATGCCCTTGGATCCACGAGAATGGTGCTGTCCCTTCAACTCTACATCAATGCATCAAGTTTGTTGGCGACAACGGCATGATACATCGAGTCTTTACGGACAGAAAACCCTTCAAAGGTAAAGAAGTCCACTTCGCAGACTCACAGATGTATGAAGGTGAAAAAGAAGAAGAGGATAAGCACACAGCATCCTTTCCCGAAAATCTCCAGAAAGATAAAGGTAAAGCTCCTCAACAATCACCGGAAGAAAACAAATCATCCGGTAAATCCGAAGAGAGCATTCAAACTCCCTTCATCATCTCCCTCAAACCTTCAAAGCCTTTGGTCATCACAACTAAAGTGAAGAAGGCAAAGCAAAAACCTGGGGGCAAATTTGTTGTCTCTTTCGTGTCTATCATGCAAGACACGGATTCGGATTCAGAGCCAGAAGACGACGCATCATCAAGCCAAGCTGACACTCAGTAAGTACAGCCTGCTCTCACTCCAATGGAGATAACTTCTGACATAGAAGATCCTATGTCAGCTTCCTTCGTTGTTCCTGCAACTTCAGCAAAGGAAAAGCCGATCTTCTTCCATAGATCGGATGCTTCTTCATCAAACTCCATGCTTGAATCTTTCCAAAATAAAGGTATGCCTCAACTATCCTTATACAGTTCTGTGGCACAAGCTATTATGAAGAAAATGGGCTATGAAGCTCAAAACCCAGTCGGTTTGGGAGAAGGACGCGGTATTCTCACGCCATTGGGGCCCGTCTTGACCAAAAGCCAACTGGAAGATTGGAGACTCTATGGCTATGTAAAAAAGTCTTCACACGGGTTAGGGTATGATCCTGACACTCCCTTGAGATAGTTGACACAAAGGCTTAAAAGTCAATATACTGACCAAGCCTCAACATCTCAAGTCCGTGAAGACATCGATCTCCCTAGATATCTCTTTGATGAGTCACCTGACAAAGATCCAGGAAGCTCATCCACTTGGCACGATTTCTCCAAAAATGAAGAGGAGTTGTCCGATGGCACAGACGTGTGGACTTCTGAACCAGAAGAACCCTCATCTCCAAAAGAAGTAGCCTACTTCAACCCGGTTTTAACAGGCGATTGGGATCATGTCATAGCAAGCCTGGGGAAAATTACCGATCAAGAAGACCCATGGAAAGGAACAAAACCTTGGTCTGGAAATGCCTTTGAAACCACAGAAGGTTTCGTTGAGCTGGAAGCCTCCAAAAATATTGTGGAGGAACCACCTTCGAACCTTCCAACTGAAGATCCTGCTCAAAAGATAGACTTGGGAACGCCAGATAACCCACGTCCTATATTCATAAGCAAGAATATAAAGGATGATGAGTTACCCGAGTATATCTTTTGGGTCCTATATTCATAACCTGATCCCCTAACTTGCCACATATAGCCTGTTAGGTCACAAGATCAAAACCAAAATTGATCCCCCAACATTCCACATACAGCTTGTTGGGTCATACGATCAAAACCAAACCCGACCCCCTAACCTGCCACATACAGCCTGTTAGGTCACAAGGTCAAAACCCAAATCCACATCCCTGATGTCATCTTCAAAACTTTGCCTCGAGATGGTACGTGATCCCTTTCACTACCATAAAATTCCCCTGGAAGCTCAAAAGGCTAGAAATACCAAAAAGAAAGACTGGTCAATGACTCTTGGTCAAGTCACAGGCTCTCCTTCAAAAATCTCTTCGAGGCACATCGACTACAAAAGTTAAGCAACTCGTCGCTGCACCTCGAGGGGGCATTTGTTAACAAAAAAAAAAATGTGTGTCACTTTGCTTCTCCAAACTCAAGAAAGCTACATGAAGTCGCAGCCTGCCATAAATAGGCAGTGCTACTTCCAAAAATCAAATATTTTCAGAATCAAACAAAAACTACAAGATCCTTCAAGACAGCCAAAAGAGGAGTACACAAGAAGTTTTGGGGCCATTTCAAAATCATTTGGCCTAACTTCGCTTCTCCGACAGCCGAAAAGGAGCTCTCGGCGGCGAAAGCAACGGAGACACCAAATCTTCGATCAGAGCCGATGGATGGTCTCAAATACATCCAAAAGGCTCCACGTCAAGTTTCGAGTCAAACTGACAACGTTTGACCCTACATCAACCCTCGAATAGCTAAATCAAGCCTCTCGGCAGCAAGAACCGCCGAGGCCATCACTCATCATATATAGCACATGGACGGCTTCAAAATGCTTACAAGGGGCTGCACGTCAAATTTCTGGTCATTTCGACAACATTTGACCATAGTTTGACGCTCGGAAGCCAAATCAGGCCTCTCGGCGGCAAAGCTCTCTGGGACCATGGTTTCCAAGACAGAGCCTATGGATCATCTTAAAATGACTCCAATGGGTTCTCTGTCAAAATTCAAGTTAATCAGACATCGGTTGACCGCACATCAAACCGCGACATCTTCATCGCGACAAAAGCGAGTCTACTGGTGATAGGACCCCAAACGGCTTCAAAAACTCAAAAAAAAATCCTATGGTTTGGTCTTATTTATTGCTCAGGAGGCTTCACACCAAATTTCAGGTCATTCCGACATCGTTTGGCCCAGTTTTAGCTTCTGACGGAAAATCGGCAGCTCTGCGCGACAAAGTCTTCGGCTTTCTCAAGAAATTGGAAACTTTGCAAAATAAAATGCAAGGATTCTCATCAGGTTTCCTACAAGGAAATCAGGCCAATAAATGGTCAAAACTGTCAAGGAAAAATACAGAAGAAAAAAGTATCGAAAAACAGCAAAAACGGACACAAAACGGGACAAAAAGGGGGAAAACACCCCCAAGGTCGCAGGCCCCTGCGACCCTGGAGCCCGGGATCGCCGGGAAGGCCCCGGAAACCCCAGATTTCGCCGTTTTTTCGCGATTCGAAGCGTCCAGCCTCTGGTAGATTCCA
Organism: Litsea cubeba; assembly: GCA_012931725.1. Lineage (NCBI taxonomy): Eukaryota > Viridiplantae > Streptophyta > Magnoliopsida > Laurales > Lauraceae > Litsea > Litsea cubeba. Next base: position 72,510,290 of record CM022944.1, on the reverse strand, counting down.
AAACTCATACTTTTGAGACACCAAATCCTCTGACATCCGTCAAAAACACGGGTCAATCATCAAAAGTATCGGAAACAACATTGATCGCCACCCGGTCAACCAAAAAAAGTGTGCTTTCTACCCGACCGATCGAGAAATCGACAGGACAGATGGCACTGACCCGCTGTTGGCAACCAACACCTGAAGTCACATGGTCATCCGATGTCGATCTACATGAAGATCCATCGATGATCATTACCAGAAGAATCCCAAAAGATGAGGCACGGCCCGCGACTCTTCAACTGCTCGGCGACCACTAATGCGATTAATTGACTAGCTTTATTACAGTCATTAATCCATTTCTTTGGATGGACCAATCAGAAGCAAGCATCCGAGAGTTACAAGTTAGGAGATTCATGGCATTTAACCCATGAAACTCCTCCATCATGGCAATTAAAGGCGATTAAATGCCTTCAATCTCCTCCGGCCAATCAGAAGCCAAGAAAAAGGAGTTACAAAATAAAGATTTAAATTCTGTAACTCCCCCCATTATGCGGCTTAATGACAATAAAAGCCCATAAACCCTCCTAAATGGCTACCTAAAAGCCTATAAATAGGAGAGCTCTCCAAGAAGAAACCGATCGGAAAAACAAGACAGATCCCAGATCAGAAAAAAAGCACAGAAATTCAGAGAAGAAAGAGAGAAAACTCTGCGAAGTCCTACAACCGACCACCGCTACAAGGTGACAAAAGTCCCTTGGGGGTACCCCCCCCCCCCAAGGTCCTTGCCTTCTCCATCTGCCTTCAATGGCTTAGATGTGGCTTTTCAGCCCGTCTACTCGGTTTTTTATTGGACATAGGACCTCCTTTTGGTCTTTGTCCTCTAAAAACCTGAGGTTATAGCCAAGCCAAGCGAATCAATAGCATCCTCTATTCTCATCTGCATGGATGATGGCGAAGCCCACATATGGCTTGCGGCCGTCAATCTGAACGGGTCCCCCGCAATCTCTGAGAAGTTAGATCCTCCTTTTCTTGCTTTTCATTGTAGTTTGTATTTTTTTTAAAAGAGATAAAAATCACAACTCTTGTCTTTCATTATTGATAAGGATTGTAAATCGGCTATAAACGCCAAAATCGGCTACAAACGCCAGAAACCGGCTATAAACGCCAAAATCGGCTATAAATGCCAAAAATCGCCTTTCACGGCAAACCAAGAAAAATGTCTCTTTTCTTAAATATATGTGCAATGGAAAACTTGAAAGAAGTTGATTTCTTTTTTACTTGCGAAGGTTGATCTCCGGATCACCACTTGCAATTCCAAGTAAAATAGAAAATCTGGCACACCCACACAACAAAAATGTTGATGCGCGCCTCTGCCCCCCAGTTACGAAAGGGTCGGACCCAACGGACTCCCACGTCCGCCGACCTCGGTAGAACCGAGCAAGAGCGCGGTCCATCATCCATATGGTTGGAAAAACCAGAAGACGCCGAAAGTCAGCAACAAAAATCCATATCCGACGTCCGATGACCCGCAGCATCTCCAGGACAAGAAGACATTCAGAAGAATCCCCTGCTCCTTCAAGCAAAGGACGGCAGAGTGATCCTTCCTCAAGTTCTTCTTCAAAAAGAATGAGCCGCAGCTCAGTCACTAGGACAGTTTCCTCGTTCGAATCCCGAAGGAAGAACATCCTGGCTACAAATTCTGAGCCACCACCCCGCAATCCACCTCAAGATGATGCGATCACACGCATCCAACAGTTGGAACAAGGCCAACAAAGGTTTGAAACTCTGATAGAAAACCTTCTCCTCGCCTTCCAAAATCAGGCGAACAATGAACCTCCTCCGAATCATCAAGACGATGAGGTAAATGGGGAAGAAAATGAGTCACGCGCCCTTACAAAAAAGGATGTAGACAGTATCCTCGCAAAAGCAAAAGAAGAGGATATACTTAAGGAGCATGGGATTAAGCCACCATATCCTTTATGGATGGACTCGGCCCCGTTCCCCACAAAATTCAAGCATCCTACTCTCCAAACATATACGAGGAAAGGATCAGCCAGACAGCACGTCATCCACTTCAAGATCTTGACGGGAGCTATCGCGAATCAAGATGCACTCAAGATCCACCTCTTTGGAAGTGCCCTAAAAGGTACGGCCTTCGATTGGTACTCCACTCTGCCGGAGGACTCCATCCAAAACTGGGCCATGCTAGAGACACGCTTCCTAACTCACTTCAAAGGTGAGGATCATCCCGCTACTATGGCTCAGTTGTGCAGCCTAAAACAGGGGGAGAATGAGTCAACATATGACTTCATTCACAAGTGGAAAGCAATGGCGTACAAATGCTCTAATGTACTGCCACAAGCGTCGCTAGCTGACATCTGCCGAAACAACATGAGAGCTAGAATCCGCTCCATGATCATCGGCAACAAATCAAAAAACCTGGGAGAACTCCTGGAAGCTTCCATGGAAGCTGAAACGGTGATTAAAGATCTCAACAGTCAGAAATCATCTAGAAAAGAGCCAACCGCCATTGCAACCTCTAAACCAAAGAAGAAAGAGGTCCTCAATGTGCAGACCAAGTCAGCTCCTCAGCCACGAAAGAAAGCTGAAAACAAAGCTGTTGGTAAGAGACCTGAACTCTCAGATGCATTCAAAGAATGAGTGGAGAAGAAATACCCGTTTGATGAAGATGTTGATGAAATCTTCGAGGCCCTTATGGCAAACGGCAAGCTCACTTTGCCTAAACCCAAAAGACCGGGTGATGTTGGCAAAACCAACGATGTTGAGCCTCACCTCGCGAGTGATGTTGCCAGCACCTCTCATTGCTCTAGTGGAAATCAACAGTGTTGAGCCGCAAAGAGTTGATGAAGAAAAAGATTTGGCTCTCATGCCTGATCTTGAAGAATATGCAAGGATCTTGCAGCGTCTCGCTCTAGAACAAGAGTAAGACCGCGTCAACGAGCCTCCTCGCAATCCAGAGCCGGAAGTCCCTGAAGACCATCAGGTACATCCTCCCTCAACTCCTGAAAATGGAGAAAATTGCTGGATAGACGATCCTCTTACATCCGAGGATGAGTCTGACTCCGATCAGACAACGTCTCCTGTTAGAGCTTCCTGCAATGTGATAATTCGAGATTATAACTCTTCCGAAGCATCGTCTGATGAGATCACTTACAGTCTGACGACTCCTAGCAATGTATCTTCTAGAGCCACCTCATCTCACGTGACTTTCATTGAGAGGACACCCTCTCAGGTTTCTTCTGTTGAGACTGTGACTTCAAAGTTCACACCCTTCCTGACTGAAGAATTCCCAGCTATTGATGCTTGGGACGATGAATTGGTCAACGAAGAAGAAAGGTTACTGGATGCTGTTCAGGACTTTTTCCCGGAAAATGCTCCGTGCAACACAATCACTGAGGATGGCAACTCTGCTGCTGATACATCCTCGGCAAATGAAAAATGACAGCCTCTTGATCCTGAAGACAATCTTCCAAACGAAGACCCTTCTCAAGAAGCTCTCGAAGTTGGTAGAGGCACCCGCTCTGGCCGGGACTACCACAAAAATTACAACCAATCTTCCTTTACATATGTAAATCCTTCGGGAAAAGATGTTGTAAGCGCCCCTAGTGGCAACAATGATGAACATGTAGGCCCTACGGAGGCTTTCAAGCATGACTTGATTGAACACTTCAAGTACATACCTGTACGTTTGCACATCCTAGATTTATTGCGAATGTCTCCACACACTCGCGACAATCTCATTTCCGAGTTACGAAAGCTGAATGATGATGTCGACAAACATGCCCCGCAAGTCCTCCAAATTGAAATGGACTACCGGGTCAAAAACTCAGAAGCTTCCTCAAAGGGAGAAAAGAAGAAAACTGAGGGATCATGCATTGAATGCCTCTCAGTTCAAAAGGCGGCCAGTGCAACCATCGCCTTCACTAAGGATGACCTCCTACTTGGCGAAATAAGGCACAACCGACCCCTGTACTTCACAGGGTACATCAAGGAAATGCCTATGCACAGAGTTCAGATCGACCCAGGTTCTGCACTCAACCTCATCTCCACTTCGGCTCTCGAAGAGTTGGGCATCCCACCCAGCAAGCTGAGCCGCACTTCTGTATCTATCTTTGGATATGATGGGAGTACTCAAAGGCCTATCGGCAAAATCAGGTTCAAGTTGCAGATCAGTGATCTTATCTCTGAGGTCACTGTGTATGCAATAAAAACCCCTTCATGCTATAACATCCTTCTCGGACGCCCCTGGATCCACGAGAATGGTGTTGTCCCTTCAACTTTACATCAATGCATCAAGTTTGTTGGCGATGACGGCATGATACATCGAGTCTTTGCGGACAGAAAACCCTTCAAAGGTAAAGAAGTCCACTACGCAGACTCACAGATGTATGAAGGTGAGAAAGAAGAAGAGGAGAAAGAAGTCCACTTTGCAAACAACACACTTTGCCAAAAATCTCCAGAAAGATAAAGGCAAAGCTCCTCAACAATCATCGGAAGAAAACAAACCATCCGGTTAAACTGAAGAGAGCATTCAAACTCCCTTCATCATCTCCCTCAAACCTTCAAAGCCTTTGGTCATCACAACTAAAGTGAAGAAGGCAAAGCAAAAGTCTGGGGGCAAATTTGTTATCTCTTTCGTGTCTATCATATAAGACAAAGATTCGGATTCAGAGCCAGAAGACGACACATCGTCAAGCCAAGCTGACACTCAGCAAGTTCAGCCTGCTCTTACTCTAATAGAGACAACTTCTGACATAGAAGATCCTACGTCAGCTTCCTTCGTTGTTCCAGCAACTTCAGCAAAGGAAAAGCCAATCTTCTTCCATAGATCGGATGCTTCTTCATCAAACTCCATGCTTGAACCTTTCCAAAATGAAGGTATGCCTCAACTATCCTTATATAGTTCTGTGGCACAAGCTATTATGAAGAAAATGGGAAATGATGCTCAAAGCCCAGTCGGTTTGGGAGAAGGACGTGGTATTGTCACGCCATTGGGGCCTGTCTTGACCAAAAGCCAGTTGGAAGATTGGAGACTCTACGGCGACGTAGAAAAGTCTTCACACGGGCTAGGGTATGATCTCGACACTCCCCTGAGACAGTTGACACAAAGGCTTAGAAGTCAATTTACTGACCAAGCCTCAACATCTCGTATCCATGAAGACATCGATCTCCCTGGATATCTCTTTGATGAGCCACCTGACAAAGATCCAGGAAGCTCATCCAATTGGTACGATTTCTCTAACAATGAAGAGGAGTTGTCTGATGGCACAGACATGTAGTCTTCTGACCCAAAAGAATCCTCGTCTCCAAAAGAAGTACCCTACTTCGACCCGGTTTCAACAGGCGATTGGGATCATCTCATAGCAAACCTTGAGAAAATTGCCGATCAAGAAGACCTGTGGAAAGGAACAAAACCTTGGTCTGGAAATGCCCTTGAAACCCCAGAAGGTTTCGTTGAGCTGGAAGCCTCCGAAAATATTGTGGAGGAACCACCTTCGAACCTTCCAACAGAAGATCCTGTTTAAAAGATAGACTTGGGAACACCTGATAACCCACGTCCTGTATTCATAAGTAAGAATATAAAGGATGATGAGTTACCCGAGTATATCGCCTTTCTTCATGAGTTCGTTGATTGCTTTGCATGGTCTTACGCTGAAATGCCTGGCTTAGACCCCAAAATAGCAGTCCACAAACTCAATCTTCAACAAGACATCAAGCCTGTCAAACAGGGCCAAAGAAGATTCCGTCTAGATGTGATGGATAAAATTGAACAAGAAGTTCAAAAACTCAAAAGCGTTGGCTTCATCCGTGAGGAACAACATCCTGAATGGTTGGCCAACATTGTCCTCGTGACAAAGAAAAACGGGCAGATCTGGGTCTGTATTGACTCTAGAGACCTGAATGGCGCATGCCCTAAAGATGAATTTCCGCTTCCCATACCAGAGGTAATGATTGATAATACCTGTGGATTCGAGCGAATGACATTCATGGATGGTTTCTCTGGCTACAATCAGATAAAGATGCATCCTGACGATGAAAGACATACATCCTTTCGGACCCCATTTGGCGAGTATTGCTACACTGTCATGCCATTTGGTCTGAAAAATGCTGGTGCCACATATCAGAGGGCTATGATGAAAATATTTTACAAGATATGTAGCACAAGACGGTTGAATGTTACGTTGATGAGCTCACCGTCAAAAACAAAAGAAAGGAAGATCATCTCAAAGACCTTCGAGAAGTCTTCCTCCGACTTCGCAAACAAAAACTGCGAATGAATCCTTTGAAATGCTTCTTCGGCATCTCGTCGGGTAAGTTCCTCGGATTCTTAGTTCGGAAAGCTGGAATAGAGCTTGACCCCATAAAATTCAAAGCCATTCTAGAAATGCCCTCTCCAAGAACCTTGAGAGAACTCAAAGGGATTCAAGGGAGATTGGCCTACATCAGACGGTTCATATCCAATCTTTTGGGGAAATGCCGTCCATTCTCCCGGTTGATGAAAAAAGGTGTAAACTTTGTTTGGGATGCTGACTGTGAAGCTGCGTTCCAAGATATCAAGTCATACCTGACCAAACCTCCAGTGTTAGCTGCTCCTACCACTGGAAAACCATTCATCTTGTACATAAGAGCCCTTGATCACTCTCTGGGAGCTCTACTTGCACAAGAAAATGTTGAAAGTAAATAAGCTACTTTATACTACCTCAGCCGCATGCTAGTAGGTGCAGAGCATCGCTACTCTCCAGTTGAAAAAGAATGTCTTGCAGTGATGTTCGCCGTACAAAAGCTGCGTCACTACTTGCTTTCCAACACAGTCTACCTAGTCTCAAGGGTCAACCTCTTGAAGGTCCTTGTCACAAAAGCAGGTTCTCTCAATGCCCGACTCGTAAAATGGTCCATCCTTCTGTCACAATTTGATATCAGGTATGTACCACAAAAGGCGATCAAAGGGCAAACTCTAGCGGACTTTCTCGCAGAGCATCCCTTGCCTAAAGATTCTCCACTCAGAGATGATCTCCTAGACGAACCAGTCTACAATATGGAGACTTTCTCACAAAGTGCCTCTGGGGACATGTGCTACCAGGACAAATGAAAAAAGACAGCTGATCTCAGGAGTTGGCATCCTCTTTGTTAGTCCCGACAAATACATGATTCCACACGCTTTCTCACTACTGGAACCATACACAAACAATGCAACTGAATATCAAGCTCTGATCTTAGGATTGGAACTCGCTATCGAATCCGGTATCACCATGCTGGAAGTCTTTGGAGACTCTCAACTGATTGTCAACCAGATGAATCAGAAATTTGAAGTCAGGAAGCCTGATTTGCTGCCTTACTACAACAAGGCACAATCACTTCTGCAAAAGTTTGACATCTGTCACATCACCCACATTCGTAGAGGTGAGAACATACGTGCAGATGCCCTGGCCGGACTTGCCGCATCTATGGCAATCCAGGAAGGGGAAAACATGCAAATCACAGTGTGCAAAAGAAGAATCCTCCCTCCTCTTAACACACATCAAGCAATTGCTGAATGCCACCAAGTGGTTGGAAGTCGGACTTCAATCCTTCAACCTTCAATCGGCGACTGGAGGGATCCATTCATTGATTACACTATGTTCGGAATCCTACCTGAAGATCCAAAAGAATGGGTAGGCATCCAAAGGCGAACCCCAAGCTTTCATTTGGATATTCCTTCAAAAATCCTATATAGGAAATCCTTCAACGGAGTACTTCTACGCTGCTTGTCACAACAAGAGGTTGAAGAAACACTCAAAGAAGTTCATGCTGGTCTTTGCAGAGCTCATCAGGCTGGTCCCAAGCTCTATGATTAGATAAAAAGGTTAGGCTATTACTGGCCTACCATGGTAGCTGACGCAATGTAATTTGCTAAGCACTGCCAACAATGCCAAGTTCATGGAGATTACATTCACATGCCTCTAGAATGGCTACATCCTACAGCGATTTCATGGCCTTTCGAAGCCTGGGGTATGGATATCATAGGTCCTATTTCTCCCCCTTCAAGCAAAGGTCATCGCTTCATCTTCGGCGCTACGGATTATTTCTCCAAGTGGTCAGAAGCATTTGCGCTCAACGAAATGAAGACCTCATCAGTCCTTCAGTTCCTGTGCACCAACATCATTTGTCATCTCGGCATTCCCAAAAGATTCGTCCATGATAACGGACCACAATTCCGGGATCATCGATTCTACAGGTTCTGCGACAAATACAAAATCCAAAGCTGTCCTTCGACTCCATACAATCCGGCAGCAAACGGGTTAGCAGAAGCTTTCAACAAGACACTCTGCAAAATCCTCAAAAAAATGGTCTCTAGTCATAAAAGCGACTGGAGCGACAAAATGTCTGAAGCTTTGTGGGCCTATCGAACCACCGTTCGAGGGCCAACCCATAGCACACCATTATCCTTGGTCTATGGATGCGAAGCTGAAGTGCCCTTGAAGTACAAATTCCTTCCTTAAGGGTATCCTTGCAAAATGACATGACTCAAGAAAGCAATGTCAAATTGCGACTCCATGAGCTGGACAATCTCGATGAGAGATGGGTCGAAGCTCGACAAAGCATTGAACTTTACCGAGCACGCATGGCAGGATCTTTCGACAAAGAGGTCAGGCAACGCGCCTACAAAAAGGGTGACTTGGTTCTTGCGGTAAAAAGACCAATGGTCTTCGCTCACAAGTTCAAAGGCAAGTTTGAGCCAAAATGGGAGGGACCCTATGTCATCGACAAGGTTTTCTCCAACGACGCATACGCACTCCTAAACATGGAAGGTGACAGATATATGCTGCCTATCAACGGCAAGTTCTTAAAGCGGTACTATCCTTGAAGACTTACCCAACTGGGTGAGAGCAATGCCTGTATGGCCAAAACCGATTTCCAGGTACTCTCTCGCTAAACCCACTCTTTTTAGAATTTTCATATCAAATGTTGAAATTTCTAGAAATTTAAACAATGCTTACTTTCATCGTTTCATTGTTAAAAAAAAATCCAAGTTTAGGAACCTTTCCCTAACGTGACCAAAATTTTCAACCCTTGAAACCCAAAATTCATGGTTTGAAACAAAATCCGGGTTCAGGGATTTCCACCCTAGTCCACCCTGCCTTTTACTGCCAAAATGGTTTTAGGTCAAAACTTATGGCCCTCGTGTCTTTAAACAAAAAATGGTTTTTCAAAAACAGAGGGGAAGTGATGCTTAGTCGATACTTGCACAAATCGGAAGCATGCGAACCACATTCAACACTTCCAAAATCACAGGGAAGCGACATTTCGTCGATACTTGCAAAATCCAAAATCGTGGAGATGCAACATTTTAGTTGATATCCACAAACCAAATTTCAAAGGTTCGAAAAAACCAAGAAACCGTGGAGATGCAACATTTCAGTTGATATCCACAACCCAAATTTCAAAGGTTCAAAAAAACCTAAAAACCATGGAGACGCAACATTTCAGTTGATATCCATAACCCAAAGGTTCGAGAAAACTACAAATTTCAAAAATCATGGGGAAACAACATCAAGTCAGTACCCGCAAAACCAAAATTTTTGAAAAGCAAGGATGCGACATTCCATCGATACTTGCACCCAAATCTGCGAGGATGCGACATTCCATCGATGCTCACAACCGAATGAGCAAGGATGCGACATTCCATCGATACTTGCAAGACCATTCAGCAGGGAGGCGACTTTTAGTTGATACTTGCATTTTTGAAAACCAAAACCAGCTATAGATGCCACCAAAACAGGCTATAGATGCCACCAAAACGGGCTATAAATGCCATCAAAACAGGCTATAAATGCCACCAAACTGGCTATCAATGCCACAAAACAGGCTTAAATGCCACCAAACTGGCTATCAATGCCACAAAACAAAACTGGCTATCAATGCCACAAACCCAAAACTTGGCTTTCAAAAAAACCGGCTATAGATGCCACCAAAATCGGCTATCAATGCCACCAAAACCGGCTATCAATGCCACAAAACCGGCTTCAATGCCACAAATAAAATCTGGCTCCCATGCCAAAACAATCATTTGATAAAAGATTTTCACAAAATGATAAACTTTTGATCAAATCCCATTTAACAATTGCTTTCATCACAAAAAGATTTAAGTGAGCATAGGGAAAACAAAACAAAAAAAAAACAAAACCGAAAAAAAGAGTACCAAAAAAATACATGCGGTACCAAAAAAAAAAGAAAGTGTTCACAAACACTACAAAAAAAAGAGTACCAAAAAAATACATGTGGTACCAAAAAAAGAAGGATAGTTTCTACTACAAAAATTAGAAGCTCAGCCAAAGATGGTCTCCAGCCAAGATTTCAGCTCCTCAAGCAAACTTTTAGCCTCAGCCGTCAGGGATTCCAGGGCACGCTTCTTCAGGAACTTGCCATGAGATGCTGGGGTGGGCTGTACCCTTCTTTCACACCGGGAAGCTTATCCCAAGCAGTTTGCCATTGTTTGTCCTCTTGAAATTTCCTTTCAAGGACTCGATCAGCATTTGCAACCCGGCGAATCAGAGCACTCTCCCTATCGCGAGCCTTTGTTATAGCAGCCCACTTGGCAGCGACTTGAGCCTTCAAATGCTTAAGACGTTTCCTAGCCTCATCGACCTCCCTATCAAGGATTTTAAGGTCATGTGTCAGCCCAATGTTGGCTAGCTCTTCTAAGTTCTTCTCTCGGACTATCTGCCTCCTACTTTGTGTAGCTTCATTCAGGTCAGACTTAGCCTAATCAGCAGGGTCTAGGAACATCTCCTTGAAGAACTAGTCATCAGCAAAACCCATGGTCTCAAACCACTTGTCACCCAGTGCAATGATCCTATCAACGATCACCCTGGCACCTGTGACATCCAGACCAGCCTCTTCGGCATCACTGAGAATCTCCCACACATGCTGGATCATGCCAAATCTGGCATCCAAGTGCCCAGAAAGGAGAGTCTTAATCCAAGAGCTCAGAAGCCGCACCACCACCTTCTTCGCAAAAAGAAGAGATGGCCCAGCTGAAGATTCGCCCAACTCCGTTGGTCGGCTGCTCATGTCATCACCCGTTGGAAGAGTAACAAAAGAACTCTTTCCAGTTGGGGGAAGGAATCTCAACACGAGGTAACTCCTCAACAGTGTCAGAACTGGTCCCAGGAGTCTCTACCTCTGGATCGACCTCTGGCATCTCTTGCTCTGGTTCTGAAGGAAGCGACGGACTCTCCTCTGTCACTTCAAAACCTGCCAAAGAAACACAAAAAGGTATGAATATGATCCTATTTGAAAATCATTATCAGGGTTATTACTGCAAAATACCTTCTTCGACGACTGGCGGAAGACTCTCTTCCTCCATGAACTCATCAGAAGCATCATCAACATTTGCGTCCATCGATGGTCCAAAGTCATCGGAATCCTATGGCAAGTCAGTTGACAAGAAAAATATTAGCAAACCAAGTCACAGAAAAAAAAAAGAAAGCAAAAAAAGTTATACCAGTTGGAGATTCTGGAATCACTCCAAAGTCCCTCGGTTCTTCTTCTGGTGCCCTGACCGGATCCGTCACTGCCTCAGCAGTTGGAACCTCAGGCATCGCCCAGTCTTCCTCTGTTAAAAAAAAAGGAAGCAGTATGGGAGAAAACAAATCAAGACATGGAAAAATCCCATGAAAAGAAATGGAAAGAGAAAAAGGAAGAATCATACCTTCGTCGACAGTCTCTTCTTCTCGGCTTCTCTTTTTCGGAGGCTCATCAGCATTCGCTGGCACCTCCTCATTGATAGTAAGAGGGACTTCTAAGTCAGGAGAGTCCTCATGTTGCCCCTTGCTGCGATGATGACTCTTCTTCCTCTTACTTCTGTTTGTTCGCTTCTTAGAAGAACCTGCCCCGCTGTCAGAGTCAGGTTTCCCACTTGACTCCTCACTGGATGGTCTGCTCTTCCCGGTAGACTCCACAGAAGCTTGCCTTTGCTCCGCTTGCATCCAAGCATCAAGTTCGGCTTCCTCCTGTTCTAGCTGCTCTAAAGCCTCATCAGGTATTTCTCGAACAGGTTCAGAACCAATGACGCCTTGGTCACCGAGAAAGCCTATCTTGTGCTTCTCTCCAGAAAGGAAGGCCCAAACTTCCTCTCGCCGGACGCCATCCGACTTTCCAAGGCCCTTTCCAGATGTCAGCTTCACATCAAGCTCCTTCTTGCAAAGCCCCCGATATACTGAAAAGCTCTCCGCGAACCACTTCGCAAAGCCGGTAGTCCGGGAAGTCGACAGCACAGGATAAGAGATCATGGCAGTAGTGTCTTCAGCACTATAGAAAGCCCATGCATTTCTCCCGTCCTATAAACCTCCAAAGCGCTTCACCATGCTTGAAAGCGCTCCAACAACGCCTTGAGAAAAGCCTAATTGCAGAGCAAAGCGAGAAGGTACATACGGCTGGATGTCGACGAAAAGATGTCTGCGGTACACCATTGTGCCGACACGTATGCTGAAAAGCCACTCCTCTGCATTTGTCAAGGAGTAATGCCTTCCCGACCCCGCCCTGGTAGAGTCTCGGGAGGCACCAAAATCAAAAGCCTTCTTCCGCAACTCCGGAGAAAGCTTCACTGAAGACTGCCCCATCTCGACGTCCCTGAACCGTCGGATCCTCATGTAGGCAAACAAAAGTGATTCGGACACGGCTTTGCCCTTAGCCAGCCGAATCAACAGAGGATCATCATCCTGTGCCGCACCCAGCCGGTGGAAGCCAGGACAGTGGTACACATACTACGAATAAAAGATATGGGCTGAAAATACCCTATTCATAGGGAGCCCAAGCCGAATCAAAAAAGCAGCAGCCTGCAGTTTGGTACACAAGTAGGAGTAGAGAGCTGGCACCAAAGCAAGCTGCTCTCCAAACGCCATCTGACAAGCCGGAAAAATATAATGCGGCCTGATGTGCGTTCCATCTACTCCAGCAAAAACGGCCTCACCAAGCCAGTAAGTGAGGTAAACAGCGAGATCTCTCCGCTGTACAATGTTAGGACATATGGCGTTTGTACTCGCACAGAAATCTCTCAACTCTTCTTGCATAGCCAAGATCTTCTTCGAACCCGGATCCTTATCCTTGTCTTCCCGGGTCGCACTATTAGAAGACTCCTCGCTTTCAAAGAAGTTAGGAGAAGAAGAGCTAGAACTCTTCCAACTGCTGGATCTAACTTTCAAGCCCTCCTTCTCCTTCAAAAAACCATAGAAGGCGACAAGCTGAAAGTACAGAAGCCTGAACTCCTCAGACTGCTCCTCAAGGACATTGTCGATCGGCATAAACTCCTCATAGAGTTTGCCAAGGATGGCCAATCCAGTAATGGTGCTCAGCTCCTTCAAAGAGAACCAATCTCACCACTCGTCACAATGAAGGTATTGGTTTGTGGAAGGAATGGCACCAGCATAGCCATGAAGGCCTCGTTGGAAAAGATCATGGTCTCCCTAAAGGCGCGGACCACATCAAAAATCCCGACTTCCTTCAAAACAGCACCACCAATCAACAGGACGCGATCAGTCCACGACTTCCACTCGGAGTCAGCATTGAAACGGCCACGAAGTCGAAAAGGCTTCACCCAATTGCTGCCGTCACCGCTGAAAATGCCAAGGCCCACCGGTCTCAAATCGACCGACGGATAATCAGAGCCCTGGTAACCGCTGGCTGGCATCAACATGTCCATGTCAGTAGGCGACTTCTCCACATATCCAGGAGAACCGCCAACAAAAACCCCAGTCTTGATTACAATTGTCCTTCTCACCCAGCTTGGAGGATCTTCCCTCTTGGAGCATGTGGGGGCAAGGCTCATGATCGAGACGGTGCAATCAAACGTCAACCGGGTAGCAATAGTCTTCTTCTCACCATCTACTGTGAAAGAGAACTGAAAACATCTCCTCTGGTATGTCATGTCATCAGGGACGGCATCACCAAAGAAGAAGGTAGGCTTGGGTAAGACACTCTGATCTTCCATCACCCATGGACGACTACTTACCATGATCTTATAGAATTCCTCTCCCTTCAGAGAGATCAGTCGCTGCCTCATCTCATGTCTGTTGAGGGAGTCGCACTCTTCCAGATTTCTCTCAACATACTGAACCTTGTCCCAAGCCTGCTGAACGGCCGGATTAGAAGATCTAGCAGATCAACGAGGTACGCTGGTAGCAGGCTCCTTACCCTTGTTCGTTCTGGAGTGATGGACCGGCGCATTCGGCCCGCTTGGTTCTACCGAGGTCGGCTGACGTGGGAGTCCATTTGGGTCCGACCCTTTCGTAACCGGAGGGGGGCAGAGGCGTGCATCAACATTTCTTTTGTGTGGGTGTGCCAAATTTTCTATTTTACTTGGAATTTCAAGTGGTGATCCGGAGATCAACCTTCGCAAGTAAAAAGGAAATCAACTTCTTTCAAGTTTTCCATTGCACATATATTTAAGAAAAGAGACGTTTTCTTGATTTATCATGAAAGGCGATTTTTTTGGCATTTATAGCCGATTTTGGCGTTTATAGCCGATTTACAATCCTTATCAATAATGAAAGACAAGAGTTGTGATTTTTGTCTCTTTTTAAAAAATACAAACTACAATGAAAAGCAAGAAAAGGAGGATCTAACTTCTCAGGAGATTGTGGGGGACCCGTTCAGATTGACGGTCGCAAGCCATATGTGGACTTCGCCATCATCCATGCAGATGAGAACAGAGGATGCTATTGATTCGTTTGGCTTGGCTATAACCTCAGGTTTTTAGAGGACAAAGACCAAAAGGAGGTCCTATGTCCAATAAAAAACTAAGTAGACGGGCAGAAAAGCCACGTCTAAGCCATTGGAGGCAGAAGGAGAAGGCAAGGACTTTTGTCACCTTGTAGTGGTGGTCGGTGTAGAACGTCCGCAGAGTTTTCTCTCTTTCTTTCTCTGGATTTCTTATGCCTTTTTCTGTCTGAGTTTCTGGATTTTCTGCAGCCTGTTGTGTGTTTTTTCTGTTGTTTTCTGTCGTTGTTCTTTCTTCTTGGAGTGCTCTCCTATTTATAGGCTTTTTGGTAGCCATTTAGGAGGGTTTATGGGCTTTTATTGTCATTAAGACGCATAATGGGAGGAGTTACAGGATTTAATTCCTTTATTTTGTATCTCCTTTTTCTTGGCTTCTGATTGGCCGGAGGAGATTGAGGGCATTTAATCGCCTTTAATCACTATGAATGGGAAGAGTTTCATGGTTTAAATGTCATGAATCTCTTGACTTGTAACTCCCGGATGCTTGCTTCTGATTGGGCCGTCCAAAGATATGGATTAATGACTGTAATAAAGCTAGCCAATTAATCGCATTAAGTGGTCGCCGAGCAGTTGAAGAGTTGCGGGCCGTGCCGCGTCTTTTGAGATTCTTCTGGTGATGATCAATGATGGATCTTCATGTAGATCGGCATCTGATGACCATGTAACTTCAGGTATTGGTTGCCAATAGCGGGTCGGTGCCATCTGTCTGTCGATTTCTTGATCGGTCGGGTAGAAAGCACACTTTTTTTTGTTGACCGGTTGGCGATCAATGTGGATTTCGATACTCTTGATGATTGACCCGTGTTTTTGATGGATGTCAGAAAATTTTGGTGTCTCAAAAGTATGAAATTTGGAAAATCGAACGCTCCAAATCGCGAAGAAATGGCGAAAAATGGAGTTTCCGGGGGGGGGGGGGGGGTTTCCCCCTTTTATCCCGTTTTGTGTCCGTTTTTGCTGTTTTTCGATTCTTTTTTCTTCTGTATTTTTTCTTGACATTTTTGATCATTTATTGGCCTAATTTCCCTGTAGAAAACCTGATGAGAATCCTTGCATTTTATTTTGCGAAGTTTCCAATTTTCTGAAAAAGCCGAAGACTTTGTCGCGCAGAGCTGCCGATTTTCCGTCAGAAGCCGAAATTGGATCAAATGATGACGGAATGACCTAAAATTTGGTGTGAAGCCTCTTGAGCAATAAATAAGACCAACCATAGGCTTTTTTTTATGTTTTGAAGCCGTTTGGGGTCCTATCACAGTAGACTTGCTTTTGTCGCGATGAAGACGTCGCGTGTGCTGTCAACCGATGTCCGATTGACTTGAAATTTGACAGGGAACCTATTGGAGTCATTTTAAGATGATCCATAGGCTCTATCTTGGAAACTACAGTCCCGGGGAGCTTCGCCAACGAGAAGCCTGATTTGGCTTTCGAGCGTCAAAGTATGGTCAAATGTTGTCGAAATGACCTGAAATTTGACGTGTAGCCCTTTGTAAGCATTTTGAAGCCGTCCATGTGCTCTATTTGATGAGTGATGGCCTCGGTGGTTCTCGCCGCCGAGAGGCTTGATTTAGCTGTTCGAGGGTTGATGTAGGGTCAAACGTTGTCGGTTTGACTTGGAACTTGACGTGGAGTATGTTGGATGTATTTTGAGACCATCCATCGACTATGATCGAAGATTTGGTGTCTCCGATGCTTTCACCGCCGGGAGCTCCTTTTCAGCTGCCGGAGAAGCGAAGTTAGGCCAAATGATTTTGAAATGTCCTGAAACTTCTTGTGTACTCCTCTTTTGGCTGTCTTGAATGATCTTGCAGTTTTTGTTTGATTCTGACAAGATTTGATTTTTTGGAAGTAGCATTGCCTATTTTTGGCAGGTTGCGACTTCATGTAGCTTTTTGGATCTTGAAGAAGTAAGGTGACATTTTTGGTGTCAACAAATGCCCCCTCGGGGTGCAGCAACGAGTTTCTTAACTTTTGTAGTCGATGTGCCTCGAAGAGATTTTGTGAAGGAGAGCTTGGTATTTGACCAAGAGTTTTTGGGCAGTTTTTCTTTTTGGTATTTGTAGCCTTTTGAGCTTTCAGGGGAGTTTTATGGTAGTGAAAGGGATCACATACCATCTCGAGGCAAAGTTTTGAAGATGACATCAGGGATGTGGATTTGGGTTTTGACCTTGTGACCTAACAGGCTGTATGTGGCAGGTTAGGGGGTCGGGTTTGGTTTTGACCATGTGACCCAACAAGCTGTATGTGGAATGTTGGGGGATCAATTTTGGTTTTGATCTTGTGACCTAACAGGCTATATGTGGCAAGTTAGGGGATCAGGTTTTGGTTTTTGGTTTTGGTCTTGTGACCTAACAAGCTGTATGTGTCAAGTTAGGGGACCAGGTTTTGGTTTGGATTTTTGCAGAATGTCAATTTCAAGATTTTGGCTCAATTTGGCAGATGAGGCTGAATGGTTTGATTTTTGGAACCTCATGGGGCTTGGAATTCTCTTTGTATGGTCCAATCAACTCAAAAGAGGCATGGAACCATTTTTGTATGCTCTTGGTAAGAGGGATTTCTCTTTGACTAAAAGCCCAAATTTTTTTTTTGTGCCTAGGTGGTCAAACCTGGCTCATATGGACTAACCCATGGGACCTTAAGCGTTTGAAATGGCTTAGATCTCATATGGTGTCATTTTTGTAAAGAATATCCAAAAATATCACCTTTGGATAGAGAATATCTAAGAATATCTTTACTTGGAGAGAATCTCTCATGTTCCCTTTATTTTGGGAGAGAATATCTCAAGATATCTTCCTTTGGGAAAGAATCTTTTATTGATCCTCTCTTTTGGGAGAAAATCTCTCATTGATTTCCTTTTGGGAGAGAATCCCTCAAGATATCTTTCTTTTGGGAAAGAATTTTTCTAATCTCTTTCTTTTGGTAAGGTTACTAATTAGTAACACTTACCTCTTTCTTCTATAAAAGCAAGGAGGAGGTTGGATCTTGCTCTTATTGCTTTCTTTTGCAACAATCCCAAGAGGGCATCAAGACCAGGAGTTCTTCTTCTTCAAGATCTTCAAGACTTTTCTTCTTCTTCTCCATCATTGGCTTCAAGTAAGTTCCCTTTTTCAAGAAAACCCCATTGTAGAAAAAAAAAAGTTCTTTCTTTTTTTTGTTTCTTTCTTTTCTTTTCTTTTTTTTCACGTGTTTTGCTCTTTTCTTTTTACACTTTTTTTTTGTTTTCTTCCAGTTTTTTTTGCATGTTTTTTTTGGGCCGTACGAACATATCCGTACGGATCTGGCCATACGGCCACGTGGCCTGTGGGCCAGCCCTCTTCTTTCTCTATTTTTTTTTTTGAGAAAGTTTCTTTTCTTCTTTTTTTTTGGCTCATCATGATAATGCATTTTTTTTTCTTTTGCAAACCAAGATGTTCATGCATGTATATTTTTTTGTAAATTGAATTGTAGCATGATGTGATAGCATACCTAGAAGTTTTCGCAAATTTGGGAATTTGGAGCTTGCAGCGATGTTGTGCCCTTCCTGATTTTGCGGAGACTTTAAGGTTTCGAAAGTTTGGAGTTTCAGATCTTGCAGCAATGTTGAGCCCATCTTCAAGCTTTCTATTTCTTTCGGATAGTTCCTTTTCTTCGGAATTGCCCCGACATCATGTCAAAATTTTGCCAGATTTTTTTTTAGCGAGATTCTGTCATTTTGATGTTTGAGCTTTTTCTTTTCCATCATTTGCAGGAGGTTCTTTCAGAACGAACAAGGGTAAGGAGCCTACTACCAGCGTACCTCGTTGATCTGCTAGATCTTCTAATCCGGCCGTCAGCAGGCTTGGGACAAGGTTCAGTATGTTGAGAGAAATCTGAAAGAGTGCGACTCCCTCAACAAAGATGAGATGAGGCAGCGACCGATCGCTCTGAAGGGAGAGGAATTCTATAAGATCATGGTAAGCAGTCGTCCAGCAGTTACCAGGGCTCTGATTATCCGTCGGTCGATTTGAGACCGGTTGGCCTTGGCATTTTCAGCGGTGACGGCAGCAATTGGGTGAAGCCTTCTCGACTTTGTGGCCGTTTCAATGCTGACTCCGAGTGGAAGTCATGGACTGATCGCGTCCTGCTGATTGGTGGCGCCGTCTTGAAGGAAGTTGGGATTTTTGATGCGGTCCGCGCCTTTAGGGAGACCGTGATCTTTTCCAACGAGGCCTTCATGGCTATGCTGGAGTCATTCCTTCCATAAACCAATACCTTCATTGTGACGAGTGGTGAGATTGGTTCTCTTTGAAGGAGCTGAGCGCCATTACTGGATTGCCCATCCTTGGCAAACTCTATGAGGAGTTTATGTCGATCGACAATGTCCTTGAGGAGCAGTCTGAGGAGTTCAGGCTTCTGTACTTTCAGCTCGTCGCCTTCTATGGTTTTTTTAAGGAGAAGGAGTGTTTGAAAGTTAGATCCAGCAGTTGGAAGAGTTCTAGCTCTTCTTTCCCCAACTTTTTTGATAGCAGGGAGTCTTCAGATAGTGCGACCCAGGAAGCCAAGGCTCAGGATCCAAGTTCGAAGAAGATCTTGGCTATGCAAGAAGAGTTGAGAGATTTCTGTGCGAGTACACAAATGCCATATGTCCTGATATTGCACTGCGGAGAGATCTTGCTGTTTACCTCACTTATTGGCTTTGCGAAGTGGTTCGCGGAGAGCTTTTCAGCATATCGGGGGCTTTCCAAGAAGGAGCTTGATGTGAAGCTATCATCTGGAAAGGGCCTTAGAAAGTCGGATGGCGTCCGGCGAGAGGAAGTTTGGGCCTTCCTTTCTGGAGAGAAGTACAAGATAGGCTTTCTCGGTGACCAAGGCGTCATTGGTTCTGAACCTGTTCGAGAAATACCTGATGAGGCTTTAGAACAGCTAGAACAGGAGGAAGCTGAACTTGATGCTTGGATGCAAGCGGCGCAAAGGCAAGCCTCCGTGGAGTCTACTGGCAAGAGTAGACCATCCAGTGAGGAGTCAAGTGGGAAACCTGACTCTGACAACGGGGCAGGTTCCTCTAAGAAGCGAGCCCGCAGGAGTAAGAGGAGGAGGAGTCATCATCGCAGCAAGGGGCAGCATGAGGACTCTCCTAACTTAGAAGTACCTCTTACTATCAATGAGGAGGCACCAGGGGATGCTGACGAACCTCCAGAGAAGAGAAGCCGAGAAGAAGAGACCGTCGGCGAATGTATGATTCTTCCTTTTTCTCTTTCCATTTCTTTTCATGAGATTTTTCCATGTCTTGATTTGTTTTCTCTTCCTATTGCTCCTCTTTCTTTTTTTTAGCAGAGGAAGATTTGGCGATGCCTGAGGTTCCGACCGATGAGGTGGTGACAGATCCTGTCGGGGCACCTGAAGAAGAACCGAGGGACTCTGGAGTGAATCCAGAATCTCCAATTGGTATAACTTCTTTTGCTTTCTTTTCTTTGTCTGTGACTTGGTTTGCTAACATTTTTCTTGTCAGCTAACTTGCCACAGGATTCCGATGACTTTGAACCATCGATGGATGCAAATGTTGATGATGCTTCCGATGAGTTCATGGAGGAAGAGAGTGTTCCGCCAGTCGTCGAAGAAGGTATTTTGTAGTAATAACCCTGATAATGATTTTCAAGTAGGATCATATTCATAACTTTTTGTGTTTCTTTGGCAGGTTTTGAGGTGACAGAGGAGAGTCCGTCGCTTCCTTCAGAACCAGAGTAAGGGATGCTAGAGGTCGATCCAGAGGTAGAGACTCCTGGGACCAGTTCTGACACTGTTGAGGAGATACCTCGTGTTGAGATTCCTTCCTGAGCAGTTCGAACTGGAAAGAGTTCTTTTGTTACTCTTCCAACGGGTGATGGCATGAGCAGCCAACCAACGGAGTTGGGCGAATCTTCAGCTGGGCCATCTCTTCTTTTTGTGAAGAAGGTGGTGGTGCGGGTTCTGAGCTCTTGGATTGAGATTCTCCTTTCTGGGCACTTGGATACCAGATTTGGCATGATCCAGCATGTGCAGGAGATTCTCAGTGATGCCGAAGAGGTTGGTCTGGATGTCACAGCTGCTAGGGCGATCGTTGATAGGATCATTGAGCTGGGTGACAAATGGTTTGAGGCCATGGGTTTGGCTGACGACTAGTTCTTCAAGGAGATGTTCCTGGACCCTGCTGATAAGGCTAAGTCTGACATGAATGAGGCTACACAAAGCAGGAGGCAGATAGTCCGAGAGAAGAACTTAGAAGAGCTAGCCATCATTGGGCTGACACATGACCTTAAAATCCTTGATAGGGAGGTCGATGAGGCTAGGAAACGTCTTGAGCATTTGAAGGCTCAAGTCGCTGCCAAGTGGCCTGCTATAACAAAGGCTCGCGACAGGGAGAGTGCTCTGATTCACCGGGTTGCAAATGCTGATCGAGTCCTTGAAAGGAAATTTCAAGAGGACAAACAATGGCGAAGTGCTTGGGATAAGCTTCCCGGCGTGAAAGAGGGGTACATTCCACCCCAGCATCTCATAGCAAGTTCCTGAAGAAGCGTGCCCTGGAATCCCTGATGGCTGAGGCCAAAAGTTTGCTTGAGGAGCTGAACTCTTGGCCGGAGACCATTTTTGGTTGAGCTCATGTTTTTTTTTTTTTTTTTTTTTTTTTTTTGTAACAGAAACTATCCTTCTCTATTTTTTTGGTACCACTTGTATTTTTTGGTACTCTTTTTTTTTTGTAGTGCATGTGAACACTTTCTTTTTTTTTTGGTACCACATGTATTTTTTTTGGTACTTTTTTTTTTGTTTTTCCTACACTCACTTAAATCTTTTTGTGATGAAAGTAATTGCTAAATGGGATGCTTTTTTTTTGTTTTCCCTACGCTCACTTAAATCTTTTTGTGATAAAAGTAATTGCTAAAAGGGATTTGATCAAAAGCTTGTCATTTTGTGAAAATCTTTTGTCAAATGATTGTTTTGGCATGGGAGCCAGATTTTGTTTGTGGCATGAAGCCGATTTTGTGGCATTGATAGTCTGTTTTGGTGGCATCTATAGCCGGGTTTTTTTAAAGCCAATTATTTTTTGTTTTGTGGCATTGATAGCCGGTTTTGTTTTGTGGCATTGATAGCCAGTTTGTTTTGGTGGCATCTATAGACGGTTTGTTTTGGTGGCATCTATAGCCATTTTATGGCATTTATAGCCGGTTTGGTTTTCAAAAATGCAAGTATCGACTAAAAGTCGCCTCCCTGCTGAATGTTCTTACAAGTATCGATGGAATGTCGCATCCTTGCTCATTCGGTTGCGAGTATCGATGGAATGTCACATCCTCGCGGATTTGGGTGCAAGTATCGATGGAATATCGCATCCTTGCTTTTCAAAAATTTTGGTTTTGCGGGTACTGACTTGATGTCGTTTCCCGATGAGTTTTGAAATTTGTGGTTTTCTCGCCCCTTTGGGTTATGGATATCATCTGAAATGTTACGTCTCCATGGTTTTTTATGTTTTTTTGAACCTTTGAAATTTGGGTTGTGGATATCAACTGAAATGTTGCATCTCCACGGTTTTGGATTTTGCAAGTATCGATGAAATGTCGCTTCCCTGCGATTTTGGAAGTGTCGAACGTGGTTCGTATGCTTCCGATTTGTGTGAGTATCGACTAAGCGTCGCTTCCCCGTGGCTTTTTAAAAAACCTTTTTTTTTTGTTTAAAGACACGAGGGTCATAAGTTTTGACCTAAAACCATTTAGGCGGTAAAAGGTAGGGTGGACTAGGGTGGAAATCCCTGAATCCGGATTTTGTTTCAAACCATGAATTTTGAGTTCAAGGGTTAAAAATTTTGGTCAAGTTAGGGAAAGGTTCCTAAACTTGGATTTTTGAACAATGAAACGATGAAAGTAAGCATTGTTTAAATTTCTAGAAATTTCAACATTTGACATGAAAATTCTAAAAAAGGTGGGTTTAGTGAGCGTGTACCTAGAAACCGGTTTTGGCTGTACAGGCATTGTTCTTTACCCAGTTGGGTAAGTCTTCAAGGGTAGTATGGCTTTAAGAACTTACCGTTGATGGGCAGCATACATCTGTCACCTTCCATATTTAGGAGTGCGTATGCGCCGTTGGAGAAAACCTTGTCGATGACGTAGGGTCCCTCCCATTTTGGCTCAAATTTGCCTTTAGACTTGTGAGCGAAGACCATTGGTCTTTTTACTGTAAGAACCAAGTCACCTTTTTTGTAGGCACGTTGCTTGACCTTTTTGTCGAAAGATCCTGCCATGCGTGCTTGGTAAAGTTCAATGCTTTGTTAAGCTTTGAGTCGTCTCTCATCGAGATTGTCCAGCTCATGGAGTTGCAATTTGACATTGCTTTCTTGAGTCATGTCATTTTGCAAGGATACCCTCAAGGAAGGAATTTGTATTTCCAAGGGCACAACAGCTTCGCATCCATAGACCAAGGAGAATGGTGTGCTATGGGTTGGTCCTCGCACGGTGGTTCGATAGGCCCACAAAGCTTCAGACATTTTGTCGCTCCAGTCTCTTTAGTGACTAGAGACCATTTTTTTGAGGATTTTGCAGAGTGTCTTGTTGAAAGCTTCTGCTAATCTATTTGCTGCCGGATTGTATGGAGTCGAATGATAGCTTTGGATTTTGTATTTGTCGCAAAACCTGTAGAATCGATGATCCCGGAATTGTGGTCCGTTATCATGGATGAATCTTTTGGATATGCCAAAACGACAAATGATGTTGGTGCACAGGAACTGAAGGACTGATGAGGTCTTCATTTCGTTGAACACAAATGCTTCTGACCACTTGGAGAAATAATCCGTAGCGATGAAGATGAAGCAATGACCTTTGCTCGAAGGGGGAGAAATAGGACCTATGATGTCCATACCCCCCAGGCTTCAAAAGGCCATGAAATCGCTGTAGGATGCAGCCATTCTGGAGGCATGTGAATGTAATCTCCATGAACTTGGCATTGTTGGCAGCGCTTAGCAAATTGCATTGTGTCGGCTACCATAGTAGGCCAGTAATAACCTAACCTTTTTATCTGATCATAGAGCTTGGGACCAGCCTGATGAGCTCTGCAAAGACCAGCATGAACTTCTTTGAGTGTTTCTTCAGCCTTTTGTTGTGACAAGCAGCGTAGAAGTACTCCATTGAAGGATTTCCTATAAAGGATTTTTGAACGAATATCCAAATGAAAGCTTGGGGTTCGCCTTTGGATGCTTACCCGTTCTTTTGGATCTTTAGGTAGGATTCCGAACATAATGTAATCAATGAATGGATCCCTCCAGTCGCCGATTGAAGTTTGAAGGATTGAAATCTGACTTCCAACCTCTTGGTGGCATTCAGCAACTGCTTGTGGTGTGTTAAGAGGAGGAAGAATTCTTCTTTCGCACACTATGATTTGCATGTTTTCCCCTTCCTGGATTGCCATAGATGAGGCAAGTCCAGCCAGGGCATCTGCACGTATGTTTTCACCTCTACGAATGTGGGTGATGTGACAGATGTCAAACTTTTGCACAAGCGATTGTGCTTTGTTGTAGTAAGGCAGCAAATCTAGCTTCCTGACTTCAAATTTCTGATTCATCTAGTTGACGATCAGTTGAGAGTCTCCAAAGACTTCCAGCATGGTGATACCGGATTCGATGGCGAGTTCCAATCCTAGGATCAGAGCTTGATATTCAGCTGCATTGTTTGTGCATGGTTCCAGTAGCGAGAAAGCGTGTGGAATCATGTATTTGTCGGGGCTAACAAAGAGGATGCCAACTTCCGAGATCAGCTATCTTTTTTCATTTGTCCTGGTTGCACATGTCCCCGGAGGCACTTTGTGAGAAAGTCTCCATATTATAGACTGGTTCGTCTGGGAGATCATCTCTGAGTGGAGAATCTTTAGGCAATGGATGCTCTGTGAGAAAGTCCGCTAGAGTTTGCCCTTTGATCGCCTTTTGTGGTACATACCTGATATCAAATTGTGACAGAAGGATGGACCATTTTGCGAGTCGGGCATTGAGAGAACCTTCTTTTGTGACAAGGACCTTCAAGAGATTGACCCTTGAGACTAGGTAGACTGTGTTGGAAAGCAAGTAGTGACGCAACTTTTGTACGGCGAACATCACTGCAAGACATTCTTTTTCGACTGGAGAGTAGCGATGCTCTGCACCTACTAGCATGCGGCTGAGGTAGTATAGAGCAGCTTATTTTCTTTCATCATTTTCTTGTGCAAGTAGAGCTCCCAGAGAGTGATCAAGGGCTCTTGTGTACAAAATGAATGGTTTTCTAGTGGTAGGAGCAGCTAACACTGGAGGTTTTGTTAGGTATGACTTGATATCTTGGAAAGTAGCTTCACACTCAGCATCCTAAAAAAAGTTTACACCTTTTTTCATCAACCGGGAGAATGGACGGCATTTCCCCGAAAGATTGGAGATGAACCGTCTGATGTAGGCCAATCTCCCTTGAAGCCCTTTGAGTTCTCTCAAGGTTCTTGGAGAAGGCATTTCTAGAATGGCTTTGACTTTTATGGGGTCAAGCTCTATTCAAGCTTTCCAAACTAGGAATCCGAGGAACTTACTCGACAAGACGCCGAAAAAACATTTCAGAGGATTCATTCGCAGTTTGTGTTTGCGAAGCCGGAGGAAGACTTCTCGAATGTCTTCAAGATGATTTTCTTTTCTTTTGCTTTTGACGGCGAGGTCATCAACGTAACATTCAACCGTCTTGTGTTGTATATCTTGGAATATCTTCATCATAGCCCTCTGATATGTGGCACCGGCATTTTTTAGACCAAATGGTATGACAGTGTAGCAATACACACCAAATGGGGTCCGAAAGGATGTATGTTTTTCATCCTCGGGATGCATCTTTATCTGATTATAGCCAGAGAAACCATCCATGAATGTCATTCGCTAGAATCCACAGGTATTATCAATCATTACCTTTGGTATGGGGAGCGGAAATTCATCTTTAGGGCATGCGCCATTCAGGTCTCTATAGTCATTACAGACCCTGATCTGCCCATTTTTCTTTGTCACGGGGACAATGTTGGCTAACCATTCAGGATGTTGTTCCTCACGGATGAAGCCGACGCTTTTGAGTTTTTGAACTTCTTGTTCAATTTTATCCATCACATCTGGACGGAATCTTCTTTGGCCTTGCTTGACAGGCTTGATGTCTTCTTGAAGATTGAGTTTGTGGACCGCTATTTTGGGGTCTAAGCCAGGCATTTCAGCGTAAGACCATGCAAAGCAATTAACGAACTCACGAAGAAAGGTGATATACTCGGGTAACTCATCATCCTTTATATTCTTGCTTATGAATACAGGACGTGGGTTATATGGTGTTCCCAAGTCTATCTTTTGAACAGGATCTTCTGTTGGAAGGATCAAAGGTGGTTCCTCCACAATATTTTCGGAGGCTTCCAGCTCAACGAAACCTTCTGGGGTTTCAAGGGCATTTCCAGACCAAGGTTTTGTTCCTTTCCACGGGTCTTCTTGATCGGTAATTTTTCCAAGGCTTGCTATGAGATGATCCCAATCGCCTGTTGAAACCGGGTCGAAGTACGCTAAATCTTTTGGAGATGAGGGTTCTTCTGGGTCAGAAGACCACATGTCTGTGCCATCGCACAACTCCTCTTCATTCTCAGAGAAATCGTGCCAATTGGATGAGCTTCCTGGATCTTTGTCAGGTGACTCATCAAAGAGATATCCCGGGAGATCGATGTCTTCATGGACTTGAGATGTTGAGGCTTGGTCAGTATATTGACTTTTAAGCTTTTGTGTCAACTGTCTCTGGGGAGTGTTGGGTAAGGAACCAGTTCCTTGGATGCTTGGATTGAGTTTATCAACTTGAAGGAAGTAGTGATCTTCTTCTTTGGTGATTTTGATGTTTGTCCATATGTCACCATGTTGACGGAGGTAGACCCATAGTTTTTGTCAAAGGTGATGACTCCGTTTTTCCACATCTCATTTATTTTCTCCCCACAACGAAGCATTGATTGAGAAGATGCGAGATCATCTGGTGGTATGGACAGTACTGAGGATCGTTGGTTTTGCCAACATCACCTAGTCTTTTTGGTTCTGGCAAGGTGAGCTTGCCGTTCGCCACAAGAGCCCCGAAGATTTCATCAACATCCTCATCAAATGGGTATTTCTTCTCTACTTGTTCTTTGAAGGCATCTAAGAGTTCAGGTCTCTTACCAGCAGCTTTGTTTTCAACTTTCTTTGGTGGCTGAGGAGCTGACTTGGTCTGCACATCGAGGACCTCTTTCTTCTTTGGTTTAGAGGTTGCCATGGCGGTTGGCTCTTTTCTAGATGATTTATGACTGTTGAGATCTTTAATCACCATTTCAGCTTCCATGGAAGCTTCCAGGATTTCTCCCAGGTTTTTTTATTTGTTACCGATGATCATGGAGCGGATTCTAGCTCTCATGTTGTTTCGACAGACGTCGACTAGCGATGCTTGTGGCAGTATATTAGAGCATTTATACGCCATTGCTTTCCACTTGTGAATGAAGTCATATGTTGACTCATTCTCCCCCTGTTTTAGGCTGCACAGTTGAGCCATAGTGGCGGGATGATCCTCACCTTTGAAGTGAGTCAGAAAGCGTCTCTCTAGCATGGCCCAGTTTTGGATGGAGTCCTCCGGCAGAGTGGAGTACCAATCGAAGGCTGTACCTTTTAGGGTACTTACAAAGAGGCGGATCTTGAGTGCATCTTGATCCGGATAGCTCCCGTCAGGATCTTGAGGTGGATGACGTGCTTTCTGGCTGATCCTTTCCCCGTATATGTTTGGAGAGTAGGATGCTTGAATTTTGTGGGGAATGGGACCGAGTCCATCCATAAGTGATATGGTGGCTTGATTCCATGCTCCTTGAATATATCCTCTTCTTTTGCTTTGGCGAGGATACTGTCTACGTCCTTTTTGGTAAGGGCGCGTGACTCATTTTCTTCTCCATTTACCTCATCGTCTTGATGATTCGGAGGAGGTTCATTGTTCACCTGATTTTGGAAGGCGAGGAGAAGGTTTTCCATCAGAGTTTCAATCCTCTGCTGGCCTTGTTCCAACTGCTGGATGCGGGTGATCGCATCATCTTGAGGTGGATTGCGGGGTGGTGGCTCAGAATTTGTAGCCAAGACGTTCATCCTTCATGATTCGAACGAAGAAACTATCCTGGTGACTGAGCTGGGGCTCATTCTTTTTGAAGAAGAGCTTGAGGAAGGATCACTCTGCCGTCCTTTGCTTGAAGGAACAGGGGATTCTTCTGAATGTCTTCTTGTCCTGGAGACGCTGCGGGTCATCGGACGTCGGACATGGATTTGTGTTGCTGACTTTTGGCGCCTTCTGGTTTTTCCAACCATATGGACGGCAGTACCTTGGTTGGGTCTATCTTTTTCGACCCATTTGGGAGAGACTTGAAGTGTAGGAGGCTGGGTCATTTGCTTCTGTAGTCTCTTTTGTCGATACGATGCGCGGCGGCATATACGACGAGCAACTTGAGCTTCGGTCAGCTCTGGCTGGGCTTTGATGATGAAGGAGGTGCCCCCTCGAGCGTAGCAGCCGAGCCTGTCTTCTTTGTAGCTGGGCAAGAACAGGATGCGAACCCGGTCCTTCGCCTGTTGTAGCGAAGCTTTGAATTTTTGGAGTTCGGCCCCTATAGAGATGAAGGGTCGAACTGCAGGTTTATAGGCCTTAACAAGTGCTTATAGAGGCCTTGTGATGCATGACTTGATTTTGGGCTTGTAGGAACAAGCCGGCTCATGCTGGGTTGACTTGAGAGTCAGATTGGAGATGGGTCTCTCCTCTTTCATGTAGGCAAGAGGGTAGAACTGGTTCTCCTTGAGTGGGGTCAGGAATGCTGGCTTGGTGGATGTTTGGGACCTTCTTTGTTTTGGTGAAGGTCTTGGGGACCAAGTCTTGGAATAGACCTGGTCCTTTGAGGGTTGAGGCTTTGTGGGGCTGCCACGGGCTTCGGGCCTTTTGGTGCTCGCCTTTGGTGTCACGATAATGACACGTTGAGAGGCGAGTTTCTGTTTCTTAGAAGGAGCAGTTTGTTCCTCAGGAAGTGGGAATGGTCCCAGCGTCCCAAAGACAATAGTCCGGGGAGTCGAGGTCGACCCGGAGCTCAAAGAGTTGCCGAGGGAGTTGACGCTTCTGCAACTGATGGGGCGCTTGTAGGTGCGCGTAGTTTGCTTCTGTTGAAGCATAAGTTGGTGCTTGTTCTCGTCGAAGGTAGTAGTTAGTGAAGCTGCCATGGTTAGTTTTCGAAAAGTTTCTGAAACAAGACCACATCCATTAGTAATCACAAGAATATAATGATCATAAATAGGAAGTTCTATGGTTTTGTCTTTTCAAATTGCTCGAGGGAGATGACCCAAGGAATATGAAGAAGGCAGAAAACCATAGAGGGTACAATTGTTCTGATCGCAGGTATGGAAGCCCAGAATGAGCATCCCATTGACTGCTAGAAGCAATTGTGAACTTAAATTCGACATATCGAGAAGCAGAGCTTGCTCGAGGTAAGAAGAATATAAAGTTGGAGTTACAAATGTGCCGATCGCGAATACAGTAGACCCTGAAAGGGCGTACTAGTACCGCTAGACACAAATGTTTGGAGACCGCATCCATGAGATGAGATTCCCCATTTTGAAAGGTCAAGATTGGATTCATCAAAGAGAGCAGATGGTATTCCGATCCAAATACGGTCTCAACGATTTCCGCGAGCGCCAGTATTCAGAAGAAAATGAACCATAATTTCTCAGATCTGAATCCAAAAATGACGAGTTTTTTTTTTGAAAGGCCAATATCGGGTTCATCAAAGAGAGCAAAAGGCACTCTAATCTGAACACGGGCTCAGCAATTTCCGCGAGCGCCAGTGCTCAGAAAGGAGAAGACCAAGATTTCTCCAATCTAAACCCAAAATGACGGAAGGTTTTTTTTTTTTTGAAGATTTTTGTTTGAAAAAATCTTTATTTTTAATATTTTTTTTTGAAAAATCTTTTTTTTATTTTTTTTATTTTTTAAGAAATTTTTTTGAATTTTTTTTATTTTTTATTTTGTATTTTAAAATTTTTATTTAAAATTTTTTTATTTTGAAAATCTTATTTTATTTAAAAGACAAGAGAATGCACATAGGCCTCCTAACCCGGTCTTATGAAATCTCGATTGATAGAATTGCCCCCAGGTATGGGTAGGATTACTTAATGAACCCGTTTGGAGGACCCTTGCCTAGAACAGTCAAGCTGTCTCCACACTCTGGACAAGGCTTTTCTTGAATCAACCGTGATCAAAGAAGCAGTTGATTTAACCTTAGTGGTCTATGTCTTTTTTGTTTTTTTATTTTTATTTTTAGATTTTTAATGAACTCATCGAAGAGAAACGATGGCCCAAAACCTTAGTCGAACAAGCTCAACATTTTTGCAAGCACGATGAACGATAGGAAAGGATCAAGGTTTCTCAATTTTGAATTCAAACTGAGAAATCTAATTTTTTTTTTTGTTTTTTTTTTCTAGATCTTTAATGAACTCATCGAAGAGAAACGATGGCCCAAAACCTTAGTCGAATAGGCTCAACATTTCTGCAAGCATGATAGACGATAGGAAAGGATCAAGGTTTCTCAATTTTGAATCCAAAATGAAAAATCTGATTTTTTGTTTTTTTTTTAGATCTTTAATGAACTCATCGAAGAGAAACGACGGCCCAAAACCTTAGTCGAACAGGCTCAACATTTCTGCAAGCACGATGAACGATAGGAAAGGATCAAGGTTTCTCAATTTTGAATCCAAAATGAAAAATCTGATTTTTTTTAGATCTTTAATGAACTCATCGAAGAGAAACGATGGCCCAAAACCTTAGTCGAACATGCTCAACATTTCTGCAAGCACGATGAACAATAGGAAAGGATCAAGGTTTCTCAATTTTGAATTCAACTGAGAAATCTATTTTTTTTTGTTTTTTTTTTCTAGATCTTTAATGAACTCATTGAAGAGAACCGATGGCCCAAAACCTTAGTCGAACAGGCTCAACATTTCTGCAAGCACGATGAACGATAGGAAAGGATCAAGGTTTCCCAATTTTGAATCCAAAAATCTGATTTCTTTTTTGAAAAGATAAAGAGTGGAAATAAATTCAAAGAATTAGAAATTTCCAAAAAGTCTCATCTCATTTTTTTAAGATGCAGAATCCAACATAGGCCACCAATTAGAAAGTAGCCAAGGAATCAAGAAAATAAGTATAAGCATAGAGTAATAGATACGATATGCAAATATTTCATTTCTAGCATCGTGTTCTCAAATGAACGAGTCCCACCGGGTGTGCCAGCTTGATGGACCGGCGCATTCTGCCCACTCGGTTCTACCGAGGTCGGCGGACGTGGGAGTCCATTTGGGTCCGACCCGTTCGTAACCGGAGGGGGACAGAGGCGTGCATCAACATTTCTTTTATGTGGGTGTGCCAGATTTTCTATTTTACTTGGAATTGCAAGTGGTGATCCAGAGATCGACCTTCGCAAGTAAAAAGGAAATCAACTTCTTTCAAGTTTTCCATTGCACATATATTTAAGAAAAGAGATATTTTCTTGATTTGCCGTAAAGGTGATTTCTTTGGCATTTATAGCCGATTTTGGCGTTTATAGCTGATTTTTGGCGTTTATAGCCGATTTACAATCCTTATCAATAATGAAAGACAAGAGTTGTGATTTTTGTCTCTTTTGAAAAAATACAAACTACAATGAAAAGCAAGAAAAGGAGGATCTAACTTCTCAGGAGATAATGTGGGACCCATTCAGATTGACGGTCATAAGCCATATGTGGACTTCGCCATCATCCATGCAGATGAGAACAGAGGATGCTATTGATTCGCTTGGCTTGGCTATAACCTCAGGTTTTTAGAGGACAAAGACCAAAAGGAGGTCCTATGTCCAATAAAAAACTAAAAGACCAAAAGGAGGTCCTATGTCCAATAAAAACCTAAGTAGACGGGCTGAAAAGCCACGTCTAAGCCATTGGAGGCAGAAGGAGAAGGCAAGGACCTTGGGGGGGGATACCCCCCAAGGGACTTTTGTCACCTTGTAGCAGTGGTCGGTGTAGAACTTCAGTAGAGTTTTCTCTTTCTTTCTCTGGATTTCTGATGCCCTTTTCTGTCCGAGTTTCCGGATTTTCTGCAGTCTGTTGTGTGTTTTTTCTGTTGTTTTCTGTCGTTGTTCTTTCTTCTTAGAGTGCTCTCCTATTTATAGGCTTTTTGGTAGCCATTTAGGAGGGTTTATGGGCTTTTATTATCATTAAGCCGCATAATGGGAGGAGTTACAGGATTTAATTCCTTTATTTTGTAACTCCTTTTTCTTGGCTTCTGATTGTCCAGAGGAGATTGAGGGCATTTAATCGCCTTTAATTGCCATGATGGGAGGAGTTTCATGGTTTAAATATCATGAATCTCTTGACTCGTAACTCCCGGATGCTTGCTTCTGATTGGGCCGTCCAAAGAAATGGATTAATGACTGTAAAAAAGCTAGTCAATTAATCGCAGTAAGTGGTCGCCGAGCAGTTGAAGAGTCGTGGGCCGTGCCGTGTCTTTTGGGATTCTTCTGGTGATGATCAATGATGGATCTTCATGTAGATCGGCATCAGATGACAATGTAACTTCACGTATTGGTTGCCAATAGCGGGTCGGTGTCATCTGTCCTGTCGATTTCTTGATCGGTCAGGTAGAAAGCACACTTTTTTTGGTTGACAGGTTGGCGATCAATGTTGATTTCGATACTCTTGATGATTGACCCGTGTTTTTGACGGATGTCAGAGGATTTGGTCTCTCAAAAGTATGAAATTTGGAAAATCAGAGGAGTCGAACGCTTCGAATCGCGAAAAACGGCGAAAAACGGAGTTTCCGGGGCCCTCCCGGAGACCCTGGCCTAGGGTCGCAGGGGCCGGCGACCCTGGTGGGGGGGGGGGTTCCCCCCTTTTGTCCCGTTTTGTGTCCGTTTTTGCTGTTTTTCGATTCTTTTTTCTTCTGTATTTTTTCTTGACATTTTGATAATTTATTGGCCTGATTTACCTGTAGAAAACCTGATGAGAATCCTGCCATTTTATTTTGCAAAGTTTCCAATTTTCTGAGAAGGCCGAAGACTTTGTGGCGCAGAACTGCCGATTTTTCGTCAGAAGCCGAAACTGTGTCAAACGATGTCGGAATGACTTGAAATTTGGTGTGAAGCCTCCCGAGCAATAAATAAGACCAACCATAGGCTTTTGTTTGAGTTTTGAAGCCGTTTGGGGTCCTATCACCGGTAGACTTGCTTTTGTCGCGATGAAGACGTCGCGGCTTGATGTGCGGTCAACCGATGTCCGATTGACTTGAAATTTGACAGGGAACCTATTGGAGTCAATTTAATATGATTCATAGGCTCTGTCTTAGAAACCACGGTCCAGGGGAACTTCGCCGCCAGGAGGCCTGACTTGGCTTTCGAGCGTCAAAGTCTGGTCAAATATTGTCGAAATGACCTGAAATTTGACGTGTAGCCCTTTGTAAGCATTTTGAAGCCGTCCATGTGCTCTATCTGATGAGTGATGGCCTCGGTGGTTCTCGCCGCCGAGAGGCTTGATTTAGTTGTTCGAGGGTTGATGTAGGGTCAAACGTTGTCGGTTTGACTCGGAACTTGACGTGGAGCCTTTTGGATGTATTTTGAGACCATCCATCGGCTCTGATCGAAGATTTGGTGTCTCCGATGCTTTCACCGCTGGGAGCTCCTTTTCAGCTGCCGGAGAAGCGAAGTTAGGCCAAATGATTTTGAAATGGCCCGAAACTTCTTGTGTACTCCTCTTTTGGCTGTCTTGAAGGATCCTGTAGTTTTTATTTGATTCTGACAAGATTTGATTTTTTGGAAGTAGCATTGCCTATTTATGGCAGGTTGCGACTTCATGTAGCTTTTTGGATCTTGAAGAAGTAAAGTGACATTTTTGGTGTCAACATGGAGGAACCACCTGCAAAGGATGAAAAAGGAAAAAGATCAATCATCAAAATGACAGAATTTCGTTAAAAAAAAAATCTGGTGAAATTTTGACATGACTCCGGGCTAATTCCGAAGAAAAAGGAAATATCCCGAAAGAAATAGAAAGCTTGAAGATGGGCTCAACATTGTTACGAGCTCCGAAACTCCAAACTTTCGAAACCTAAAAGTCTCCGCAAAATCAGGAAGGGCTCAACATCGCTGCGAGCTCCAAATTCCTAAATTTGCAAAAACTTTCAGGTATGCTATCACATCACGCTACAATTCAATTTACAAAAAAAATATACATGCATGAACATCTTGGTTTGCAAAAAAAAAAATGCATTATCATGATGAGCAAAAAAAAAAGAAAATAAACTTTCTAAAAAAAACCAGAGAGAATGGAGAAAGAAAAAGAACAAAAAAGAAGGAAGAAAAAGAAAACTTTCTCAAAAAAAGAAAGAAAGAAAGAAAGAAAATAAAAAAAAGGGAGCTAACCCACAAGCCACGTGGCCGTACGGCCAGATCCGTACTACGGATCTGTCCGTACGGCCCACAAAAAGAAAAAAAACATGCAAAAAAAAAAGAAAGCATAAAAAAAAGGAAAAAAATGTGTAAAAAAAAGAGAAGAGAACACATTAAAAAAAAAGAAAAGAAAAGAAAAGAAAGAAACAAAAAAAAGAAAGAATTTTTTATTTTCTACAATGGAGTTTTCTTGAAAAAGGGAACTTACTTGAAGCCATTGATGGAGAAGAAGAAGAAAAGTCTTGAAGATCTTGAAGAAGAAGAACTCTTGGTCTTGAAGCCCTCTTGGGATTGTTGCAAAAGAAAGCAATAAGAGCAAGAGATCCAACCTCCTCCTTGCTTTTATAGAAGAGAGCAAACCAAAGAAGGAAAGAAGAAAGAGGTAAGTGTTACTAATTAGTAACCTTACCAAAAGAAAGAAATTAGAAAGATTCTTTCCCAAAAGAAAGATATCTTGAGGGATTCTCTCCCAAAAAGAAATCAATGAGAGATTTTCTCCCAAAAGATAGGATCAATGAAAGATTCTTTCCCAAAAGAAAGATATCTTGAGATATTCTATCCCAAAATAAAGGGAACATGAGAGATTCTCTCCAAATAAAGATATTCTTAGATATTCTCTATCCAAAGGAGATATTTTAGATATTCTTTACAAAAAGGACACCATATGAGATCTAAGCCATTCCAAAAAGCTTAAGGTCCCATGGGTTAGCCCATATGAGCCAGGTTTGACCACCTAGGCACTAAAAAAAAAATTTGGGCTTTTAGTTAAAGAGAAATCCCTCTTACCAAGAGCATATAAAAATGGTTCCATGCCTCTTTTGAGTTGATTGGACGATACAAAAGAATTCCAAAGCCCCATGAACCTCTAGAAATCAAACCATCCAGCCTCATATACCAAATTGAGCCAAAATCTTGAAATTGATATTCTACAAAAATCCAAACCAAATCCTGGTCCCCTAACTTGCCACATACAACTTGTTAGGTCACAAGACCAAAACCAAAAACCAAAACCTGATACCCTAACTTGCAACATACAGACTGTTAGGTCACAAGTCAAAACCAAAATAGACCCCCCAACATTCCACATACAGCTTGCTAGGTCACACGGTCAAAACCAAACCCGACCCCCTAACCTGCCACATACAGCCTGTTAGGTCACAAGGTCAAAACTCAAAATCCACATCCCTGATCTCATCTTCAAAACTTTCCCTCGAGATGGTACGTGTTCCCTTTCACTACCATAAAATTCCCCTGGAAGCTCAAATGGCAACAATACCAAAAGACAGACTGCTCAAAGACTCTTGGTCAAGTCACAAGCTCTCCTTTGAAAAATCTCTTCGAGGCACATCGACTACAAAAGTTAAGCAACTCGTCGCTGCACCTCGAGGGGGCATTTGTTGACACCAAAAAAATGTGTCACTTTGCTTCTTCAAAATCCAGAAAGCTACATGAAGTCGCAGCCTGCCATAAATAGGCAATGCTACTTCCAAAAATCAGATCTTGTCAGAATCAAACAAAAACTGCAAGATCCTTCAAGACAGCCAAAAGAGGAGTACACAAGAAGTTTCGGGCCATTTCAAAATCATTTGGCCTAACTTCGCTTCTCCGGCAGCTGAAAAGGAGCTCCTGGCGGCGAAAGCATCGGAGACACCAAATCTTCGATCAGAGCCGATGGATGGTCTCAAAATACATCCAAAAGGCTCCACGTCAAGTTCCGAGTCAAACCGACAATGTTTGACCCTACATCGACCCTCGAATAGCTAAACCAAGCCTCTCGGCGGCGAGAACCACAGAGGCCATCACTCATCAAATAGAGCACATGGACAGCTTGAAAATACTTACAAAGGGCTACACGTCAAATTTCAGGTCATTTCGACAACATTTGACCAAACTTTAACGCTCAGAAGCCAAATCAGGCCTCTCGGCGGTGAAGCTCCCCGGGACTATGGTTTCCAAGACAGAGCCTATGGATCATCTTAAAATGACTCCAATAGGTTCCCTGTCAAATTTCAAGTCAATCGGACATCGGTTGACCGCACATCAAGCCGCGACATCTTCATCGCTACAAAAAGAAGCTACTGGTGATAGGACCCCAAACGGCTTCAAAACTCAAATAAAAGCCTATGGTTGGTCTTATTTATTGCTCAGGAGGCTTCACCCCAAATTTCAGGTCATTCCGACATCGTTTAACCCAGTTTCAACTCCTGATGGACAATCGGCAGCTCTGCGTGGCAAAGTCTTTGGCTTTCCCAGAAAATTAGGAAACTTTGCAAAACAAAATGCAAGGATTCTCATCAGGTTTTCTACAGGGAAATCGGGCCAAAAAATGATAAAAAAATGTCAAAGAAAAATACAGAAGAAAAAAAGAATAAAAAAACATAAAAAACGAACACAAAACGGGACAAAAGGGGGGAAAACCCCCCCAGGGTCGCAGACCCCTGCGACCCTTGAGCCCAGGATCGCCGGGAGGGCCCCGGAAGCCCCGTTTTTCGTGATTCGAAGCGTCCGACCACTGGGATTTTCCAAAATTCATACTTTTGAGACACGAAATCCTTTGACATCCGTCAAAATCACGGGTCAATCATCAAGAGTATCAAAATCAACATTGATCGCCAACCGGTCAACCAAAAAAAGTGTGCTTTCTACCTGACCGATCGAGAAATCGACAGGACAGATGGCACCGACCCACTATTGGCAACCAATACCTGAAGTTACATGGTCATCCGATGTCGATCTACATGAAGATCCATCGATGATCATCACCAGAAGAATCCCAAAAGACATGGCACGGCCCGCGACTCTTCAACTGCTCGGCGACCACTTAATGCGATTAATTGACTAGCTTTATTACAGTCATTAATCCATTTCTTTGGATGGCCCAATCAGAAGCAAGCATCCGGGAGTTACAAGTCAAGAGATTCATGACATTTAAAACATGAAACTCCTCCCATCATGGCGATTAAAGGCGATTAAATGCCCTCAATCTCCTCCGGCCAATCAGAAGCCAAGAAAAAAGAGTTACAAAATAAAGGAATTAAATCCTGTAACTCCTCCCATTATGCGGCTTCATGACAATAAAAGCCCATAAACTCTCCTAAATGGCTACCATGAGCCTATAAATAGGAGAGCATTCCAAAAAATTACAGATCGGAAAAAACAAGAAAGATCCCAGATCAGAAAAAAACACAGAAATCCAGAGAAAGAAAGAGAGAAAACTCTGCGGAAGTTCTACACCGACCACCGCTACAAGGTGGCAAAAGTCCCTTGGGGGGTACCCCCCCCCCCCCCCCAAGGTCCTTGCTTTCTCCTTCTGGCTCCAATGGCTTAGACGTGGCTTTTCAGCCCGTCTACTTAGTTTTTGTTAGACATAGGACCTCCTTTTGGTCTTTGTCCTCTAAAAACCTGGGGTTATAGCCAAGCCAAGTGAATCAAGAGCATCCTCTGTTCTCATCTGCATGGATGATGGCGAAGTCCACATATGGCTTACGACCGTCAATCTGAACGAGTCCCCCACAATCTCCTAAAAAGTTAGATCCTCCTTTTCTTGCTTTTCATTGTAGTTTGTATTTTTCCAAAAGAGACAAAAATCACAACTCTTGTCTTCCATTATTGATAAGAATTGTAAAATCGGCTATAAACGCCAAAAATTGGCTATAAATGCCAAAATCGGCTATAAACGCCAAAAAATCGCCTTTCACTGTAAATCAAGAAAAATGTCTCTTTTCTTAAATATATGTGCAATGGAAAACTTGAAATAAGTTAATTTCCTTTTTACTTGCGAAGGTTGATCTCCGGATCACCACTTGCAATTCAAAGTAAAATAGAAAATCTGGCACACCCACACAAAAGAAATGTTGATGCACGCCTCTGCCCCCCGGTTACGAAAGGGTCGGACCCAAACGGACTCCCACGTCCGCCGACCTCGGAGAACCGAGCAGAAGCGCTGTCCATCACTAGGGATCCAAAAAAAAATCAGATTTCTCGTTATGGATTCAAAATTGAGAAACTTTGATCCTTTCCCTCTCGGGCACTGGCTCTCGCAGAAATGTTGAGCCCATGTTTGGATCGGGAATTGGGCCATCGTTCTCTTCGATAAGTCTGTTAGGGATCTAAAAAAGAAAGAAAGAAAAAATCAGATTTCTTATTTTTGATTCAAAATTGAGAAACTTTGATCCATTTCCTTTTGGGCACTGGCTCTCGCAGAAATGTTGAGCCCGTGTTTGGGTTGGGGATTGGGTCATCGTTTCTCTTCGATGAGTCTGTTAGGGATTTTAAAAAAAAACATCAGATTTCTAGTTTTTTATTCAAAATTGAGAAATTTTGATCCTTTCCCTCTCAGGAACTGGCGCTCGCAGAAATGTTGAGCCCGTGTTTGGATCGGGGATTGGGCCATTGTTTCTCTTCGATAAGTATGCTAGGGATTTAAAAACAAATTCAGATTTCTCATTTTGAATTCAAAATTGAGAAACTTTGATCCTTTCCCTCTCTGGCACTGGCGCTCGCAGAAATGTTGAGCCCGTGTTTGGATCGGGGATTGGGCCGTCGTTTCTCTTCGATGAGTCTACTAGGGATCTAAAAAAATCAGATTTCTAGTTATGGATTCAAAATTGAGAAACTTTGATCCTTTCCCTCTCAGGCACAGCCGCTCGCAGAAATGTTGAGCCCGTGTTTGGATCCGGGATTTGACCATCATTTCTCTTCGATAAGCCGGTTAGGGATCTAAAAAAAATTTAGATCTGTCATTTTTTATTCAAAATTTAGAAATATTGATCATTTCCCTCTCGGGCACCGGCGCTTGCAAAAATGTTGAGCCCGTGTTTGGATCCGGGATTGGGCCATCGTTTTTCTTCGATGAGTCTGCTAGGGATCTAAAAAAAATCAGATTTCTCATTTTGGATTCAAAATTGTGAAACTTTGATCCTTTCCCTCTCGGGCACTGGCGCTCGCAGAAATGTTGAGCCCGTGTTTGGTTCAGGGATTGGGCAATCGGTTCTCTTCAATGAGTCTGTTAGGGATCTAAGAAAAAAAAATCAGATTTCTCTTTTTGGATTCAAAATGAGAGGAATTTTATAAGATCATGGCAAGCAGTCGTCCATGGGTAATAGACGATCAGAGGGTTTTGCTCAAGCCTACCTTCTTCTTTGGTGATACAGTCCCTGACAACGTGACATACCAGAGGAGATCTTTTCAGTTATCTTTCACAGCTGATGGTGAGAAGAGAACCGTTGTTACCCGGTCGACGTTTGATCGCACCGTCTCGATAATGAGCCTTGCCCCCACGTGCTCTAAGAGGGAAGATCGTCCAAGCTGGGTGAGAAGGACAAATGTAATCAAGACCGGGATTTTTGTTGGCGGTTCTCCTGGATATGCGGAGAAGTCGCCTGCTGGCATGGACATGTTGATGCTGGCCAGCGGTTACCAGGGCTCTGATTATCCATCGGTCGATTTGGGACCGGTGGGCCTTGGCATTTTCAGTGGTGACGGCAGCAATTGGGTGAAGCCTTTTCTACTTCGTGGCCGTTTCAGTGCTGACTCCGAGAGGAAGTCGTGGACTGATCGCGTCCTGCTGATTGGTGGCACCGTTTTGAAGGAAGCCGGGATTTTTGATGCGGTTCGTGCCTTTAGGGAGACCGTGATCTTTTCCGACGAGGCCTTCATGGCTATGTTAGAGTCATTCCTTCCACAAACCAATACCTTCGTTGTGACGAATGGTGAGATTGGTTTCTCTTTGAAGGAGCTGAGCACCATTATTGGATTACCTATCCTTGGCAAACTCTATGAGGAGTTTATGCCGATCGACAGCATCCTTGAGGAGTAGTCGGAGGAGTTCAGGCTTCTGTACTTTCAGCTCGTTTCCTTCTATGATTTTTTGAAGGAGAAGGAGGGCTTGAAAGTTAGATCCAGTAGTTGGAAGAGTTCTGGCTCTTCATTCCTCAACTTTTTTGACAGCAGGGAGTCTTCTGATAGTGCGACCCAGAAAGCCAGGGCTAAGGATCCGGGTTCGAAGAAGATTTCGGCTATGCAAGAAGAGTTGAGAGATTGCACTGAACTGTAGAGAGGTCTTGCTGTTTATCTCACTTATTGGCTCGGTGAGGCCGTTTTTGCTAGAGGAGATGGAACGCATATCAGGCCGCATTGTATTTTTTCGGCTTGTCAGATGGCGTTTGGAGAGCAGCTTGCTTTGGTGCCAGCTCTTTACTCCTACTTGTGTACCGAACTGCAGGCTGCTGCTTTTTTGGTTCGGCTTGGGCTTCCCATGAACAGGGTATTTTCAGCCCACATTTTCTATTCATGGTATGTCTACCACTGTCCTAGCTTCCACCGGCTGGGTGCTGCACAGGATGATGATCCTCTGATGATTCGACTGGCTAAGGGCAAAGCCGTGTCCGAATCACTTTTGTTTACCCGCGTGAGGATCCGACGATTCAGGGACGTCGAGATGGGGCAGTCTTCAGTGAAGCTTTCTCCGGAGTTACGGAAGAAGGCTTTTGATTTTGGTGCCCCCCGAGACTCTACAAGGGCAGGGTCGGGAAGGCATTACTCCTGGACAAATGCAGAGAAGGAGTGGCTTTTCAGCATAAGTGTCAGCACGATTGTGTACCGCAGACATCTTTTTACCGACATCCAGCCGTATGTACCTTCTCGCTTTGCTCTGCAGTTGGGCTTTTCTCAAGGCGTTGTTAGAGCGCCTTCAAGCATGGTGAAGTGCTTTGGAGGTTTACAGGACGGGAGAAACGCATGGGCTTTCTATAGAGCTGAAGACACTACTGCCATGATCTCTTATCCTGTGCTGTAGACTTTCCGAACTGCCGGCTTCACGAAGTGGTTCGCGGAGAGCTTTTCGGCATATCGAGGGCTTTCCAAGAAGGAGCTTGATGTGAAGCTATCATCTGGAAAAGGCCTTGGAAAGTTGGATGGCGTCCGGCGAGAGGAAGTTTGGGCCTTCCTTTCCGGAGAGAAGCACAAGATAGGCTTTCTCGGTGACCAGGGCGTCATTGGTTCTGAACCTGTTCGAGAAATACCTGATGAGGCTTTAGAGCAGCTAGAACAGGAGGAAGCTGAGCTTGATGCTTGGATGCAAGCAGCATAGAGGCGAGCTTCCGTGGAGTCTACTGACAAGGGTAGATCATCCAGTGAGGAGTCAAGTGGGAGACCTGACTCTGACAGCGGGGCAGGTTCCTCTAAGAAGTGAGCCCGCAGAAGTAAGAGGAAGAGGAGTCATCATCGCAGCAAGGGGCAACGTGAAGGTTCTCCTGATTTGGAAGTTTCTCTTACTATCAATGAGGAGGTGCCAGAGGATGCTAACGAGCCTAAAAAAAAAAAGAAGCCGAGAAGAAGAGACCGTCGGTGAATGTATGATTCGTCCTCTTTCTCTTTCCATTTCTTTCATGGGATTTTTCCATGTTCTGATTTGCTTTCTCCTCCTGCTGCTCTTTTTTCTTTAGCAGAGGATGAAGACTTGGCGATGCCCGAGGTTCCTACCGATGAGGTGGTGACGGATCCTATTGCGGCACCAGAAGAAGAACTGAGGGACTCTGGAGTGAATCAAGAATCTCCAATTTGTATAACTTCTTTTGCTTTTTTTTGTCTATGACCTGGTTTGCTAACATTTTTCTTGTCAGCTGACTTGCCACAGGATTCCGATGACTTTGAACCATCGATGGACGCAAATGTTGATGATGCTTCTGATGAGTTCATGGAGGAAGAGAGTGTTCCACCAGTCGTCGAAGAAGGTATTTTGTAGTAATAACCCTGATAATGATTTTCAAATAGGATCATATTCATACCTTTTTTGTGTTTCTTTGGCAGGTTTTGAAGTGACAGAGGAAAGTCCGTCGCTTCTTTCAGAACCAGAGCAAGAGATGCCAGAGGTTGATCTGGAGGTAGAGAATCCTGCAACCAATTCTGACATGGTGGAGGAGGTACCTCGTGCTGAGATTTCTTCCCCAGCAGCTCCGACTGGAAAGAGTTCTTTTGTTACTCTTCCAACGGGGCATGACATGAGCAGCCGACCGACAAAGCGGGGTGAATCTTCAGCTGGGCCATCTCTTCTTTTTGCGAAGAAGGTGGTGGTGTGGGTTCTGAGCTCTTGGATTGAGACTCTCCTTGCTGGACACTTGGATGCCGGATTTGGCATGATCCAGCATGTGCAGGAGATTCTCGGTGATGCCGAAGTGGCTGGTCTAGATGTCACGAGTGCCAGGGTGATCGTTGATAGGATCATTGCACTGGGTGACAAGTGGTTTGAGACCATTGGCTTTGTTGATAACCAGTTCTTCAAGGAGATGTTCCTGGACCCTGCTGATAAGCCTAAGTCTGACCAGAATGAGGCTACATAAAGCAGGAAGCAGCTAGTCCGAGAGAAGAACTTAGAAGAGCTAGCCATCATTGGGCTGACACATGACCTTAACATCATTGATAGGGAGGTCGATGAGGCCAGGAAACGTTTTGAGCATTTGAAGGCACAAGTCGCTACCAAGTGGGCTGCTATAACAGAGGCTCGCGATAGGGAGAGTGCTCTGATTCGCCGGGTTATAGATGCTGATCGAGTTCTTGAAAGGAAGTTTCAAGAGGACAAACAATGGCAAATTGCTCAGGATAAGCTTCCCAGTGTGAAAGAAGGGTTACAGCCTACCCCAGTATCTCATGGCAAGTTCCTGAAGAAGCGTGCCCTGGAATCTCTTACGGCTGAGGCCAGAAGTTCGCTTGAGGAGCTGAAGTTTTTGTTGGAGACCATTTTTGGTTGAGCTTCTGATTTTTGTAGCAAAACTATCCTTCTTCTTTTTTTTTGGTACCACATGTATTTTTTGGTACTCTTTTTTTTTGTAGTGCTTGTGAACACTTTTTTTTGTAGTGCTTGTGAACACTTTTTTTTGGTACCGCATGTATTTTTTGGTACTCTTTTTTTTTTGTTTTTGTTTTTGTAGTGCTTTGTAAACACATTTTTTTTTTGGTACCACATGTATTTTTTTTTTATACTCTTTTTTTGTTTTCCCTACGCTCACTTAAATCTTTTTGTGATGAAAGCAATGGCTAAATGGGATGCTTTTTTTTTCCCCTACACTCACTTAAATCTTTTTGTGATGAAAGCAATTGCTAAATGGGATGCTTTTTTTTCTTGTTTTCCCTACGCTCACTTAAATCTTTTTGTGATGAAAGCAATTGCTAAATGGGATTTGATCAAAAGCTTGTCATTTTGTGAAAATCTTCTGTCAAATGATTGTTTTGGCATGGGAGCCAGATTTTCGTTGTGGCATGGAAGCCATTTTTGGCATGGGAGCCATTTTTTTGTGGCATTGATAGCCGAGTTTGTGGCATTAATAGCCGGGTTTTTTGAAAGCCAAGTTTTTGGTTTGTGGCATTGATAGCCGGTTTCGTTTTGTGGCATTGATAGCCGGTTTGTGGCATTTATAGCCTGTTTTGGTGGCATCTATAGCCGGTTTTGGTGGCATTTATAGCCGGTTTGGTTTTCAAAAATGCAAGTATTGACTAAAAGTCGCCTCCTTGCTGAATGGTCTTGCAAGTATCGACGGAATGTCACATCCTTGCTCATTCGATTGTGAGTATCGATGGAACGTCGCATCCTTGCTTTTCAGAAATTTTGGTTCTGCGGGTACTGACTTGATGTCATTTCCCCACGATTTTTGAAATTTGCAGTTTTCTCGAACCTTTGGGTTATGGATATCAACTGCAATGTTGCATCTCCACGATTTCTTGGTTTTTTCGAACCTTTGAAATTTGGGTTGTGGATATCAACAGAAATGTTGCACCTCCAACGTTTCTTGGTTTTTTCGAACCTTTGAAATTTGGGTTGTGGATATTTTAGGTTTTTTTCAACCTTTGAAATTTGGGTTGTGGATATCAACTGAAATGTTACGTCTCCATGGTTTTTTGGTTTGTGTTTGATTTTGCAAGTATCGACGAAATGTCGCTTCCCTGCAATTTTGGAAATGTCAAACATGGTTCGCACTTTTTCGATTTGTGCGAGTATCGACTAATCGTCACTTCCCCGCGGTTTTTTGAAAAAAACCATTTTTTTTTGTTTAAACACACGAGGGTCATAAGTTTTGACCTAAAACCATTTAGGCGGTAAAAGGTAGGGTGGACGTGGGTGGAAATCCCTGAATCCGGATTTTGTTTCAAACCATGAATTTTGGGCTCAAGGGTTGAAAATCTTGGTCAAGTTAGGGAAAGGTTACTAAACTTGGGCTCTTTTTTTTTTTGAACAATGAAACGATGAAAGTAAGCATTGTTTAAATTTCTAGAAATTTCAACATTTGATATGAAAATTCTAAAAAGAGAGCGTTTGA
The DNA here is from genome assembly GCA_012931725.1 of Litsea cubeba. Taxonomy (NCBI): domain Eukaryota; kingdom Viridiplantae; phylum Streptophyta; class Magnoliopsida; order Laurales; family Lauraceae; genus Litsea; species Litsea cubeba. The sequence goes on along the minus strand of CM022944.1, from coordinate 72,465,783 downwards.
CGAGCGTGTACCTGGAAATAACTTTTGACCATACAGGCATTGCTCTTACCCAGTTGGGTAAGTCTTCAAGGGTAGTACTGCTTTAAGAACTTGCCGTTGATGGGCAGCATACATCTGTCACCCTCCATGTTTAGTAGTGCGTACGCGCCGTTGGAGAAAACATTGTCGATGACGTAGGGTCCCTCCCATTTTGGCTCAAACTTGCCTTTGGACTTGTGTGCTAAGACCATCGGTCTTTTTACCGTAAGAACCAAGTCACCCTTTTTGTAGGCGCGTTACCTAACCTTTTTATCGAAAGACCCTGCCATGCGTGCTTGGTAAAGTTCAATGCTTTGCCGGGCTTCGAGCCGTCTCTCATCGAGATTGTCCAACTCATGGAGTCGCAATTTGACATTGCTTTCTTGAGTCATGTCATTTTGCAAGGATACTATCAAGGAAGGAATTTGTACTTCCAAGGGTACGATAGCTTCGTATCCATAGACCAAGGAGAATGGTGTGCTATGGGTTGGTCATCGAACGGTGGTTCGATAGGCCCACAAAGCTTTAGACATTTTGTCACTCCAGTCTCTTTTGTGACTAGAGACCATTTTTTTGAGGATTTTACAGAGTGTCTTGTTAAAAGCTTCTGCTAATCCGTTTGCTGCCGGATTGTATGGAGTCGAAGGACAGCTTTGGATTTTGTGTTTGTCGCGGAACCTGTAGAATCGATGATCCCGAAATTGTGGTCCGTTATCATGGACGAATCTTTTGGGTATGCCGAAACGACAAATGATGTTGGTGCACAGGAACTGAAGGATTGATGAGGTCTTCATTTCGTTCAGCGCAAATGCTTCTGACCACTTGGAGAAATAATCCGTAGTGGCGAAGATGAACCGATGACCTTTGCTCGAAGGGGGAGAAATAGGACCTATGATGTCCATACCCCAAGCTTCGAAAGGCCATGAAATCATTGTAGGATGCAGGATCTTCCATTGGAAGGTTCGAAAGTGGTTCCTCCACAATATTTTCGGAGGCTTCCAGCTCTACGAAACCTTCTGGGGTTTCAAGGGCATTTCTAGACCAAGGTTTTATTCTTTTCCATGGGTCTTCTTTGATCGGTGATCTTCCCAAGGCTTGCTATGAGATGATCCCAATCGCCTGTTGAAATCGTGTCGAAGTAGGGTATTTCTTTTGGAGACGAGGGTTCTTCTGGGTTAGAAGACCACATGTCTGTGCCATTGGACAATTCCTCTTCACTGTCAGAGAAATCGTACCAATTGGATGAGCTTCCTTGATCTTTGTCAGGTGACTCATCGAAGAGATATCTAGGGAGATCGATGTCTTCATGGACTTGAGATGTTGAGGCTTGGTCAGTAAATTGACTTTTAAGCCTTTGTGTCAATTGTCTCAGGGTAGTGTCAGGATCATACCCTAGCCCGTGTGAAGACTTTTCTACATGGCCGTAGAGTCTCCAATCTTCCAGCTAGCTTTTGGTCAAGACGGGCACCAATGGTGTGAGGATACCGTGTCCTTCTCCCAAATCGACTGGGTTTTGAGCATCATAGCCCATTTTCTTCATAATAGCTTATGCCACAGAACTATATAAGGATAGTTGAGGCATACCTTCATTTTGGAAAGGTTCAAGCATGGAGTTTGATGAAGAAGCATCCGATCTATGGAAGAAGATCGGCTTTTCCTTTGCTGAAGTTGCTGGAACAACGAAGGAAGCTGACGTAGGATCTTCTATGTCAGAAGTTGTCTCCATTGGAGTAAGAGCAGGCTGAACTTGCTGAGTGTCAGCTTGGCTTGACGATGTGTCGTCTTCTGGCTCTGAATCCGAATCTGTGTCTTGCATGATAGACACGAAAGAGACAACAAATTTGCCCCCAGACTTTTGCTTTGCCTTCTTCACTTTAGTTGTCATGATTGTTGGAAATAGGGTGGGCCTCTAGGATAGGTTTCAAAAACTTTTGACCCACTTGATGCAGGGATCAACTATCCAGAAGGCTATAAAACCCATTCCAGGATGCATGTCATCAATCTCAGCCATCATGATCAGTAAAACAATCTATCTAGAAGATATAAACAGCAACTAATAACCATCCATAATAATCTACAACATGCAAGGAAGTGGATTATACCTTTGGAGCTCGGTTGTGCTTTAATGGAGAAGTTGCGTCTTTCTTTGATGATGAAATGCTTTCACTAATCAAATAGGGATCTCCAAGACCTATTGATCTTCCATGCTATGACTTTTATCAGATTCTCCTTTTTCTCAAGAAGATGGTGGGATCTCCAAGAGAAAACTACTAGGAACTCTAGGGAGGAACTAGAAAGAGAACTAGAAGAGGGAGAGGAGAAAGACCATGTGCAACTCTTGCACTAGGGGCCTTGGGCGTGAATCCCAATGCTAGGATAGATGCATGGACATCCAGCCCTCTTCTCCTCTATTTATAGATTTTGCAAGCCCCGCTTACTAATTTCCATTAGAAGTCTTACTTCAAAAAATTAGTAACTATCTCTTCTTAATTAAAATAGAAGTCTTACTTCCATTAATTAATTAGTAACTTACCATATCATAATTAGAAGTCTCATTTCAAATATGATTAGTAACTTTCCAATTCCTTTCTAATTAAAATAGAAGTCTCACTTCTACTAAAATTAGTAAGTCTACTATTACCACTATTAGAAGCCTCACTTCAAATAGAAATAGTAACTTTCCTTTTAGAGTTCAACTAGAATTAGATACTTTCTAATAATTGGGCTAGCGTGGGGACCACTAGGGATTCCTTAGAAAGCTGGCTCCAACTGCGACACGCGACCCCACATCTCATGTGTAATCCGGGCCCACAGTTAATTGCAAATAACTCCACTATATAAATGCAATTGAACTCCAGTCTTAGGAATATTACATAGAAGACCCTAAACTTCCACATTACCACAAGTAGACCCCTCTATCAATATCCATGGATCAATTGGACCTGTCTTCCAAACTAGATCCATATCTTATTATCCTTGAGCCCCAATTAATTATAATGATCATAGGTACCTTTCCAATTAACTCTTAATCGGAATGGGTGCGCACTTACCAATGATAAATCCATTAATTGGCACAAGGGGATATTAGAGATAGATTCCATCTTGACCATTGAATGTTCCCACAGCTCTTCTACCACGTACACAAATCACCGGGGTGTTGACCTACAGTTGGCCTGACTCATTAGTGACCCAAAGCAAATGAATAGATAGAAACTTGAGTTCATTAATGTCTCAGGATTGAGAGCCTATTGCTAGGGAATTATGAGAGCAGACCTTAGAATAAAGACAGTGTTTATAAGGTGTTTCTCATGGTCCTTCGATACATCCAATGTACCAGCACTATGATCCAGATCTTCCATTCTGATGATTGAGACAAATCACACTATCTCATAGTGATCAAAGTACTGCAACCTTGTTAGTATGAGATGTCCAGTCTCATCACTGGTTGTGATGATATTTAAGTATAAGATTTGTCACACATGTCTCCCGTATGTGGATCTCATCCATACATGTGTTACATCTAATATACTTGTGGACTCCGGTTCATCTCATGAACCATCATGTCATTCGTATTGGTTATGTGCAAGTATTTAATAAATCACCATTCATCTCGTGAAAGGAAAGCATAAAAATATACTGATAAATAAAAAAATTAATCATTTTATTATATCATCTACTGGATTGAATCCATAAAACTAACAGTCATGACCAAAGGCTTTGAAGGTTTGAGGGAGATGATGAAGGGAGTTTGAATACTCTCTTCGGATTTACCGGATGGTTTGTTTTCTTCTGGTGATTGTTGAGGAGCCTTGCCTTTATCTTTTTGGAGATTTTCGGCAAAGGGTGCTGTGTGCTTCTCCTCTTCTTCTTTTTCACCTTCATACATCTGGGAGTCTGCGAAGTGGACTTCTTTACCTTTGAAGGGTTTTCTATCCGCAAAGACTCGATGTATCATGCCATCGTTGCCAACAAACTTGATGCATTGATGTAGAGTTAAAGGGACAACACCATTCTCGTGGATCCAAGGGCATCCAGAAGGATGTTGTAGCATGAAGGGGTTTTTATTTCATACACAGTGACCTCAGAGATAAGATCACCGATTTGCAACTTGAACCTGATTTTGCCGATAGGCCTTTGAGTACTCCCATCATATCCAAAGATAGATATAGATGTGTGGCTCAGTTTGCTGGGTGGGATGCCCAACTCTTCGAGAGCCGAAGTGGAGATGAGGTTGAGTGCAGAACCTGGGTCGATCTGAATTCTATGCACAGGCATTTCCTTGATGTACCCTGTGAAGTACAGGGGTCGGTTGTGCCTTGTTCGCCAAGTAGGAGGTCGTCTTTAGTGAAGGCGATGGTTGCACTGGCTGCTTTTTGAACCAAGAGGCATTCAATGCATGATCCCTCAGTTTTCTTCTTTTCTCCCTTTGGGGAAGCTTTTGAGTTTTTGACCCGGTAGTCCATTTCAATTTGGAGGACTTGTGGGGCATGTTTGTCGACATCCTATTCAGCTTTTGCAATTCTGAAATGAGAGTATCACGAGTGCGCGGAGACATTCGTAATAAATCTAGGATGTGCAGACGTGCAGGTATGTGCTTGAAATGTTCAATCAAGTCATACTTGAAAGCCTCCTTAGGCCCTGCATGTTCATCATTGTTGCCACTAGGGGCGCTTACAACATCTTTTCCCGAAGGATTTACATATGTAAAGGAAGATTGGTTGTAACTTTTGTGGTAGTCCCGGCCAGAGCGAGTACCTCTACCAACTTTGAGAGCTTCTTGAGAAGGGTCTTCGTTTGGAAGATTGTCTTCAGGATTAAGAGGCTGTCGTTTTTCATTTGATGAGGATGTATCTGCAGCAGAGTTGCCATCAAGTCCTGAACAACATCCAGCAACCTTTCCTCTTCGTTGACCAATTCATCGTCCCAAGCATCAATAACTGGGAATTCTTCAGTCAGGAAGGGTGTGAGCTTTGAAGTCACAGTCTCAAGAGAAGAAACCTGAGAGGGTGTCGTCTCAGTGAAAGTCACGTGAGATGAGGTGGCTCCAGAGGATACATTGCTAGGCGTCATCATAGTGTAAGTGATCTTGTCAGACGATGCTTCGGAAGAGCTATAATCCCGAATTATCACATTACAGGAAGCACTAACAGGAGACGTTGCCTGATCGGAGTCAGACTCATCCTCGGATGTAAGAGGATCGTCTATCGAGCAATTTTCTCCATTTTTAGGAGTTAAGGGAGGATGTACTTGAAGGTCTTCAGGGACTTCAGGCTCTGGATTGCGAGGAAGCTCATTGACGCGGTCTTGCTCTTGTTCTAGATCGAGACGCTGCAAGATCCTTGCATATTCTTCAAGATCAGGCATGGGAGCCAAATCTTCTTCTTCGTCTACTCTTTGTGGTTCAATATGGTTGGGTTCCACTAGAGCAATGATGGGTGCTGGTTCAACAACATTTTCTTGTACAACCTTATGGTCTTCTTCATCATCAGACCAGGATCCTTGTGGCTGTAGGGGTTATACCAGATCACTGGCAAAAGATGAGTCTCAGGAACCCATTCTTCATCAGAGAGATATTCTCCTGTTTCAAGGGATTCCTCCAACTCATCAGTGTAGTTGGATTTGAATCCATCATTGGTGTCACTGGACTCGTATCCATCAATGGAGAATCCAACTACCGAATTGCAAGAGTATGATACCTCCTGCGTGGCTTTTTCTTTGAATTGAGGCGGCATGAAATCACTGAGAGTGAATTTTCTTACCCCTTTGAAGTCTCTGGAAGGGACGTTTTTGTTGCCTCCAGTGAAGCGGTAGAGGAGGCCTCTGCCTTTTCTTGGACTTCCTATTTTGGCTGGGTCTTCTCTTGCCGTTTGAGCTTAAGGAGATGTTTCCTAGCATGCCTTCGCTGTTAAGCTGTAGGCTTTGTTTTCACGACCTCCCAATTTTCATCTTCTAGGAGATCGGGATGTACCCATATGGGTTGTCCGTCTAGTGTCGGGTAAGGAAGCAGTTCCTCGGACGCTTGGATTGTGTTTATTACCTTGAAGGAAGTAGTGATCTTCTTCTTCGATGATTTTGATGTTTGTCCATATGACACCATGTTGACGGAGGCAGACCCATAGTTTTTGTCAAAGGTGATGACTCCGTTTTTCCACATCTCGTTTATTTTCTCTCACACAACGAAGCATTGATTGAGAGGATGTGAGATCATCTGGTGGAATGGACAATACCGAGGATCGTTGGTTTTGCCAACATCACCCGGTCTTTTGGGTTCAGGCAAAGTGAGCTTGCTGTTTGCCACGAGAGCCTCGAAGATTTCATCAACATCCTCATCGAATGGGTATTTCTTTTCTACTCGCTCTTTGAAGGCGTTCAGGTCTCTTACCAGTAGCTTTGTTTTCAGCTTTCTTTGGTGGCTGAGGAGCTGACTTGGTTTGCATATTGAGGACCTTTTTTTTCTTTATTTTTGAGGTTGCAATGGCTTTTGGTTCTTTTCTTGATGATTTCTGAGTGTTGAGGTCTTTAATCACCGTTTCAACTTCCATGGAAACTTCTAGGAGCTCTCCCAGATTCTTTGATTTGTTGCCAATGATCATGGAGCGGATTCTAGCTCTCATGTTGTTTCGGCAGATGTCGACTAGTGATGCTTGTGGCAATACATCAGAGCATTTGTATGCCATTGCTTTCCACTTATGAATGAAGTCATATGTTGACTCATTCTCCCCTTGTTTTAGGCTGCACAGCTGAGCCATAGTAGCGGGATGATCTTCACCTTTCAAGTGAGTCAGGAAGCGTGTCTCTAGCATGGCCCAATTTTGGATGGAGTCCTCCAGCAAAGTGGAGTATCAGTCGAAGGCCGTACCTTTAAGGGTACTTGCAAAGAGGCGGATCTTGAGTGCGTCTTGATCCGCAATAGCTCCCGTCAAGATCTTGAAGTGGATGACGTGCTGTCTGGCTGATCCTTTCCCCATATATGTTTGGAGAGTAGGATGCTTGAATTTTGTGGGGAACGGGACCGAGTCCATCCATAAGGGATATGGTGGCTTGATCCCATGCTCCTTGATTATATCCTCTTCTTTTTCTTTGGCGAGGATACTGTCAACGTCCTTTTTGGTAAGGGCACGTGACTCATTTTCTTCTCCATTTACCTCATCGTCTTAATGATTCGGAGGAGGTTAATTGTTCGCCTGATTTTAGAAGGCGAGGAGAAGGTTTTCCATCAGAGTTTCAATCCTCTGCTGGCCTTGTTCCAACTGCTGGATGCGTGTGACCGCATCATCTTAAGGTGGATTGTGGGGTGGTGGCTCAGAATTTGTAGCCAGGATGTTCATCCCTCGAGATTCGAACGAAGAAATTGTCCTGGTGACTGAGCTGGGGCTCATTCTTTTTTCTGAGGAGCTTGAGGAAGGATCACTCTGCCGTCGTTTGCTTGAAGGAGCAGGGGATTCTTCTGAGTGTCTTCTTGTCCTGGAGACGCTGCGGGTCACCGGACGTCGGACATGGATTTTTGTTGCTGACTTTTGGCGTCTTCTGGTTTTTCTAACCATATGGACGGCAGCAACTTGGTTGGGTCTTTCTTTTTCGACCCATTTGTGAAAGACTTGAAGCATAGGAGGCTGGGTCCTTTGCTTCTCTAGTCTCTTTTGTCGATACAATGTGCGGCGGCATATACGACAAGCAATTTGAGCTTCGGTCAGCTCTGGCTGGGCTTTGACAATGAAGGATGTGCTCCCTCGAGCAAGCAGCCGAGCCTGTCTTCTTTGTAGCTGGGCAAGGATAGGATGCGAACCCGGTCCTTCGCCTTTTGCAGCGAAGCTTTGAATTTTTCAAGTTCGGCCCCTGTAGATATGAAGGATAGAACCGAAGGATTGTAGGCCTTAGCAGGTGCTTGCAGAGGCCTTGTGATGCATGATTTGATTTTGGGCTTGTAAGAACAAGCCGGCTCATGCTGGGTTGACTTGGGAGTCAAGTTGGAGATGGGTCTCTCCTCTTTCATGTAGGCAAGAGGGTAGAACTGGTTCTCATTGAGTGGGGCCAGGTATGCTGGCTTAGTGTATGTTTGGGACCTTCTTTGTTTTGGTGAAGGTCTTGGGGACCAAGTCTTAGGATAGACTTGGTCGTTTGCGGGTCGAGGCTTCGTGGGGGTGCCTCGGGCTTCTGGCTTTCTGGTGCCCGCCTTTGGTGTCACGATAGTGACACGTTGAGAGACGAGTTTCCGCTTCTTGGAAGGAGCAGTTTGTTCTTCAGGAAGTGGGAATGATCCCAGCGTCCCAAAGGCGATAGTCCGGGGAGTCGAGGTCGACCCGGAGTTTAGAGAGTTGCCGAGGGAGTTGACGCTTTGGCAGCTGATGGGGCGTTTGTAGGTGCGCGTCGTTTGCTTCTGTTGAAGCATGAGCTGGTGCTTGTTCTCATCGAAAGTAATGGTTAGCGAGGCTGCCATTGTTAGTTTTTTTCAAAAAATTTCTGAAACAAGACCACATCCATTAGTAATCACAAGAATATAATGATCATAAATGGGAAATTCTATGGTTTTGCCTTTTCAAATCGCTCGAGGGATATGACCCAAGCAATATGAAGAAGGCAAAAAGCCATAGAGGGTACAATTGTTCTGATTGCAGGTATGGTGAGCCCAGAATGAGCGTTCCAATGACTGTAGAAGCAATTGTGAACCTAAATTCGACTTGTCGAGAAGCAGCGTCTGCTCGATGTAAGAAGAATATAAGGTTGGAGTTACAAATGTGCCGGTCGCGAATATAGTAGACCCTGAAAGGGCGTACTAGTACCGCTAGACATAAATGTTTTGAGACCGCATCCATGAGATGAGATTCTCTGTTTTGAAAGGTTAAGATTGGATTAATCAAAGAGAGCAGATGGTATCCGATCCAAATACGGTCTCAGCGATTTCCGCGAGCGCCAGTACTCAGAAGGGAAGGAACCATAATTTCTCGGATCCGAATCCAAACATGACGAGTTTTTTTTCTTTGAAAGGCCAACATCAGGTTCATCAAAGAGAGCAAAAGGCATTCTAATATGAACACGGGCTCAACGATTTCCGCGAGCGCCAGTGCTCAGAAAGGAGGAGACCAAAATTTCTCCAATCTGAACCCAAAAATGACAGAATTTTTTTTTCAAGATATTTTTTTGAAAAATCTTTTTTTTTATTAATTTTTTTAAAGATTTTTTTTGAAAAATATTTTTTTTTATTATTTTAAATTTTTTTATTTTGAAAAATTTTTATTTAAAAGACGAGAGAGTACACATAGGCCTCCTAACCCAGTCTTATGAAATCTCGATTAATAGAATTGCTCCCAGGTAAGGGTAGGATTACTTAATGAACCCGTTTGGAGGACCCTTGCCTAGAACAGTCAAGCTGTCTCCACACTCTGGACAAGGGTTTTCTTGAATCAACCATGATTAAAGAACGTAGTTGGTTTAACCTTAGTGGTCTATGTCTTTTTTGTTTTGTTTTTTTTTTTTTTTAGATCTCAAATAGACTCATTGAAGAGAAAAGATGGCTCAAAACCTTAGTCGAACAGGCTCAACATTTCTGCAAGCACGATGAACGATAGGAGAGGATCAAGGTTTCTCAATTTTGAATCCAAACTGAAAAATCTGATTTTTCTTTTTTTTTTAGATCTTTAATGAACTCATCGAAGAGAAACGATGGCCCAAAACCTTAGTCGAACAGGCTCAACATTTCTGCAAGCATGATCAACGATAGGAAAGGATCAAGGTTTCTCAATTTTGAATCCAAAATGAAAAATCTAATTTTGTTTTGTTTTTTATTTTTTATTTTAGATCTTTAATGAACTCATCGAAGAGAAACGATGGCCCAAAACCTTAGTCGAACAGGCTCAACATTTCTGCAAGCACGATGAACGATAGGAAAGGATCGAGGTTTCTCAATTTTGAATCCAAAATGAAAAATCTAATTTTTTTATTTTTTATTTTAGATCTTTAATGAACTAATCGAAGAGAAACGATGGCCCAAAACCTTAGTCGAACAGGCTCAACATTTCTGCAAGCACGATGAACGATAGGAAAGGATCAAGGTTTCTCAATTTTGAATCCAAAATGAAAAATCTATTTTTTTTTTGAAAAGAGAAAGAGTGGAAATAAATTCAAAGAATTAAAATTTTCCAAAAAATCTCATCTCATTTTTTTTAGATGCGGAATCCAACATAGGCCACCAATTAGAAAGTAGCCAAGGAATCAAGAAAAGAAGTATAAGCATAGAGCGAAAGATATGATATGCAAATATTTCATTTCTAGCATCGTGTTCTCAAATGAACGAGTCCCACCGGGTGGAACCAGCTTGATGGACAGCACTTCTGCTCGGTTCTACCAAGGTCGGCGGACGTGGGCGTCCGTTTGATCCGACCCTTTCGTAACCGGGGGTAAAAGGCGTGCATCAACATTTTTTTTGTATGGGTGTGCCAGATTTTCTATTTTACTTGGAATTACAAGTGGTGATCCGGAGATCGACCTTCGCAAGTAAAAAGAAAATAAACTTCTTTCAAGTTTTCCATTGCACATATATTTAAGAAAAGAGACATTTTTCTTGATTTGCCGTGAAAGACGATTTTTTTGGCATTTATAGCCGATTTTGGCATTTATAGCCGATTTACAATTCTTATCAATAATGAAAGACAAGAGTTGTGATTTTTTGTCTCTTTTAGAAAAATACAAACTATAATGAAAAGCAAGAAAAGGAGGATCTAACTTCTCAGGAGATTGTGGGGGACTCGTTCAGATTGATAGTCGCAAGCCATATGTGGACTTTGCCATCATCCATGTAGATGAGAACAAAGGATGCTCTTGATTCGCTTGGCTTGGCTATAACCTCAGATTTTTAGAGGACAAAGACCAAAAGGAGGTCCTATGTCCAATAAAAAGCTAAGTAGACGGGCTGAAAAGCCACTTCTAAGCCCTTGGAGGCAGAAGGAGAAGGCAATGACCTTGGGGGGGGGGGGTACTTCCCCAAGGTACTTTTGCCACCTTGTAGCGGTGGCCGATGCAGAACTTCAGTAGAGTTTTCTCTCTTTCTTTATCTGGATTTTTTGTGTTTTTTTCTGATCTGAGATCTCTCCTATTTATAGGCTTTTAGGTAGCCATTTAGGAGGATCTATGAGCCTTAATTGTCATAAAGCTACATAAAGGGAGAGTTACAAGATTGAATTCTTTATTTTGTAACTCCTTTTTCTTGGCTTCTAATTGGCCGGAGGAGATTGAGGGCATTTAATTGCCTTTAATCGCCATGATGGGAGGAGTTTCATGGGTTAAATGCCATGAATCAATTGACTTGTAACTCCCGGATGCTTGCTTCTGATTAGGCCGTCCAAAGAAATGAATTAATGACTATAATACAGCTAGTCAATTAATCGCATTAAGTGGTCGCCGAGCAGTTGAAGAGTCACGGGCCGTACTGTGTCTTTTGGGATTCTTCTGGCAATGATCATCAATGGATCTTTATGTAGATCGACATTGGATGACCATGTAACTTTAGGTATTGGTTGCCAACAGCGGATCGGTGCCATCTGTCCTGTTGATTTCTCGATTGGTCGGGCAGAAAGAACACTTTTTAGGTTGACCGGTTGGCGATCAATGTAGATTTTGATACTCTTGATGATTGACCCTTGATTTTGATGGATGTCAAAGGATTTGGTACCTTAAAAGTATGAATTTTGGGAAATCCCAGGAGTCGGAAGCTTCAAATCGCAAAAAAACGACGGAAAACTGGCCTTCCGGGGCAAACCTGGTGACCCGGGGCTCCATGGTCGCAGGCGACCATGGGGCCTGCGACCATGGGCCAGGGTCACAGGGGCTTACGACCCTAGGGGGAATTTCCCCCCTTTTGTCCCATTTTACGTCCATTTTTTATGTTTTTCGATTCTTTTTTCTTCTGTATTTTTTCTTGAAATTTTTTATTATTTATTGGCCTGATTTCCCTGTAGAAAACTTGATGAGAATCCTTGCATTTTTTAGTGCAAAGTTTCCAATTTTCCGGGAAAGCCGAAGACTTTGTCGCGCAGAGTTGCCGATTTTCCGTCAAAAGCTGAAACTGGGACAAACGATGTCGGAATGACCTGAAATCTGGGGGGAAGCCTCCTGAGCAATAAATAAGACAACCATAGGCTTTTATTTGAGTTTTGAAGCCGTTTGGGGTCCTATCGCCAGTAGACTTATTTTTGTGGTGATGAAGATGTCGCAGCTTGATGTGCGGTCAACCGATGTCCGATTGACTTGAAATTTGACAGGGAACCTATTAGAGTCATTTTAAGATGATCCATAGGCTCTGTCTTGGAAACCATGGTCCCAGGGTGCTTCGCCGCCGAGAGGCCTGATTTGGCTTCCGAGCATCAAAGTCTGGTCAAATTTGTCAAAATGACCTGAAACTTGACGTGTAGCCCTTTGTAAGCATTTTGAAGCCGTCCATGTGCTCTTTTTGATGAGTGATGGCCTCGGTGGTTCTCGCCACCAAGAGGCTTGATTTAGCTATTAAAGTGTTGATTTAGGGTCAAACATTGTCCGTTTGACTTGGAACTTGACGTGGAGCCTTTTCGATGTATTTTGATACCATCCACAGGCTTTGATCGAAGATTTGGTGTCTCCGATGCTTTCACCGCCGGGAGGTCCTTTTCAGCTGCCGGAGAAGCGAAGTTAGGCCAAATGATTTTGAAATGGCCCGAAACTTCTTATGTACTCCTCTTTTGGCTGTCTTGAAGGATCTTGCAGTTTTTGTTTGATTCTGACAAGATTTCATTTTTAAAAGTAGCATTGCCTATTTATGGCAGGCTGCGACTTCATGCAGCTTTCTTGATTTTGAAGAAGCAAAGTGACACTTTTTTTTTGGTGTCAACAGGGATCTAAAATAAAAAGAAAAAAATCAGATTTCTCATTTTTTATTCAAAATTGAGAAACTTTGATCCATTTCCTTTCGGGCACTGGCGCTCGCAAAAATGTTGAGCCCGTGTTTGGGTCGGGGATTGGGTCATTGTTTCTCTTCGATGAATCTGTTAGGGATTTAAAAAAAAATCAGATTTCTAGTTTTGGATTCAAAATTGAGAAACTTTGATCCTTTCCCTTTCGGGCACTTGCGCTCGCAGAAATGTTGACCCGTGTTTGGATCAGGGATTGGGCCATCGTTTCTTCTCAATGCGTCTGCTTGGGATCTAAAAAAAATCAGAGATCTAGTTATGGATTCAAAATTGAGAAACTTTGATAATTTCCCTCTCGGGCACTACCGCTCGCAGAAATTTTGAGCCCGTGTTTGGTTCGGGTATTGGAACATCGTTTCTCCTCGATAAGTCTGTTAGGGATCTAAAAAAATTCAGATTTGTCATTTTTTATTCAAAATTGACAAATTTTGATCATTTCCCTCTCGGGCACCGGCACTTGCAAAAATGTTGAACCCGTGTTTGGATCGGGGATTGGGCCATCATTTCTCTTCGATGAGTCTGTTAGGTTCTAAAAAAAATTCATATTTGTCATTTTTATTCAAAATTGGGAAATTTTGATCATTTCCTTCTCAGGCACCGGCACTTGCAAAAATGTTGAGCCCGTGTTTGGATCGGGGATTGGGCCATCGTTTCTCTTCGATGAATCTGTTAGGGATGAAAAAAATCCGATTTGTCATTTTTATTCAAAATTGAGAAATTGTGATCATTTCCCTCTCGGTCACCAGCGCTTGCAAAAATGTTGAGCCCGAGCTTAGATCGGGGATTGGGCAATCGTTTCTCTTCAATGAGTCTGTTAGGGATCTAAAAAAAAGAAAAAAAATCAGATTTCCCATTTTTGATTTAAAATTGAGAAACTTTGATCCATTTCCTTTCGGGCACTAGCGCTCGTAGAAATGTTGAGCCCGTGTTTGGATCGGGGATTGGGTCATCGTTTCTCTTCGATGAGTCTGTTAGGTAGCTAAAAAAAAACAAAAAATTTCAGATTTCTCATTTTTGGTTCAAAATTGAGAAATTTTGATCCTTTCCCTCTCGGGCACTGGCACTCGCAAAAATGTTGAGACCGTGTTTGGATCGGGGATTGGGCCATCATTTCTCTTCGATGAGTCTGTTAGGGATCTAAGCAAAGAAAAAAAAATCAGATTTCTCATTTTTGATTCAAAATTGAGAAACTTCGATCCTTTCCCTCTCAGGCACTCGTGCGCACAGAAAATTTGAGCCCGTGTTTAGATCGGGGATTGGGCCATCGTTTTTCTTCGATGAGTCTGCAAGGGATCTTAAAAAAGAAAAAAAAATCTAATTTCTCAATTTTTATTCAAAATTAAGAAACTTTGATCCATTTCCTCTCGGGCACTGGCGCTCGCAAAAATGTTGAACCCGTGTTTGGATCGGGGATTTGGCCATCATTTCTCTTCGATGCGACTGTTAGGGATCTAAAAAATCGGATTTGTAGCTTTTTATTCAAAATTGAGAAATTTTGACCCATTCCCTCCCGGGAACTAGCGCTCGCAGAAATGTTGGACCATCGTTTCTCTTCTATAAGTCTGTTAGGGATCTAAAAAAAAAGATTCAGATTTTTCATTTTTTATTCAAATTTGAGAAATTTTGATCATTTCCCTGACGGGCACCTGCGCTTGCAAAAATTTTGACCCCATTTTTGGATCGAGGTTTGGGCCATCGTTTCTCTTCGATGAGTCTGATAGGGATCTAAAAAAAAGAAAAAAAATCAGCTTTCTCATTTTTTATTCAAAATTGAGAAACTTTGATCCAATTCCTTTCGGGCACTGTCACTCGCCGATGTGTTGAGCCCATGTTTGGGTGGGGGGATTGGGCCATCATTTCTCTTTGATGAGTCTGTTAGGGATTTAAACAAAAATCAGATTTCTATTTTTTAATTCAAAATTGAGAAATCTTGATCCATTCCCGCTCGGGAACTGGCGCTCGAAGAAATGTTGAGCCCGTGTTTGGATCGGGGATTGGGCCATCGTTTCTCTTCGATGAGTATGCTAGGGATCTAAAAAAAATCATATTTCTCGTTTTGGATTCAAAATTGAGAAACTTTTATCCTTTCCCACTCGGGCACTGCCGCTCGCAGAAATGTTAAGCCCGTGTTTTTTCGGGGATTGGGCCATCGTTTCTCTCCGATGAGTCTGCTAGAGATCTAAAAAAAATCAGCTTTCTAGTTATGGATTCAAAATTGAGAAATTCTGATCATTTCCCTCTCGGGCACCGGCACTTGCAAAAATGTTGAACCTATGTTTGGATCGGGAATTGGGCCATCATTTCTATTCGATGAGTCTGCTAGGGATCTAAAAAAAATTCAGATTTGTCATTTTTTATTCAAAATCGAGAAATTTTGATCATTTCCCTCTCAGGCACTAGCACTTGTAAAAATGTTGAGTCCGTGTTTGGATCGGGGATTGGGCCATCGTTTCTCTTCGATGAGTCTATTAGGGATAAAAAGAATTCAGTTTTGTCTTTTTTTATTCAAAATTGAGAAATTTTGATAATTTCCCTCTCGGGCACTGGCACTTGAAAAAATGTTGAGCCCGTGTTTGGATCGGGGATTGGGCCATCGTTTCTCTTCGATGAGTATGCTAGGGATCTAAAAAAAATCATATTTCTCATTTTGGATTCAAAATTGAGAAACTTTGATCCTTTCCCACTTGGGCGCTGCCGCTCATTGAAATGTTAAGCCCGTGTTTTATCGGGGATTGGGCCATCGTTTCTCTTCGATGAGTCTGCTGGGGATCTAAAAAAAAATCAGCTTTCTAGTTATGGATTCAAAATTGAGAATCATTGATAATTTCCCTCTCGGGCACTGCCGCTCACAGAAATGTTGAGCCAGTGTTTGAATCAGGGATTGGACCACCGTTTCTCTTCGATAAGTCTGTTAGGGATCTAAAAAAAAAATTCAGATTTATCATTTTTTATTCAAAATTGAGAAATTCTGATCATTTCCCTCTCAGGCACCGGCACTTGCAAAAATGTTGAACCTATGTTTGGATCGGGAATTGGGCCATCATTTCTCTTCGATGAGTCTGTTGGGGATCTAAAAAAAATTCAGATTTGTCATTTTTTATTCAAAATTGAGAAATTTTGATAATTTCCCTCTCAGGCACTGGCACTAGCAAAAATGTTGAGTCCGTGTTTGGATCGGGGATTGGGCCATCGTTTCTCTTCGATGAGTCTGTTAGGGATAAAAGAAAATTCAGTTTTGTTAGTTTTTATTCAAAATTGAGAAATTTTGATCATTTCCCTCTCGGGCACCGGCGCTTGCAATAAGGTTGAGCCCGTGTTTGAATCGGGGATTGGGCCATTATTTCTCTTCGATTTAAGATTTCTCATTTTTGGTTCAAAATTGAGAAATTCTGATCCTTTACCTCTCGGGCACTGGCACTCGCACTCGCAGAAATGTTGAGACCTTGTTTGGATCGGGGATTGGGCCATTGTTTGTCTTCGATGAGTCTGTTAGGTAGCTAAAAAAAAACAAAAATTTCAGATTTCTCATTTTTTGTCCAAAATTGAGAAATTTTGATCCTTTCCCTCTCGGGCACTGGCACTCGCACTCGCAGAAATGTTGAGACCGTGTTTGGATCGGGGATTGGGCCATCGTTTCTCTTCGATGAGTTTGTTAGGGATCTAAGCAAAGAAAAAAAATTAGATTTCTCATTTTTTATTCAAAATTGAAAAACTTCGATCCTTTCCCTCTCGGGCACTCGTGCGCACAGAAAATTTGAGCCCATGTTTAGATCGGGGATTGGGCCATCGTTTCTCTTCGATGAGTCTGTAAGGGATCTTAAAAAAGAAAAAAAATTCTAATTTCTCAATTTCTATTCAAAATTGAGAAACTTTGATCCATTTCTTCTCGGGCACTGGCGCTCGCAAAAATGTTGAACCCGTGTTTCGATCGGGGATTTGGCCATCGTTTCTCTTCGATGCGTCTGTTAGGGATCTAAAAAAATCAGATTTCTAGCTTTTTTTTCAAAATTGAGAAATTTTGATCCTTTCCCTCCCGGGCACTGGCGCTTGCAGAAATGTTGAGCCCGCGTTTGGATCGGGAATTGGACCATCATTTCTCTTCGATAAGTCTGTTAGGGATTTAAAAAAAAAAGATTCAGATTTTTCATTTTTTATTCAAAATTTAGAAATTTTGATCATTTCCCTCACGGGCTCCTGCGCTTGCAAAATTTTTGAGCCCGTTTTTGGATCGAGGTTTGGGCCATCGTTTCTCTTCGATGAGTCTGATAGGGATCTAAAAAAAAGAAATAAAATCAGCTTTCTCTTTTTTTATTCAAAATTGAGAAACTTTGATCCATTTCCTTTCGGGCACTAGCGCTCGTAGATATGTTGAGCCCGTGTTTGGATCTAGGATTGGGCCATCATTTCCCTTCAATGAGTCTGTTAGGGATCTAAAATAAAATTCAGTTTTGTCATTTTTTATTCAAAATTGAGAAATTTTGATAATTTCCCTCTCGGGCACCGGCGCTTGCAAAAATGTTGAGCCCATGTTTGGATCGGGGATTGGGCCATCATTTCTCTTCGATGAGTCTGTTAGAGATCTAAAAAAAAATTCAGATTTGTCATTTTTTATTCAAAATTGAGAAATTTTGATCATTTCCCTCTTGGGCACCGGCGCTTGCAAAAATGTTGAGCCCGTGTTTGGATCGGGGTTTGGGCCATCGTTTCTCTTCAATGAGTCTGTTAGGTAGCTAAAAAAAACAAAAATTCTCAGATGTCTCATTTTTGGTTCAAAATTGAGAAATTTTGATCCTTTCCATCTCGGGCACTGGCACTCACAGAAATGTTGAGACCGTGTTTGGATCGGGGATTTGGCCATCGTTTCTCTTCGATGAGTCTGTTAGGGATCTAAGCAAAGAAAAAAAATTAGATTTCTTATTTTTTATTCAAAATTGAGAAACTTCGATCCTTTCCCTCTCGGGCACTCGTGCGCACAGAAAATTTGAGCCCGTGTTTAGATCGGGGATTGGGCCATCGTTTCTCTTCGATGAGTCTGTAAGGGATCTGAAAAAAGAAAAAAAAATCTAATCTCACAATTTTTATTCAAAATTGAGAAACTTTGATCCATTTCTTCTCTGGCACTGGCGCTCGCAAAAATGTTGAACCCGTGTGTGGATCGGGGATTTGGCCACGTTTCTCTTCGATGCGTCTGTTAGGGATCTAAAAAAATCGGATTTCTAGCTTTTTATTCAAAATTGAGAAATTTTGATCCTTTCCCTCCCGGGCACTGGCGCTCGCAGAAATGTTGAGCCCGTGTTTGGATCGGGAATTGGACCATCGTTTCTCTTCGATAAGTCTGTTAGGGATTTAAAAAAAAAAGATTCTGATTTTTCATTTTTTATTCAAAATTGAGAAATTTTGATCTTTTCCCTTACGGGCACCTACGCTTGCAAAAATTTTGAGCCTGTTTTTGGATCGAGGTTTGGGCCATCGTTTCTCTTCGATGAGTCTGATAGGGATCTAAAAAAAAGAAATAAAATCAGCTTTCTCATTTTTTATTCAAAATTAAGAAACTTTGATCCATTTCCTTTCGGGCACTGTCACTCGCCGATATGTTGAGCCAGTGTTTGGGTGGGGGATTGGGCCATCATTTCTCTTTGATGAGTCTATTAGGGATTTAAACAAAAATCAGATTTCAATTTTTTTTATTCAAAATTGAGAAATTTTGATCCATTCCCACTCGGGAACTAGCGCTCGAAGAAATGTTGAGCCCGTGTTTGGATCGGGGATTGGGCCATCGTTTCTCTTCGATGAGTATGCTAGGGATCTAGAAAAAATCAGATTTCTCGTGTTTGATTCAAAACTGCGAAACTTTGATCCTTTCCCACTCAGGCACTGCCGCTCGCAGAAATGTTAAGCCTGTGTTTTTTCGGGGATTGGGCCATCGTTTCTCTTCGATGAATCTGCTAGGGATCTAAAAAAATAATCAGCTTTCTAGTTATGGATTCAAAATTGAGAAACATTGATAATTTCCCTCTCGGCCACTGCCGCTCGCAGAAATGTTGAGCCCGTGTTTGAATCGGGGAATGGACCACCGTTTCTCTTCGATAAGTATGTTAGGGATCTAAAAAAAATTCAGATTTATCATTTTTTATTCAAAATTGAGAAATTCTGATCATTTCCCTCTCGGGCACCGGCACTTGCAAAAATGTTGAACCTGTGTTTGGATCGGGAATTGGGCCATCATTTCCCCTCGATGAGTCTGTTAGGGATCTAAAAAAAATTCAGATTTGTCAGTTTTTTCTCAAAATTGAGAAATTTTGATCATTTCCCTCTCAGGCACTGGCACTTGTAAAAATGTTGAGTCCGTGTTTGGATCGGGGATTGGGCAATCATTTCTCTTCGATGAGTCTGTTAGGGATCCAAAAAAATTTAGTTTTGTCATTTTTTTTTCAAAATTGAGAAATTTTGATAATTTCCCTCTCGAGCACCGGCGCTTGCAAAAATGTTTAGCCCGTGTTTGGATCGGGGATTGGGCCATCATTTCTCTTCGATGATTCTGTTAGGGATCTAAAAAAAATTGAGATTTGTCATTTTTTATTCAAAATTGAGAAATTTTGATCATTTCCCTCTCGGGCACCGACGCTTGCAAAAATGTTGAGCCCGTGTTTGGATCGGGGATTAGGCCATTGTTTCTCTTCGATGAGTCTGTTAGGTAGCTAAAAATAAAATAAAATTTTTCGGATTTCTCATTTTTGGTTCAAAATTGAGAAATTTTGATCCTTTCCCTCTCGGGCACTGGCACTGGCACTCGCAGAAATGTTGAGACCGTGTTTGGATCGGGGATTGGGCCATCGTTTCTCTTCGATGAGTCTGTTTGGGATCTAAACAAAGAAAAAATTAGATTTCTCATTTTTGATTTAAAATTGAGAAACTTCGATCCTTTCCCTCTCGGGCACTCGTGCGCACAGAAAATTTGAGCCCGTGTTTAGATCGGGGATTGGGCCATCGTTTCTCTTCGATGAGTCTATAAGGGATCTTAAAAAAGAAAAAAAAATCTAATTTCTCAATTTTTATTCAAAATTGAGAAACTTTGATCCATTTCCTCTCGGGCACTAGCGCTCACAAAAATGTTGAACCCGTGTTTGGATCGGGTATTTGGCCATCGTTTCTCTTTGATGCGTCTGTTAGGGATCTAAAAAAATCGGATTTCTAGCATTTTATTCAAAATTAAGAAATTTTGATCCTTTCCCTCCCGGGCACTGGCGCTCGTAGAAATGTTAAGCCCGTGTTTGGATCGGGAATTGGACCATCATTTTTCTTCGATAAGTCTGTTAGGGATCTAAAAAAAAAGATTCAGATTTTCCATTTTTTATTCAAAATTGAGAAATTTTGATAATTTCCCTCATGGGCACTTGTGCTTGCAAGAATTTTGAGCCCGTTTTTGCATCGAGGTTTGGGGCATCGTTTCTCTTCGATGAGTCTGATAGGGATCTAAAAAAAAGAAAAAAAATCAGCTTTCTCATTTTTTATTCAAAATTGAGAAGCTTTGATCCATTTCCTTTCGGGAACTATCACTCGCCGATATGTTGAGCCCGTGTTTGGGTCGGGGATTGGGCCATCGTTTGTCTTTCATGAGTCTGTTAGGGATTTAAACAAAAATCGGATTTCAATTTTTTAATTCAAAATTGAGAAATTTTGATCCAATCCCGCTCGGGAAATGGCGCTCGAAGAAATGTTGAGCCAGTGTTTGGATCGGGGATTGGGCCATCGTTTCTCTTCGATGAGTATGCGAGGGATCTAAAAACAATCAAATTTCTCATTTTGGATTCAAAATTGAGAAACTTTGATCCTTTCCCACTCGGGCACTGCCGCTCATAGAAATGTTAAGCCCGTGTTTTTTCGGGGATTGGGCCATCGTTTCTCTTCGACGAGTCTGCTAGGGATCTAAAAAAAATCAGCTTTCTAGTTATGGATTCAAAATTGAGAAACATTGATAATTTCCCTCTCGGGCACTGCCGCTCGCAGAAATGTTGAGCCCGTGTTTGAATCGGGGATTGGACCCCCGTTTCTCTTCGATATGTCTGTTAGGGATCTAAAAAAAATTCAGATTTGTCATTTTTTATTCAAAATTGAGAAATTCTGATCATTTCCCTCTCGGGCACTGGCACTTGCAAAAATGTTGAAGCTGTGTTTGGATCGGGAATTGGGCCATCATTTCTCTTCGATGAGTCTGTTAGGGATCTAAAAGAATTCAGATTTGTTATTTTTTATTCAAAAATTGAGAAATTTTGATCGTTTCCCTCTCAGGCACTGGCACCTGCAAAAATGTTGAGTCTGTGTTAGGATCGGGGATTGGACAATCGTTTCTCTTTGATGAGTCAGTTAGGGACAAAAAAAAATTCAGTTTTGTCATTTTCCTTCAAAATTGAGAAATTTTGATAATTTCCCTCTCAGGCACCGGCACTTGCAAAAATGTTGAACCCGTGCTTGGATCGGGGACTGGGCCATCGTTTCTCTTCGATGAGTCTGTTAGGGATCTTAAAAAAAATTTAGATTTGTCATTTTTTATTCAAAATTGAGAAATTTTGATCATTCCCTCTCGGGCGCCGGCGCTTTCAAAAATGTTGAGCCCGTGTTTGGATCGGGGATTGGGCCATCGTTTCTCTTTGATGAGTCTGTTAGGGATATAAAAAAAATTCAGATTTGTCATTTTTTATTCAAAATTGAGAAATTTTGATAATTTCCCTCTCAGGCACTGGCACTTGCAAAAATATTGAGTCCGTGTTTGGATCTGGGATTGGGCCATCGTTTCTCTTCGATGAGTCTGTTAGGGATCAAAACAAAATTAAGTTTTGTCATTTTTTATTCAAAATTGAGAAATTTTGATAATTTCCCTCTCGGGCACCGGCACTTATAGAAATGTTGAACCCGTGTTTGGATCGGGGATTGGGCCATCGTTTCTCTTCGATGAGTCTGTTAGGGATCTAAAAAAAAATTCAGATTTCTCATTTTTTATTCAAAATTGAGAAATTTTGGTCATTTCCCTCTCGGGCACCGGCGCTTGCAAAAATGTTGAGCCCGAGCTTAGATCGGGGATTGGGCAATCGTTTCTCTTCGATGAGTCTGTTAGGTAGCTAAAAAAAAACAAAAAATTTCAGATTTCTCATTTTCGGTTCAAAATTGAGAAATTTTGATCCTTTCCCTCTCGGGCACTGGCACTCGCAGAAATGTTGAGACCGTGTTTTGATCGGGGATTGGGCCATCATTTCAGTTCGATGAGTCTGTTAGGGATCTAAGGAAAGAAAAAAAAAATTAGATTTCTCATTTTTGATTAAAAATTGAGAAACTTCGTTCCTTTCCCTCTTGAGCACTCATGCGCACAGAAAAATTGAGCCCATGTTTAGATCGGGGATAGGGCCATCGTTTCTCTTCGATGAGTCTGTAAGGGATCTTAAAAAATAAAAAAAATCTAATTTCTCAATTTTTATTCAAAATTGAGAAACTTTGTTCCATTTCCTCTCGGGCACTGGCGCTCGCAAAAATGTTGAACCCGTGTTTGGATCGGGGATTTGGCCATTGTTTCTCTTCGATGCGTCTGTTAGGGCTCTAAAAAAATCGGATTTCTAGCTTTTTATTCAAAATTGAAAAATTTTGATCCTTTCCCTCCCGGGCACTGGTGCTCGTAGAAATGTTGAGTCCGTGTTTGGATCGGGAATTGGACCATCGTTTCTCTTCGATAAGTCTGTTAGGGATCTAAAAAAAAATTCAGATTTTTCATTTTTTATTCAAAATTGAGAAATTTTGATCATTTCCCTCACGGGCAGCTGCGCATGCAAAAATTTTGAGCCTGTTTTTGAATCGAGGTTTGGGCCATTGTTTCTCTTCGATGAGTCTGATAGGGATCTAAAAAAAAGAAAAAAATCAGCTTTCTCATTTTTTATTCAAAATTGAAAAACTTTGATCCATTTCCTTTTGGGAACTGTCACTCGCCGATATGTTGAGCCAGTGTTTGGGTCGGGGATTGGGCCATCGTTTCTCTTTGATGTGTCTGTTAGGGATCTAAAAAAAATATTCGGATTTGTCATTTTTTTATTCAAAATTGAGAAATTTTGATCATTTCCTTCTCAGGCACTGGCACTTGCAAAAATGTTAAGTCCGTGTTTGGATCTGGGATTGGGCCATCGTTTCTCTTCGATGAGTCAATTAGGGATAAAAAAAAAATTAAGTTTTGTCATTTCTTATTCAAAATTGAGAAATTTTGATAATTTCCCTCTTGGGCACCGGCACTTGCAAAAATGTTGAACCCGTGTTTGGATCGGGGTTTTGGCCATCGTTTCTCTTCGATGAGTGTGTTAGGGATCTAAAAAAAAATTCAGATTTGTCATTTTTTATTCAAAATTGAAAAATTTTGATCATTTCCCTCTCGG
The DNA here is from genome assembly GCA_012931725.1 of Litsea cubeba. Classification (NCBI taxonomy): domain Eukaryota; kingdom Viridiplantae; phylum Streptophyta; class Magnoliopsida; order Laurales; family Lauraceae; genus Litsea; species Litsea cubeba. The sequence continues at coordinate 72,442,421 of CM022944.1, read as the reverse complement.
GCACAGGCGCTTGCAAAAATGTTGAGCCCGATCTTAGATCGGGGATTGGGCAATCGTTTCTCTTCGATGAGTCTGTTAGGTAGCTAAACAAAAAACAAAAAATTTCCGATTTCTCATTTTCGGTTCAAAATTGAGAAATTTTGATCCTTTCCCTCTCGGGCACTGGCACTCGCAGAAATGTTGAGACCGTGTTTGGATCGGGGATTGGGCCATCATTTCTGTTCGATGAGTCTGTTAGGGATCTAAGCAAAGAAAAAAAAATTAGATTTCTCATTTTTGATTCAAAATTGAGAAACTTCGATCCTTTCCCTATTGAGCACTCATGCGCACAGAAAATTTGAGCCCATGTTTAGATCGGGGATAGGGCCATCGTTTCTCTACGATGAGTCTGTAAGGGATCTTAAAAAATAGAAAAAATCTAATTTCTCAATTTTTATTCAAAATTGAGAAACTTTGATCCATTTCCTCTCGGGCACTGGCGCTCGCAAAAATATTGAACCCGTGTTTGGATCGGGGATTTGGCCATCGTATCTCTTCAATGCATCTGTTAGGGATCTAAAAAAATTGGATTTCTAGCTTTTTATTCAAAATTGAAAAATTTGATCCTTTTCCTCCCGGGCACTGGCGCTCGTAGAAATGTTGAGCCCGTGTTTGGATCGGGAATTGGACCATCGTTTCTCTTCGATAAGTCTATTAGGGATCTAAAAAAAAATTCAAAATTTTCATTTTTTATTCAAAATCGAGAAATTTTGATCATTTCCCTCACGGGCACCTGTGCTTGCAAAAATTTTGAGCCCGTTTTTGGATAGAGGTTTGGGATCAGTCTGATAGGGATCTAAAAAAAAGAAAAAAATCAGCTTTCTCATTTTTTCATTCAAAATTGAGAAACTTTGATCCATTTCCTTTCGGGCACTGTCACTCGCCGATATGTTGAGCCAGTGTTTGGGTCGGGGATTGGGCCATCGTTTCTCTTTGATGAGTCTGTTAGGGATTAAAACAAAAATTAGATTTCTATTTTTTTATTCAAAATTGAGAAATTTTGATCCATTCCCCTCGGGAACTGGCGCTCGAAGAAATGTTGAGCCCTTGTTTGGATCGGGGATTGGGCCATCGTTTCTCTTCGATCAGTATGCTAGGGATCTAAAAAAAATCAGATTTCTCGTTTTGGATTCAAAATTGAGAAACTTTGATCCTTTCCCACACGGGCACTGCCGCTCGCAGAAATGTTAAGCCCGTGTTTTTTCGGGGATTGGGCCATCGTTTCTCTTCGATGAGTCTGCTAGGGATCTAAAAAAAAGCAGCTTTCTAGTTATGGATTCAAAATTGAGAAACGTTGATAATTTCCCTCTCGGGCACTGCCGCTCGCAGAAATGTTGAGCCCATGTTTGAATCGGGGACTGGACAACCATTTGTCTTCGATAAGTCTGTTTGGGATCTAAAAAAAATTCAAATTTGTCATTTTTTATTCAAAATTGAGAAATTCTGATCATTTCCCTCTCGGGCACCGGCACTTGCAAAAATGTTGAACCTGTGTTTGGATCGGGAATTGGGCCATCCTTTGTCTTCGATGAGTCTGTTAGGGATCTAAAAAAAATTCAGATTTGTCATTTTTTATTCAAAAATGAGAAATTTTGTTCATTTCCCTCTCAGGCACTGGCACTTGCAAAAATGTTGAGTCCGTGTTTGGATCGGGGATTGGGCCATCGTTTCTCTTCGATGAGTCTGTTAGGGATCCAAAAAAATTCAGTTTTGTCATTTTTTATTCAAAATTGAGAAATTTTGATAATTTCCCTCTCGGGCACCGGCGCTTGCAAAAATGTTGAGCCCGTGTTTGGATCGGCGATTGGGCCATCGTTTCTCTTCGATGATTCTGTTAGGGATCTAAAAAAAAATTCAGATTTGTCATTTTTTATTCAAAATTGAGAAATTTTGATTATTTCCCTCTCGGGCACCGGCGCTTGCAAAAATGTTGAGCCCGTGTTTGGATCGGGGATTGGGCCATTGTTTTTCTTCGATGAGTCTATTAGGTAACTAAAAAAAATAAAATTTTTCAGATTTCTCATTTTTGGTTCAAAATTGAGAAATTTTGATCCTTTCGCTCTCGGGTACTGGCACTCGCACTCGTAGAAATGTTGAGACCGTGTTTGGATCGGGGATTGGGCCATCGTTTCTCTTCGATGAGTCTGTTTGGGATCTAAGCAAAGAAAAAAAAAATAGATTTCTCATTTTTTATTTAAAATTGAGAAACTTCGAACCTTTCCATCTCGGGCACTCGTGCGCACAGAAAATTTGAGCACGTGTTTAGATCGGGGATTGGGCCATCGTTTCTCTTCGATGAGTCTGTAAGGGATCTTAAAAAAGAAAAAAAATCTAATTTCTCAGTTTTTATTCAAAATTGAGAAACTTTGATCCATTTCCTCTCGGGCACTGGCGCTCGCAAAAATGTTGAACCCGTGTTTGGATCGGGGATTTGGCCCTCGTTTCTCTTCGATGCGTCTGTTAGGGATCTAAAAAAATCGGATTTCTAGCTTTTTATTCAAAATTGAGAAATTTTGATCCTTTCCCTCCCGGGCACTGGCGCTAGTAGAAATGTTGAACCCGTGTTTGGATCGGGAATTGGACCATCGTTTCTCTTCGATAAGTCTGTTAGGGATCTAAAAACAAAGATTCAGATTTTTCATTTTTCATTCAAAATTGAGAAATTTTGATCATTTCCCTCACGGGCACCTGCGCTTGCAAAAACTTTGAGCCCATTTTTGGATCGAGGTTTGGGCCATCGTTTCTCTTCGATGAGTCTGATAGGGATCTAAAAAAAATAAAAAAAATCAGCTTTCTCATTTTTTATTCAAAATTGAGAAACTTTGATCCATTTCCTTTCGGGCACTATCACTCGCCGATATGTTGAGCCCGTGTTTGGGTCAGGGATTGGGCCATCGTTTCTCTTTGATGAGTCTGTTAGGGATTTAAACAAAAATCAGATTTCTATTTTTTAATTCAAAATTGAGAAATTATGATCCATTCCCGCTCGGGAATTGGCGGTCGAAGAAATGTTGAGCCCTTGTTTCGATCGGGGATTGGGCCATAGTTTCTCTTCGATGAGTATGCTAGGGATCTAAAAACAATCAGATTTCTTGTTTTGGATTGTAAATTGAGGAACTTTGATCCTTTCCCACTCGGGCACTGCCGCTCATAGAAATGTTAAGCCCGTGTTTTTTCGGGGATTGGGCCATCGTCTCTCTTCGATGAGTCTGCTAGGGATCTAAAAAAAAAATAGCTTTCTAGTTATGGATTCAAAATTGAGAAACATTGATAATTTCCCTCTCGGGCACTGCCGCTCGCAGAAATGTTGAGCCCGTGTTTGAATCGGGGATTGGACCACCGTTTCTGTTCGATAAGTCTGTTAGGGATCTAAAAAAAATTCAGATTTGTCATTTTTTATTCAAAATTGAGAAATTCTGATCATTTCCCTCTCGGTCACCGGCACTTGCAAAAATGTTGAACCTATGTTTGGATCGGGAATTGGGCCATCATTTCTCTTCGATGAGTCTGTTAGGGATCTAAAAAAAATTAAGATTTGCCATTTTTTATTCAAAATTGAGAAATTTTGATCATTTCCCTCTCAAGCACTGCCACTTGCAAAAATGTTGAGTCCGTGTCTGGATCGGGGATTGGGCAATCATTTCTCTTCGATGATTCTGTTAGGGATAAAAAAAATTCAGTTTTGTCTTTTTTTATTCAAAATTGAGAAATTTTGATAATTTCCCTCTCGGGCACCGGCACTTGCAAAAATGTTGAACCCGTGTTTGGATCGGGGATTGGGCCATCGTTTCTCTTCGATGAGTCTGTTAGGGATCTAAAAAAAAATTCAGATTTGTCATTTTTTATTCAAAATTGAGAAATTTTGATCATTTCCCACTCGGGCACCGGCACTTGCAAAAATGTTGAACCCGTGTTTGGATCGGGGATTCGGCCATCGTTTCTCTTCGATGAGTCTGTTAGGGATCTAAAAAAAAATTCAGATTTGTCATTTTTTATTCAAAATTGAGAAATTTTGATCATTTCCCTCTCGGGCACCGGCGCTTGCAAAAATGTTGAGGCCGAGCTTAGATCGGGGATTGGGCAATCGTTTCTCTTCGATGAGTCTGTTAGGTAGCTAAAAAAATCAAAAAATTTCAGATTTCTCATTTTCGGTTCAAAATTGAGAAATTTTGATCCTTTCCCTCTCGGGCACTGGCACTCGCAGAAATGTTGAGACCATGTTTGGATCGGGGATTGGGCCATCGTTTCTCTTCGATGAGTCTGTTAGGGATCTAAGCAATGAAAAAAAAATTAGATTTCTCATTTTTGATTCAAAATTGAGAAACTTCGATCCTTTCCCTCTTGAGCACTCATGCGCACAGAAAATTTTAGCCCGTGTTTAGATCCGGGATAGGGCCATCGTTTCTCTTCGATGAGTCTGTAAGGGATCTTAAAAAATAAAAACAAAATCTAATTTCTCAATTTTTATTGAAAATTGAGAAACTTTGATCCATTTCCTCTCGGGCACTGGCGCTCGCAAAAATGTTGAACCCGAGTTTGGATCGGGGATTTGGCCATCGTTTCTCTTCGATGCGTCTGTTAGGGATCTAAAAAAATCGGATTTCTATCTTTTTATTCAAAATTGAGAAATTTCGGTCCTTTCCCTCCCGGGCACTATTGTTCGCAGAAATGTTGAGCCCCTGGTTGGATCGGGAATTGGACCATCGTTTCTCTTCGATAAGTCTGTTAGGGATCTAAAAAAAAAAGATTCAGATTTTACATTTTTTTTCAAAATTGAGAAATTTTGATCATTTCCCTCATAGGCACCTGCGCTTGCAAAAATTTTGAGCCCGTTTTTGGATCGAGGCTTGGGCCATCGTTTCTCTTCGATGAGTTTGATAGGGATCTAAAAAAAAGAAAAAAATCAGCTTTCTCATTTTTTATTCAAAATTGACAAACTTTGATCCAATTCCTTTCGGGCACTGTCACTCGCCGATATGTTGAGCCCGTGTTTGGGTCTGGGATTGGGCCATCGTTTCTCTTTGATGAGCCTGTTAGGGATTTAAACAAAAATCTGGTTTCTATTTTTTAATTCAAAATTGAGAAATTTTGATCCATTCCCGCTCGGGAACTGGCGCTCGAAGAAATGTTGAGCCCGTGTTTGGATCGGGGATTGGGCCATCGTTTCTCTTCGATGAGTATGCTAGGGATCTAAAAAAAATCAGATTCCTCATTTTGGATTCAAAATTGAGAAACTTTGATCCTTTCCCACTCGGGCACTGCCGCTCGCAGAAATGTTAAGCCTGTGTTTTTTCGGGGATTGGGCCACCGTTTCTCTTCGATGAGTCTGCTAGGGATCTAAAAAAAATCAGCTTTCTAGTTATGGATTCAAAATTGAGAAACATTGATAATGTCCCTCTCGGGCACTGCCGCTCGCAGAAATGTTGAGCCCGTGTTTTAATCGGGGATTGGACCAACGTTTCTCTTCGATAAGTCTGTTAGGGATCTAAAAAAATTCAGATTTGTCATTTTTTATTCAAAATTGAGAAATTCCGATCATTTCCCTCTCGGGCACCGGCACTTGCAAAAATGTTGAACCTGTGTTTGGATCGGGAATTGGGCCATCATTTCTCTTCGATGAGTCTGTTAGGGATCTAAAAAAAATTCAGATTTGTCATTTTTTATTCAAAATTGAGAAATTTAGATCAATTTCCTCTCAGGCACTGGCACTTGCAAAAATGCTGAGTTCGTGTTTGGATCGAGGATTGGGCAATCGTTTCTCTTCGATGAGTCTGTTAGGGATCAAAAAAATTCAGTTTTGTCATTTTTTATTCAAAATTGAGAAATTTTGATAATTTCCCTCTCGGGCATCGGCACTTGCAAAAATGTTGAACCCGTGTTTGGATCAGGGATTGGGCCATCGTTTCTCTTCGATGAGTCTGTTAGGGATCTTAAAAAAAAATTCAGATTTGTCATTTTTTATTCAAAATTGAGAAATTTTGATCATTTCCCTCTCGGGCACCGGCACTTGCAAAAATGTTGAACCAGTGTTTGGATCGGGGATTAGGCCATCGTTTCTCTTCGATGAGTCTGTTAGGGATCTAAAAAAAAATTCAGATTTGTCATTTTTTATTCAAAATTGAGAAATTTTGATCATTTCCCTCTCAGGCACCGGCGCGTGCAACAATGTTGAACCCGTGTTTCGATCGGGGATTGGGCCATCGTTTCTCTTCGATGAGTCTGTTCGGGATCTAAAAAAAATTCAGATTTGTCATTTTTTATTCAAATTTGAGAAATTTTGATCATTTCCCTCTCGGGCACCGGCACTTGCAAAAATGTTGAACCCGTGTTTGGATTGGGGATTAGGCCATCGTTTCTCTTCGATGACTCTGTTAGGGATCTAAAGAAAAATTCAGATTTGTCATTTTTTATTCAAAATTGAGAAATTTTGATCATTTCCCTCTCGGGCACCTGTGCTTGCAAAAATGTTGAGTCCGTGTTTGGATCGGGGATTGGGCCATTGTTTCTCTTCGATGAGTCTGTTAGGGATCAAAAAAATTAAGTTTTGCCATTTTTTATTCAAAATTGAGAAATTTTGATAATTTCCCTCTCGGGCACCGGCACTTGCAAAAATGTTGAACCCGTGTTTGGATCGGGGATTGGGCAATCATTTCTCTTCGATGAGTCTGTTAGGGATCTAAACAAAAATTCAGATTTGTCATTTTTATTCAAAATTGAGAAATTTTGATCACTTCCCTCTCGAGCACCGGCGCTTGCAAAAATGTTGAGCCCAAGCTTAGATTGGGGATTGGGCAATCGTTTCTCTTCGATGAGTCTGTCAGGTAGCTAAAAAAAAAAACAAAAAATTTCAGATTTCTCATTTTCGGTTCAAAATTGAGAAATTTTGATCCTTTCCCTCTCGGGCACTGGCACTCGCAAAAATGTTGAGACCGTGTTTGGATCGGGGATTGGGCCATCGTTTCTCTTCGATGAGTCTGTTAGGGATCTAAGCAAAGAAAAAAAATTAGATTTCTCATTTTTTATTCAAAATTTAGAAACTTCGATCCTTTCCCTCTCGGGCACTCATGCGCACAGAAAATTTGAGGCCGTGTTTAGATCGGGGATAGGGCCATCGTTTTTCTTCGATGAGTCTGTAAAGGATCTTAAAAAAGAAAAAAAAATCTAATTTCTCAATTTTTATTCAAGATTGAGAAACTTTGATCCATTTCCTATCGGGCACTGGCGCTCGCAAATATGTTGAACCCGTGTTTGGATCGGGGATTTGGCCATCGTTTCTCTTCGATGCATCTGTTACGGATCTAAAAAAATCGGATTTCTAACTTTTTATTCAAAATTGAGAAATTTTGATCGTTTCCCTCCCGGGCACTGGCGCTCACAGAAATGTTGAGCTCGTGTTCGGATCGGGAATTGGACCATCGTTTCTCTTCGATAAGTCTGTTAGGGATCTAAAAAAAAAAGATTCAGATTTTTCATTTTTTATTTAAAATTGAGAAATTTTGATCATTTCCCTCACGGGCACCTGCGCTTGCAAAAATTTTGAGCCCGTTTTTGGATCGAGGTTTGGGCTATCGTTTCTCTTCGATGAGTCTGATAGGGATCTAAAAAAAAGAAAAAAATCAGCTTTCTCATTTTTTATTCAAAATTGAGAAACTTTGATCCATTTCCTTTCGGGCACTATCACTCGCCGATATGTTGAGCCCGTGCTTGGGTCAGGGATTGGGCCATCGTTTCTCTTTGATGAGTCTGTTAGGGATTTAAACAAAAATCAGATTTCTATTTTTTAATTCAAAATTGAGAAATTTTGATCCATTCCCGCTCGGGAAGTGGCGGTCGAAGAAATGTTGAGCCCTTGTTTCGATCGGGGATTGGGCCATAGTTTCTCTTCGATGAGTATGCTAGGGATCTAAAAACAATCAGATTTCTCGTTTTGGATTGTAAATTGAGGAACTTTGATCCTTTCCCACTCGGGCACTGCCGCTCGCAAAAATGTTAAGCCCGTGTTTTTTCAGGGATTGGGCCATCGTTTCTCTTCGATGAGTCTTCTAGGGATCTAAAAAAAATCAGCTTTCTAGTTATTGATTCAAAATTGAGAAACATTGATAATTTCCCTCTCGGGCACTGCTGCTCACAGAAATATGGAGCCCATGTTTGAATCGGGGATTGTACCAGCGTTTCTCTTCGATAAGTCTGTTAGGGATCTAAAAAAAATTCAGATTTGTCATTTTTCATTCAAAATTGAGAAATTTTGATCATTTCCCTCTCGGGCACCGGCACTTGCAAAAATGTTGGACCTGTGTTTGGATCGGGAATTGTGCCATCATTTCTCTTCGATGAGTCTGTTAGGGATCTAACCAAAGAAAAAAAATCAGATTTCTCATTTTTGATTCAAAATTGAGAAACTTCGATCCTTTCCCTCTCGGGCACTCATGCGCACAGAAAATTTGAGGCCGTGTTTAGATCGGGGATAGGGCCATCGTTTTTCTTCGATGAGTCTGTAAGGGATCTTAAAAAAGAAAAAAAAAATTAATTTCTCAATTTTTATTCAAGATTGAGAAACTTTGATCCATTTCCTATCGGGCACTGGCGCTCGCAAATATGTTGAACCCGTGTTTGGATCGAGGATTTGGCCATCGTTTCTCTTCGATGCATCTGTTACGGATCTAAAAAAATCGGATTTCTAACTTTTTATTCAAAATTGAGAAATTTTGATCGTTTCCCTCCCGGGCACTGGCGCTCACAGAAATGTTGAGCTCGTGTTCGGATCGGGAATTGGACCATCGTTTCTCTTCGATAAGTCTGTTAGGGATCGAAAAAAAAAGATTCAGATTTTTCATTTTTTATTCAAAATTGAGAAATTTTGATCATTTCCCTCACGGGCACCTGCGCTTGCAAAAATTTTGAGCCCATTTTTGGAACGAGGTTTGGGCTATCGTTTCTCTTCGATGAGTCTGATAGGGATCTAAAAAAAAGAAAAAAATCAGCTTTCTCATTTTTTATTCAAAATTGAGAAACTTTGATCCATTTCCTTTCGGGCACTATCACTCGCCGATATGTTGAGCCCGTGTTTGGGTCGCGGATTGGGCCATCGTTTCTCTTTGCTGAGTCTGTTAGGGATTTAAACAAAAATCAGATTTCTATTTTTTAATTCAAAATTGAGAATTTTTGATCCATTCCCGCTCAGGAACTGGCGCTCGAAGAAATGTTGAGCCCGTGTTTCGATCGGGGATTGGGCCATCGTTTCTCTTCGATGAGTATGCTAGGGATCTAAAAAACATCAGACTTCTCATTTTGGATTCAAAATTGAGAAACTTTGATCCTTTCCCACTCCGGCACTGCCGCTCGCAAAAATGTTAAGCCCGTGTTTTTTCGGGGATTGGGCCATCGTTTCTCTTCGATGAGTCTGCTAGGGATCTAAAAAAAAATCAGCTTTCTAGTTATTGATTCAAAATTGAGAAACATTGATAATTTCCCTCTCGGGCACTGCTGCTCACAGAAATATGGAGCCCATGTTTGAATCGGGGATTGTACCAGCGTTTCTCTTCGATAAGTCTGTTAGGGATCTAAAAAAAATTTAGATTTGTCATTTTTCATTCAAAATTGTGAAATTCTGATCATTTCCCTCTCGGGCACCGGCACTTGCAAAAATGTTGAACCTGTGTTCGGATCGGGAATTGTGCCATCATTTCTCTTCGATGAGTCTGTTAGGGATCTAAAAAAAATTCAGATTTGTTATTTTTTATTCAAAATTGAGAAATTTTGATCATTTTCCGCTCAGGCACTGGCACTTGCAAAAATGTTGAGTCCGTGTTTGGATCGGGGATTGGGCCATCCTTTCTCTTGGATGAGTCTGTTAGGTAGCTAAAAAAAATAAAAAATTTCAGATTTCTCATTTATGGTTCAAAATTGAGAAATTTAGATCCTTTCCCTCTCGGGCACAGGCACTCGCAGAAATGTTGAGGCCGTGTTTCGATCGGGGATTTGGCCATCATTTCTCTTCGATGAGTCTGTTAAGGATCTAAGAAAAGAAAAAAAAAATAGATTTATCATTTTTTATTCAAATTTGAGAAACTTCGATTCTTTCCCTCTCGGGCACTCGTGCGCACAGAAAATTTGAGCCCGTGTTTAGATCGAGGATTGGGCCATCATTTCTCTTCGATGAGTCTGTAAGGGATCTTAAAAAAGAAAAAAATCTAATTCCTCAATTTTTTTTAAAATTAAGAAACTTTGATCCATTCCTCTCGGGCACTAGCGCTCACAAAAATGTTGAACCCGTGTTTGGATCGGGGATTTGGCCATCATTTCTCTTCGATGCGTCTGTTAGGGATCTAAAAAAATCGAATTTCTATCTTTTTATTCAAAATTGAGAGATTTTGGTCCTTTCCCTCCCGGGCACTATTGCTCGCAGAAATGTTGAGCCCCTGTTTGGATCGGGAATTGGACCATCGTTTCTCTTCGATAAGTCTGTTAGGGATCTAAAAAAAAAGATTCAGATTTTTCATTTTTTACTCAAAATTGAGAAATTTTGATCATTTCCCTCACAGGCACCTGCGCTTGCAAAAATTTTGAGCCCGTTTTTGGATCGAGGCTTGGGCCATCGTTTCTCTTCGATGAGTTTGATAGGGATCTAAAAAAAAGAAAAAAAATCAGCTTTCTCATTTTTTATTCAAAATTGATAAACTTTGATCCAATTCCTTTCGGGCACTGTCACTCGCCGATATGTTGAGCCCGTGTTTGGGTCTGGGATTGGGCCATCGTTTCTCTTTGATGAGTCTGTTAGGGATTTAAACAAAAATCTGGTTTCTATTTTTTAATTCAAAATTGAGAAATTTTGATCCATTCCCGCTCGGGAACTGGCGCTCGAAGAAATGTTGAGCCCGTGTTTGGATCGGGGATTGGGCCATCGTTTCTCTTCGATGAGTATGCTAGGGATCTAAAAAAAATCAGATTCCTCATTTTGGATTCAAAATTGAGAAACTTTGATCCTTTCCCACTCGGGCACTGCCGCTCGCAGAAATGTTAAGCCCGTGTTTGAATCGGGGATTGGACCACCGTTTCTCTTCGATAAGTCTCTTAGGGATCTAAAAAAAATTCAGATTTGTCATTTTTTATTCAAAATTGAGAAATTCTGATCATTTCCCTCTCGGGCACCGGCACTTGCAAAATTGTTGAACCTGTGTTTGGATCGGGAATTGGGCCATCATTTCTCTTCGATGAGTCTGTTAGGGATCTAAAAAATTTTCAGATTTGTCATTTTTTATTCAAAATTGAGAAATTTTGATCATTTCCCTCTCAGGCACTGGCACTTGCAAAAATGTTGAGTCCGTGTTTGGATCGGGGATTGGGCCATCGTTTCTCTTCGATGAGTCTATTAGGGATAAAAAAAAAACTAAGTTTTGTCATTTTTTATTCAAAATTGAGAAATTTTGATAATTTCCCTCTCGGGCACCGGCACTTGCAAAAATGTTGAACCCGTGTTTGGATCGGGGATTGGGCCATCATTTCTCTTCGATGAGTCTGTTAGGGATCTAAAAAAAATTCAGATTTGTCATTTTTTATTCAAAATTGAGAAATTTTGATCATTTCCCTCTCGGGCACTGGCGCTTGCAAAAATGTTGAGCCCGAGCTTAGATCGGGGATTGGGCAATCGTTTCTCTTCGATGAGTCTGTTAGGTAGCTAAAAAACACAAAAAATTTCAGATTTCTCATTTTCGGTTTAAAATTGAGAAATTTTGATCCTTTCCCTCTCGGGCACTGGCACTCGCAGAAATGTTGAGACCGTGTTTGGATCAGGATTGGGCCATCATTTCTCTTCGATGAGTCTGTTAGGGATCTAAAAAAAATCAAATTTCTAGTTTTTGATTCAAATTTGAGAAATTTTGATCCTTTCCCTCTCGGGCACTGGCGCTCGCAGAATTGTTGAGCCCGTGTTTGGATCCGGGATTGGGCCATCTTTTCTCTTCGATGAGTCTGCTAGGGATCTAAAAAAAATCAGATTTCTCGTTTTGGATTCAAAATTGAGAAACTTTGATCCTTTCCCTCTCGGACACTTGCGATCGCAGAAATGCGGATCCCGTGTTTGGATCGGGGATTAGGCCATCGGTTCTCTTCAATGAGTCTGTTAGGGATCTAAGAAAAATTCAGATTTCTCATTTTGGATTCAAATTTAAGAAACATTGATCCTTTTCCTCTTGGGAACTGGCGTTCGCAGAAACGTTGAGCCCATATTTCGATCGGGGATTGGGCCATCGGTTCTCTGCAATGGGTATGTTAGTTATCTATGAAAAAAAAATCAGATTTCTCATTTCGTATTCAAATTTGAGAAACATTGATCATTTCCTTCTCAGGCACTGGCGCTCGCAGAAATGTTGAGCCCATGTTTGGATCGGGGATTGGGGCATCCTTTCTCTTTGATATGTCTGTTAGGGATCTGAAAAAAATTAAAATCAGATTTCTCATTTTTTATTCAAAATTGAGAAGCTTTGATCGTTTCCCCCTCGAGTGCTGGCACTCGCAGAAATGTTGAGCCCGTGTTTGGAGCGGGGATTGGATCATCGTTTCTCTTTGATAAGTCTGTTAAGGATCTAAAAAAAAGATTCAGTTTTGTCTATTTTTATTTAAAATTGAGAAATTTTGATCATTTCCCTCGCGGGAACCGGCGCTTGCAAAAATGTTGAGCCCATGTTTGGATCGGGGTTTCGGCCATCGTTTCTCTTCGATGAGTCTGTAAAATATCTAAAAAAAAAATCAGATTTCTTATTTTTGATTCAAAATTGAGAAAATCTTATCCATTTCCTTTCGGGAATAGGTGCTCGCAGAAATGTTGAGCCCGTGTTTGGGTCGGGGATTGGGTCATCGTTTCTCTTTGATGAGTCTGTTAGGGATTAAAAAAAATCAGATTTATAGTTTTTGATTCAAATTTGATAAATTTTGATCCTTTCCCTCTCGGGAACTGGCGCTCGCAGAAATTTTGAGCCCTTGTTTGGAGTGAAAGAAACTGTGATTCAGATCTGAACATCACCTATGGAAGACATTCATGGCTAATTTGTAACATGACAGATTTTTAAAAATCTGATTTGGCAGCATAAATCAGCCATAGTGATCGCTTAATAACTCCATGAATTCATGACCAACAAGTGTATAATTAAATTAGGAGAATGAAGAAGACTATTACCTCGAAGATTTGTAGACTTCAAATCTCTGAAAAAATAGATCCAAAGGGCCGAACTCAGACTTGCAATTAGCAAACAAGTTGCTGGAATTTTCTGCAGTAGTATTGCCTTTGATCTTCTTCTCTATCTCACTTCCAAATCTGATTGGCTAAGATGGTGGGATCTTAATCTAGGAATTGAGAACTATTTTTCCAAGGAAAAATCTCAGACCTTAAGCTCTCTTCAATGAAGAAGAAAGCAACCAAAAGCTGGACATGTGGGACTCTCACTATGCTCTATTAGTGTTGGACGTCCAAGGGAGTGCTTGCTTCCTTTTATAGAAAACTTTCGGATAGCTTTCCTAAAAAGTTATCTCTCCTTCCTTTTACTCTAATTAGAAAAGGAAACTAAGGAACTTCCCATGCAATTAGTAATCCTAGTTGTACAATACTTACTAATTTAAGTTTCTAATCCAAAAAGGAAACTTTCTCATAGGAATACTAATCCAAAGAGGAGTCCAACCTTCCAAGTAGAGAGACATACTCAAAATTGGAAACCTTACCCATGGAAATCTCATTATGGACGTCCCACATACTAATGCACACCATGGCCCACAAACAATTTATCTAGAATTAAATTCATATATGCCATCAAAGGCCTATTTAAATTTAAACTCAAAATTATTTTTCCACTAAAATAATTCAACCAAATGTTATCTAAACATTTTAGGAAACCATGCCAATCGTGGAAAGTGACTAGAGAAGGGACCAAAAGACATATTTGCCATTGGCTCCCCAAATGACCAAAATGTCCATGCTAAACCCATAGCAACATAAAGACCATTTTAACCTTAACTCATTCCACTGAAGAGTTATGGTTGAACTCCAAGGACAAATATATAATATAATAAGCTCGTCATAAAATGACAGTTGTCTTCGACCTACTAAGTGTAATGACCTGAATGCCCCTCTATGTAACATCCATAATCGAGTCAGGTTATCACATGTACTATCAACCTTCCCGATTACATCTAAACCTTAGAACTTCATATCCTTAACATAATCATCATCCGGATATCATTCTCTTGATCCAGGGAGCGACCCACAAGTTCAATATCCATATGGAACATCCATATACTAAGATCTTAGATTTTGATAATTAATCGGATAATTCTAAGGGGATGATCATTCCATCATTAGATGGCATAGATTCTATATTGCATCTGCACGTCCCAACTGATCAAGTCCGAGTACCCAAAACACAGAGCTGTTGACCCATGAAAAGAATCTCACCCATAGTGAATTAAAGCACAAGAACTTGACTTCGTCAGTTCATCCACAAATGCTCAAGATTAAGAGCATTGGTCACTCAGTGGCATGAGGTGACTTGATCTCTCTCTGTGATAGTACTATTTTAGAGATCACACCTACCATGGTCCTGTTCAATGCATTGCATATGCACTAATGAGATAAATCTTGGAAAGTCCTCCCATGACTTAGGTAAGTCACCCTGAATACAGGAGAGTCTCTCATTATAACTTATACCAAGATGAAGTGCCCAGCTCCATCTCTCAGTTATGAACAAATATGTTGTTTCAGTGTCCATGAATTAGACCTATCTATGTGTAGACACTACACACCTAATTCATTTACTAGAAACAATGGACCTTACACAACCATACATATATACATGTTTAAGCAGAAAAGAGTCATTCCATTAAATAACCAATAAATATCCAATAACAAAATATGAGAGTGCAGCTAGTGGGCTTTAGGGCATACACCAATCCCAACAAACTCCCACTTGCACTAAAGATCACTACTTCCTAACATAACACCCATGGACTCAACATGAGAAGTAAAGACTTTCTCAGTAAGAGTCTTTGTGAATGGGTCAGGTAAGTTATTTGCTGAAGCAATATGCTTTACCACTATTTCTCCATCCTGAATGAATTCCCATATCAAGTGGTACTTTCTCTGAATGTGCTTGCCTTTCCTGTGATTCCTGGGCTCTTTGCACTGTGCTACAGCACCAGTGTTATCGCAGTACATGACAATCGGTTTATGCACTGCAGGAACAACTCCCAATTCCAACAGGAAATTTCTGAGCCATACTGCTTCCTTCGCAGCTTCTGATGCCGCCACATACTCTGCTTCCATGGTAGAATCAGCAGTACAGGATTGCTTGACACTTCTCCATGATATAGCCCCTCCTGACAGAGTAAAGATGTACCCTGAAGTAGACTTTCTGGTATCTCTATCAGATTGGAAATCAGAGTCTGTATACGCCCAAGGCGTTAGATCATCTGCTCGAAAGGTTAGCATATAATCTTTCGTTCTCCGAAGATACTTGAATATATGCTTAACAGCTGTCCAATGCATAGGTCCAGGGTTTGACTGATATCTGCTAACCATGCCAACGGCAAAGCAAATATTTGGTCTAGTACATAACATTGCGTACATGAGACTTCCAACAGCGGATGCATATGGAACTCTCCTCATGCTCTCTATCTCTTCAGATGTCTTTGGACATTGATCTCGAGACAATGGTACTCCATGTCTAGAAGGTAGGAGGCCCTTCTTGGAGTCATGCATGTTAAACTTGACCAATATCTTCTCAATATATGAAGATTGGGATAAGGCTAACATCTTATTCTTGCGATCACGCAAAAGCTTGATCCCTAAGATATAGCTGGCCTCACCCAAATCCTTCATCTGAAATTGAAAGGATAACCAAACCTTTGTGGATGACAATAAACCTACATCATTTCCTATGAGTAATATGTCATCTACATACAAAACCAAAAATGCAACTGCTTTTCCACTTCCTTTCTTATACAAACATGGTTCATCAATGTTTTGATCAAAGCCAAAGGATTTGACTGCCTGATTAAACTTGATGTTCCATGCTCTAGATGCTTGCTTAAGTCCATAAATGGACTTCTTAAGTTTACAAACCATGTTATCTTGGCCACTAGCAATGAAGCCCTCTGGTTGCATCATGTAGATGCATTCGTCATTACTTCCATTGAGAAAAGTTGTCTTGACATCCATTTGCCATATCTCGTAGTCATAATGACATGCGATGGCCAAGAGAATCCTTATGGATTTAAGCATGGCCACTGGTGAAATGGTTTCCTCATAGTCGATACCCTCTTTTTAAGTATATCCTTTTGCCACCAGTCTTGCTTTGAAGGTTTAAAACTTCCCATCCACTCCTCTCTTCCTCTTGTAGACCCACTTGCACCCTATGGGTTTAATCCCTTTAGGTGCATCTACAAGTTCCCAGACTTGATTGGAATACAAAGAATCCATTTTAGATTTCATCGCTTGCTGCCACATGTCAGCATCTATATCCGTTACTGCTTCATCATAACTAGCTGGATCCTCAATCAGATCCTTAGAGTCTGTCTTCAAAGACACTCCTAGATATCTTTCTGGCTGTCTAGAAATTCTCCCACTACGACGAGGCTCCGGAGTGTTCAAAGGAATATCTTGTTCATCTACTGTCTCAGGATCTGGTACAGATGTTATAGGAGTTCCTAGAAGAATCTCCTCAAGGGTTTCTTTACAACTAAGCTCTTGGTGCATCATACAATCATCCTCCAAGTACCTAGCATAAGTGCTGATGAGCACTTTTTGCTCCTTTGGATGATAAAAGATGCCACCTCTCGTTCCCTTAGGATACCTAATGAAGTAGCACATTTCCGATCTGGGTTCCAGCTTGGTAGCTTTATCATTCAGTACATAGGTTGGACAACCCCAAATGTGGATATGTCTTAAACTAGGTTTTCGACTTGTCCACATTTCTTGGGGTATCCTAGGTACTGATTTAGAAGGTACCAGATTTAAAATGTATGCTGCTGCTTCTAGGGCATATCCCCAAAAAGATATAGGTAGGGTTGCATGACTCATCATGGACCTTACCATATCAAGAAGGGTACGGTTTCTTCTCTCCGCTACACCATTTTGCTGGGGTGTACCCGGTGCAGACAACTGAGACACAATCCCGTGTTGTGTGAGGTACTCTTTGAACTCACCCAGGAGGTACTCGCCACCTCGGTCAGATCGAAGGGCTTTGATATGTTTCCCTAGTTGTAGCTCCGCCTCAGCCTTGAATTGTTTGAACTTATCAAACGCCTCAGACTTGCGTCGCATTAAGTATACATATCCATACCTAGAGTAATCATCGGTGACGGTGATGTAATACTCATACCCTCCTCGAGCCGGTTTGTTCATAGGACCACACACATCAGTGTGAATCAATTCTAACAACTCCTTTGACCTTAGTCCCTTCCCAGAGAATGACCTTTTGGTCATCTTTCCCTTGAGACAAGATTCGCACTGAGGAAAAGGTTCGAAATCTAATGAGCTCAAAGGCCCATCTTCTACCAACCTCTGAATCCGTTTTAGGTTAATGTGACCCAAACGTAAGTGCCAAAGATATGTGTCATTGATTGAAGATACCTTCCTCTTAAGGGAAGTTGAGTTTTCTTGTTGTACATTATGCAGTGTGGGAGCAATAGGATATATATAAAATAAGTTGTCATGTATTCTACCGGAACATATAATATTTCCATCTCTACTGATATCAATATCAGAATGGAAAGAAACTGAATAATTAAATTCAATGAGTCTGGAAACTGAAATTAAATTCTTCCTCATGTTCGGGACATAGAAAACATTATTTAAAACTAATATCCTATCACATGGAAAATGTAAGGTAACAACTCCTACTGCAACTGCCCAAACTTTAGCTCCAGTTCCGACTCTAAAGGCAAGCTTTCCTTTCTCAATCCTTTGCATTATCTGAAACCCCTGCAATGAATTGCATATATGATTAGTGGCTCCTGAGTCTACTATCCATGAGTCAGTAGAATCAACCACTAGACAAGTTTCAATGTAGTATGAAAAAGATGTACCTTTCTTAACTGAGGCCAGGAACTTGGGACAATCTTTCTTCCAATGACCTTTGAGGCCACACTTGAAGCATTTCCCTTTGGGCTTTCCATCTGTACCTTTGTCATCCTTTTTGCCAGTATTATCCTTTTTCTGCCCTTTTCCCTTATTCTGCTTCTTCTTGAACTTCTTCCCTTTCGGGTTTAGTTTAGAGGAAGACTGGAAAAAATGAGCTTGGGCTTTGGGCTTCATGATGGCCTCCGCCGCCTGGAGTTCTTTCATTAACTCAGGTAGAGTCATGTCCATCTTGCTCATATTGAAATTGAGCTTGAACTGATTGAAAGAGTCTGGCAGAGTTTCGAGAATCATATCAGTTTGACTCTCTGCATCAATCTCAGCCCCTAGAATCTCAGCAACATTGAAACAATCCGTCAGCTTGAGCATATGCTCTCTGACAGGTGTTCCCTCAGCCATCCTAGTATTCATGATAGTCCTCATAGCAGCTTGCCTAGCTGGCCTGCTCTTGTCTGCGAACATCTCAGACACGGACATCATGATTTCATAGGCTCTGTCCATATGCTCGTGCTGTGTTTGTAACATGCTGGACATGGAAGTGAGCATGTAGCATTTAGCCATGCTATTCGCTTTCTTCCATTTCCTCTCAGCCTCTAACTGGTCATCAGTAGAATTAGCATCAATATCAGGACAGGTTTCCAGCAAGACATACTTGTACTCCTCAGCAGTGAGTACTATGTCAAGATTTCTCTTCCAATCTACGTAGTTAGGGCCAGTCGGTTTGTTCTCACGAAGAATGCACATCAGCGGACTAAAAGAATCTTTACCCATCTCTCTCTGGATATGAAACGGTTTATAATTAGACATGCAGTATATATGTAATATGCATATGGCGCTTGTTATAAAAGGAAAAATAAAGCACAAAGCTTTCTACATTATTTAACCCCAATCATAATGTATCAGTGTTTCAACCTCCTCATAGACCCTCCATCGAAGGGTTGGCGAGCCTACAATCACGTTGAATTAAGGCATACTTATTTGGATTATCACTATTTGGATACACATATCCAGTGGTAGTCCAATCACTGATTGGTTTGGCCTCATATGACAAATAACCCTTAACTCCTAAGGAGAGGTCATTACTGTCTTATGTCAAGTGTTTTACCATCTCTTATGAAATTTCCCAGAATGTCTATGACTTAAGTCCTCCGAAGGGAAGTGACTTTTATCCATTCTAGAAGTGAACTTTAGTAAAGAGCTCCACCGAAAGGATGGCCGCTCCCACCAACACTTCATTGACATTCTATAGAAGTGATCTTTAGTAAAGAACTCCACCGAAGGGATGGCCGCTCCTACTAACACCTCATTACGAATATTCACATTAGTTCACCCATTAACCCATCAAAGCGGTCTTTAGTAAAGAACTCCACCGAAGGGATGGCCGCTCCTACTAACACCTTAATGAGATAATATGAACCGAAAATGGAAGGCCGTGGGGTCTTTCCAAAACCCCTCTCCAACTTGATTATTTATCACTAGGGTTTATACTTTTTGACCTTTACATTGTTTTGATCAAAAGATCTTTTTAAATCTAGCAAACTTGGTTAATTAAATTTATGACTTAATGACTTGAGTCACCTTAAAAATAAATAACCTTTGCTTTAAAACATTTGAGAAAATCCCTTTAAAGAATCAAAAACCTATCTTGGGTTATGAAAACCCATAGGTAGCATCTAAGTAGATTTTAGTTTAGCCTCTTTTGGAAACCAAGGGTACCAAGATAAACTAATCCCTATCCAATTTTAAACCTTAGACAAATAGAAGGTGCTGGTCTAAGTTCCGTTTAAAACAATTTGCCAAACCAAAAACAATCTAATATAAAAAGATGCCAATTTTAGAACCTAATGGTGGCCATGTTTCTAGGTGATAATTATAGCAATTATATAAAGCATTCATCCATGCATTCCATATATAAAAGCAAATAAAAGTATGCAATTCTTGATGGCTCCTTGCTCTTCGGACTTCTAATCCTTACCGAACTAGGACATTAAGAATAGATCTCATCTTTCACCAAGAAGTCTTGTCACCTCCACCACTAAGGAATCCGGTTACTTGCAACCTTTCTTGAAACTTTCTTCTTCTTGCTTGTTCCAATAAATTAAATTTATACAAGCAAACCCATAAAAAGAAAACCCCAAATTACATTGGAGATACCTATGCTTTTCAAGAAAGCTTACATCAAGACTAGTTGGAATAAAAGTAAAGAAAGAATTACAACTTCCTATGATTGCTAAACGCGCAATCGTACACTTTCCAACTAATGAAAAAAACATCCAAATCCACATAACAATCATGCGAACCATCAAGGATGCAATATACGGCTGCAAACAAAGAGGTTAGTGCATGCAAAAACACTATGTGCATCATTAAACAAATCTGGAAAATAAATTCCAGCAATATTAATGAAACTTGCACACTACATGCATCACAACATAACTTCAGTAGGGTGCCACCATGCCCATAATCAATCTCGAATTAATCATACACAACATGGGATCATGATTTCACATAGCCAATGGCTCTGATACCACTGAAAGAAACTGCGATTCAGATCTGAGCATCACCTACGGAAGACATTCATGGCTAATTTGTAACATGACAGATTTTTAAAAATCTGATTTGGCAGCATAAATCAGCCATAGTGATCGCTTAATAACTCCATGAATTCATGACCAATAAGTGTATAATTAAAGGAGAATGAAGAAGACTATTACCTCGAAGATTTGTAGACTTCAAATCTCTGAAAAAATAGATCCAAAGGGCCGAACTCAGACTTGCAATTAGCAAACAAGTTGCTGGAATTTTCTGCAGCAGTATTGCCTTTGATCTTCTTCTCTATCTCACTTCCAAATCTGATTAGCTAAGATGGTGGGATCTTAATCTAGGAATTGAGAACTATTTTTCCAAGGAAAAATCTCAGACCTTAATCTCTCTTCAATGAAGAAGAAAGTAACCAAAAGCTGGACGTGTGGGACTCTCACTATGCTCTATTAGTGTTGGACGTCCAAGGGAGTGCTTGTTTCCTTTTATAGAAAACTTTCGGATAGCTTTCCTAAAAAGTTATCTCTCCTAATTCTCAAAGATGTCCTAAAAGGAAAGTATAATCTAAAGATTTATTTCCTTTTAGAAACACTCTAATTAGAACAGGAAACTAAGGAACTTCCCATGCAATTAGTAATCCTAGTTGTACAATACATACTAAATAAAGTTTCTAATCCAAAAAGGAAACTTTCTCATAGGAATACTAATCCAAAGAGGAGTCCAACCTTCCAAGTAGAGAGACCTACTCAAAATTGGAAACCTTACCCATGGAAATCTCATTATGGATGTCCCACATACTAATGCACACCATGGCCCATAAACAATTTATCTAGAATTAAATTCATGTATGCCATCAAAGGCCTATTTGAATTTAAACTCAAAATTATTTTTCCACTAAAATAATTCAACCAAATGTTATCTAAACATTTTAGGAAACCATGCCAATCTTGGAAAGTGACTAGAGAAGGGACCAAAAGACATATTTGCCATTGGCTCCCAAAATGACCAAAATGTCCATGCTAAACCGATAGCAACATAAAGACCATTTTAACCTTAACTCATTCCACTAAAGAGTTATGGTTGAACTCCAAGGACAAATATATAATATAATAAGCTCATCATAAAATGACAGTTGTCTTCGACCTACTAAGTGTAATGACCTGAATGCCCTTCTATGTAACATCCATAATCGAGTCAGGTTATCACATGTACTATCAACCTTCCCGATTACATCTAAACCTTAGAACTTCATATCCTTAACATAATCATCATCCGGATATCATTCTCTTGATCCAGGGAGCGACCCACAAGTTCAATATCCATATGGAACATCCATATACTAAGATCTTAGATTTTGATAATTAATCGGATAATTCTAAGGGGATGATCATTCCATCATTAGATGGCATAGATTCTATATTGCATCTGCACGTCCCAACTGATCAAGTCCGAGTACCCAAAACACAGAGCTGTTGACCCATGAAAAGAATCTCACCCATAGTGAATTAAAGCACAAGAACTTGACTTCGTCAGTTCATCCACAAATGCTCAAGATTAAGAGCACTGGTCACTCAGTAGCATGAGGTGACTTGATCTCTTTCTGTGATAGTACTATTTTAGAGATCACACCTACCATGGTCCT
The DNA here is from genome assembly GCA_012931725.1 of Litsea cubeba. Classification (NCBI taxonomy): domain Eukaryota; kingdom Viridiplantae; phylum Streptophyta; class Magnoliopsida; order Laurales; family Lauraceae; genus Litsea; species Litsea cubeba. The sequence goes on along the minus strand of CM022944.1, from coordinate 72,420,078 downwards.
ATTCAATGCATTGCATATGCACTAATGAGAAAAATCCGGGAAAGTCCTCCCATGACTTAGGTAAGTCACCCTGAATACATGAGAGTCTCTCATTATAACTTATACCAAGATGAAGTGCCCAGCTCCATCTCTCAGTTATGAACAAATATATTGTTTCCAGTGTCCATGAATTAGACCTATCTGTGTGTAGACACTACACACCTAATTCATTTACTAGAAACAATGGGCCTTACACAACCATACGTATATACATGTTTAAGCAGAAAAGAGTCATTCCATTAAATAACCAATAAATATCCAATAACAAAATATGAGAGTGCAGCTAGTGGGCTTTAGGGCATACACCAATTCTAACATGGAGCGGGGATTGGACCATCGTTTCTCTTTGATAAGTCTGTTAGGGATCTAAAAAAAATTCAGATTTGTCAATTTTTATTCAAAATTGAGAAATTTTGATCATTTCCTTCTCGAGCACTGGCACTTGCAAAAATGTTGAACCCGTGTTTGGATCGGGGATTGGGCCATCGTTTCTCTTCGATGAGTCTGTCAGGGATCTAAAAAGAAATTCAGATTTGTCATTTTTATTCAAAATTGAGAAATTTTGATCATTTCCCTCTCAGGCACCGGCACTTGCAAAACTGTTGAGCCCGTGTTTGGATCGGGGATTGGGCCATCGTTTCTCTTCGATGAGTCTGTTAGGGATAAAAAAAAATCAGATTTGTCTTTTTTTATTCAAAATTGAGAAATTTTGATCATTTCCCTCTCGGGCACCTGCACTTGCAAAAATGTTGAACCCGTGTTTGGATCGGGGATTAGGCCATCATTTTTCTTCGACGAGTCTGTTAGGGATCTAAAAAAAAATTCAGATTTGTCATTTTTTGTTCAAAATTGAGAAATTCTGATCATTTCCCTCTCGGGCACCGGCGCTTGCAAAAATGTTGAGCCCATGTTTGGATCGGGGATTGGGCCATCGTTTCTCTTCGATGAGTCTGTTAGGGATCTAAAAACAGAAAAAAATCAGATTTCTCTTTTTTGATTCAAAATTGAGAAACTTTGATCCATTTTCTTTCGGGCACTAGCGCTCGCAGAAATGTTGAGCCCGTGTTTGGATCGGGGATTAGGCCATTGTTTCTCTTCGATGAGCCTGTTAGGGATCTAAAAAAAATCAGATTTCTAGTTTTTGATTCAAAATTTATAAATTTTGATCCTTTCCCTCTCGGGCACTGGCGCTCGCAGAAATGTTGAGCCCGTGTTTGGATCCGGGATTGGGTCATCGTTTCTCTTCGATGAGTCTGCTAGGGATCTAAAAAAAATCAGAATTCTCGTTTTGGATTCAAAATTGAGAAACTTTGATCCTTTCCCTCTCGGGCACTTGCGATCGTAGAAATGCTGATCCCGTGTTTGGATTGGGGATTGGGCCATCGGTTCTCTTCAATGAGTCTGTTAGGGATCTAAGAAAAAAAATCAGATTTCTCATTTTGGATTCAAATTTAAGAAACATTGATCCTTTCCCTCTCGGGAACTGGCGCTCGTAGAAACATTGAGCCCATGTTTGGATCGGGGATTGGGGCATCGTTTCTGTCTGATATATCTATTAGGGATCTGAAAAAAACTAAAATCAGATTTTCATTTTTGATTCAAAATTGAGAAACTTTTTTTGTTTCCCTCTCGGGCACTGGCGCTCGCAGAAATGTTGAGCCCATGTTTGGAGCGAGGATTGGACCATCATTTCTATTCGATAAGTCTGTTAGGAATCTAAAAAAAAAGATTCAGATTTGTCATTTTTTATTCAAAATTGAGAAATTTTGATCATTTCCCACTCGGGCACTGGCGCTTGCAAATATTTTGAGCCCGTGCTTGGATCGGAGTTTGGGCCATTGTTTCTCTTCGATGAGTCTGTTAGGGATCTAAAAAAAAGAAAAAAAATTAGATTTCTCATTTTTGATTGAAAAGTGAGAAACTTTGGTCCATTTCCTTTCGGGCACTGGCGCTCGCAGAAATGTTGAGCCCGTGTTTTGGTCGGGGATTTGGTCATCGTTTCTCTTTGATGAGTCCGTTATGGATCTAAAAAAAATCAGATTTCTAATTTTTTATTCAAATTTTAGAAATTTGGATCCTTTCCCTCTCGGGCATTAGAGCTCGTAGCAATGTTGAGCCCGTGTTTGGATCAGGGATTGAACCGTCGTTTCTCTTCGATAAGTCTGTTAGGGATCTAAAAAAAAAACCAGATTTGTCATTTTTTATTCAAAATTGTGAAATTTTGATCATTTCCCTCTCGGGCACCGGCACTTGCAAAAATGTTGAGCCCGTGTTTGGATCGGGGATTGGGCCATCGTTTCTCTATGACGAGTCTGTTAGGGATCTAAAAAAAATTCAGATTTGTCATTTTTTTAAAACAATTGAGAAATTTTGATCATTTCCCTCTCGGCACCGGCGCTTGCAAAAATGTTGAACCCGTGTTTGGATCGGGGATCGGGCCATCATTTCTTTTCAATGTGTCTGTTAGGGATCTAAAAAAAAGAAAAAAAATCAAATTCCTCTTTTTTGATTCAAAATTGAGAAACTTTGATCCATTTCCTTCCTGGCACTAGCGCTCGTAGAAATGTTGAGCCCCTGTTTGGATCGGGGATTAGGCCATCGTTTCTCTTCGATGAGTCCGTTAGGGGTGTAAAAAAAAATCAGATTTCTAGTTTTTGATTCAAAATTGAGGAATTTTGATCATTTCCCTTTTGGGCACTAGCGCTCGCCGAAATGTTGAGCCCGTGTTTGGATCCGAGATTGGGCCATCGTTTCTCTTCGATGAGTCAGCTAGGGATCTAAAAAAAATTCAGATTTCTCATTTTGGATTCAAAATTGAGAAACTTTGATCCTTTTCATCTCGGGAACTGGCGATCGCAGAAATGTTGATCCCGTGTTATTCAAATTTGAGAAACATTGATCCTTTCCCTCTCGGGCACTGGCGCTCACAGAAACATTGAGCCCATGTTTGGATCTGGGATTGGGGCATCGTTTCTCTTTGATATGTTTGTTAGGGATCTGAAAAAAAAATTAAAATCAGATTTCTCACTTTTGATTCAAAATTTAGAAACTTTTATCCTTTCCCTCTCGGCCACTGGCGCTCGCAGAAATGTTGAGCCCGTGTTTGGAGCGGGGATTGGATGATCGTTTCACTTCGATAATTCTGTTAGGGATCTAAAAAAAAATGATTCAGATTTGTCATTTTTTATTCAAAATTGAGAAATTTTGTTCATTTCCCTCTTGGGCACTGGCGCTTGCAAAAATGTTGAGCCCGTGTTTGGATCGGGGTTTGGGCCAACGTTTCTCTTCGATGAGGCTGTTAGCGATCTAAAAAATAGATAAAAAAACCAGATTTCTCATTTTTTATTCAAAATTGAGGAACATGGATCCATTTCCTTTTAGGCACTGGCGCTCGCAAAAATGTTGAGCCCATGTTTGGGTCGGGGATTGGGTCATCGTTTCTCTTCGATGTGTCTGTTATAGATCTAAAAAAAACATCAGATTTCTAGTTTTTTATTCAAATTTTAGAAATTTTGATCCTTTCCCTCTCGAGCAAAGGAGCTCGAAGAAATGTTGAACCCGTGTTTGGATCGGGGATTGGGCAATCGTTTCTCCTGATGAGTCTGCTAGGGATCTAAAAACAAATCAGATATCTCGTTTTTTAATCAAAATTGAGAAACTTTGATCCTTTCCCTCTGGGGCACTAGCGATCGCAGAAATGTTGAGCCCATCTTTGGATTGGGGATTGGGCCATCGGTTCTCTTCATTAGTCTGTTAGGGATCTAAAAAAAATCAGATTTCTAATTTTGGATTAAAAATTTAGAAACATTGATCCTTTCCCTCTCGGGCACTGGCACTCGCAGAAACGTTGAGCCCATGTTTGGATCGGGGATTGGGCCATCGTTTCTCTTCGATATATCTATTAGGGATCTAAAAAAAATTAAAATCAGATTTCTTATTTTTTATTGAAAATTGAGAAGCTTTGTTCCTTTAGCTATCGGGCACTGGCGCTCGTAGAAATGTTGAGCCTGTGTTTGGACCAGGGATAGTGCCATCGTTTCTCTTTGATGAGTCTGCTAGGGATCTAAAAAAAGAAAAAAAAATCAGATTTCCCATTTTTTATTCAAAACTGAGAAACTTTGATCCATTTCCTTTCGGGCAGTAGAGCTTGTAGAAATGTTGAGCCCGTGTTTGGATCAGGGATGGGGCCATCGTTTCTCTTCGATGAGTCTATGAGGGATCTAAACAAAAAAAAAAAACAAAAACAAGTCATATTTCTCATTTTTTATTCAAAATTGAGAAATTTCGATCATTTCCCTCAAGGGCATCGGCACTCGCAGAAATGTTGAGCCGGTGTCTGGATCAGGGATTGAGCCATCGTTTCTCTTTGATGAGTTTGTTAGGGATCTGAAAAAAATAAGATTTCTCATTTTGGATTCAAAATTGTGAAACTTTGATCATTTTCCTTTTGGGCACTGACGCTCGCAGATATGTTTAGCCCGTGTTTGGATCGGGGATTGGGCCATCATTTCTCTTTGATGAGTCTATTAGGTATCTCTAAAAAAAAAACAAAAAAGTTCAGATTTCTCATTTTTGTTTCAAAATTGAGAAATTTTGATACTTTCCCTCTCGGGCACTGGCACTCGCAGAAATGTTGAGACCGTGTTTGGATCGGGATTGGGCCATCATTTCTCTTTAATGAGTCTGTTAGGGATCTAAGAAAAGAAAAAAAAAAGAGATTTGTCATTTTTGATTCAAAATTGAGAAACTTTGATCCTTTCCCTCTCGGGCACTCGCACCCACAGAAAATTTGTGCCCGTGTTTGGATCGGGGATTGGGCCATCCTTTCTCCTCGATGAGTCTGTAATGGATCTAAAAAAAGGAAAAAAAAATCAGATTTCTCATTTTTTATTCAAAATTGAGAAACCTTGATCCATTTCCTTTCGGGCACCAGCGCTCGCAGAAATGTTGTGCTCGTGTTTGGATCGGGGATTGGGCCATCATTTCTCTTCGATGAGTCTGTGAGGGATCTAAACAAAAAAAAAATAATCAGATTTCTGATTTTCGATTCTAAATTGAGAAAATTTGATCATTTCCCTCTAGGGCACCGGCGCTCGGAGAAATGTTTAGCTAGTGTTTGGATTGGGGATTGGGCCATCGTTTCTCTTCGATGAGTTTGTTAGGGATCTGAAAAAAATAAGATTTCTCGTTTTGGATTCAAAATTGGGAAACTTTGATCATTTCCCTCTAGGGCACTGGCACTCGCAAAAATGTTGACACTGTGTTTGGTTCGGGTATTGGGCCATCCTTTCTCTTCGAGGAGTTTGTTAGCGATAAAAAAAATCAGATTTCTCATTTTGGTTTCAAAATTGAGAAACTTTGAACGTTTCCCTCTCGGGTACTGGCGCTCGAAGAAAAGTTTAGCCCGTGTTTGGATAGGGCAATAAGCCATCATCTCTCTTCGATGAGTCTGTTAGGAATAAAAAAAAATAATCAGATTTGTCATTTTTTATTCAAAATTGAGAAATTTTGTCCATTTCCTTCTCGGGCACCGGCTCTCGTAGAAATGTTGAGCCCGTGTTTGGATCGGGGATTGGGCCATTGTTTCTCTTCGATGATTCTGTTAGGGATCTAAAAAAACTTCAGATTTGTCATTTTTTATTCAAAATAGAGAAATTTTGATCATTTCCCTCTCAGGCGCCGATACTTACAAAAATGTTGAGCCCGTGTTTGGATCGGGGATTGGGCCATCGTTTCTCTTCGATGAGTGATTTAGGAATCTAAAAAAAATTTCAGATTTGTCATTTTCTTTTTCAAAATTGAGAAATTTTGATCATTTCCCTCTCGGGCACCGGCGCTTGCAAAAATGTTGAGCCCGTGTTTGGATCGGGAATTGGGCCATCGTTTCTCTTCGATGAGTCTGTTAGGGATCTAAAAAAATATTCAAATTTGTCATTTTTTATTCAAAATTGAGAAATTTTGATCATTTCCCTCTCAGGCACCGGCACTTGCAAAAATTTTGAGCCCGTGTTTGGATCGGGGATTGGGCCATCGTTTCTGTTAGATGAGTCTGTTAGGGATCTACAAAAAAGAAAAAAAAATCAGATTTCTCTTTTTGATTCAAAATTGAGAAACTTTGATCCATTTCCTTTCGGGCACTAGCGCTCGTAGAAACGTTGAGCCGGTGTTTGGATCGGGGATTATGCCATCGTTTCTCTTTGATGAGTCTGTTAGGGATCTAAAAAAATCATATTTCTAGTTTTGGATTCAAAATTTAGAAACATTGATCCTTTCCCACTCGGGCACTGGCACTCGCTGAATCGTTGAGCCCATGTTAGGATCGGGGATTGGGCCATCGTTTCTTTTCGATATGTCTGTTAGGGATCTAAAATTACAATCATATTTCTTATTTTTTATTGAAAATTGAGAAACTTTGTTCCTTTGCCTATCGGGCACTGGCGCTCGCAGAAATGTTGAGCCCATGTTTGGACCGGGGATAGGGCCATCGTTTCTCTTTGATGAGTCTGCTAGGGATCTAAAAAAAGAAAAAAATCAGATTTCTCATTTTTTTATTCAAAACTAAGAAAGTTTGATCCATTTCCTTTCGGGCACTAGAGCTAGTAGAAATGTTGAGCTCGTGTTTGGATCGGGGATTGGGCCATCATTTCTCTTCGAGGAGTCTATGAGGAATCTAAACAAAAAAAAAACAAAAAACAATAAAAAGTCATATTTCTCAATTTTGATTCAAAATTGAGAAATTTCGATCATTTCCCTCTAGGGCACCGGCACTCGCAGAAATGTTGAGCCGGTGTCTGGATCAGGGATTGAGCCATCGTTTCTCTTCGATGAGTTTGTTAGGGATCTGAAAAAAATAAGATTTCTTGTTTTGGATTCAAAATTGTGAAACTTTGATCCTTTTCCTTTTGGGCACTGACGCTCGTAGAAATGTTTAGCCCGTGTTTGGATCGGGGTTTGGGCCATCATTTCTCTTTGATGAGTCTATTAGGTATCTAAAAAAAAAAGTTCAGATTTCTCATTTTTGTTTCAAAATTGAGAAATTTTGATCCTTTCCCTCTCGGGCACTAGCACTCGCAGAAATGTTGAGACCGTGTTTGGATCAGGATTGGGCCATCATTTCTCTTCAATGAGTCTGTTAGGGATCTAAGAAAAGAAAAAAATTGAGATTTCTCATTTTTGATTCAAAATTGAGAAACTTTGATCCTTTCCCACTCGGCCGCTCGCCCTCGCAGAAAATTTGTGCCCGAGTTTGGATCGGGGATTGGGCCATCGTTTCTCCTCGATGAGTCTGTAACGGATCTAAAAAAAGGAAAAAAAATCAGATTTCTCATTTTTTAGTCAAAATTGAGAAACCTTGATCCATTTCCTTTCGGGCACCAGCGCTCGCAGAAATGTCATGCTCGTGTTTGGATCGGGGATTGGGCCATCGTTTCTCTTCGATGAGTCTGTGAGGGATCTAAATAAAAAAAATAATCAGATTTCTGATTTTCGATTCTAAATTGAGAAATTTTGATCATTTCCCTCTAGGGCAACGACGCTCGGAGAAATGTTTAGCTGGTGTTTGGATTGGGGATTGGGCCATCGTTTCTCTTCGATGAGTTTGTTAGGGATCTGAAAAAAATAAGATTTCTCATTTTGGATTCAAAATTGGGAAACTTTGATCCTTTCCCTCTGGGGCACTGGCACTCGCAAAAATGTTGACACTGTGTTTGGTTCGGGTATTGGGCCATCCTTTCTCTTCGAGGAGTTTGTTAGCGATAAAAAAAAATCAGATTTCTCGTTTTGGTTTCAAAATTGAGAAACTTTGAACGTTTCCCTCTCGGGTACTGGCGCTCGAAGAAAAGTTTAGCCCGTGTTTGGATAGGCCAATAAGCCATCGTCTCTCTTCGATGAGTCTGTTAGGATTAAAAAAAAATTAATCTGATTTGTCATTTTCGATTCAAAATTGAGAAATTTTGTCCATTTCCTTCTCGGCCACCGGCGCTCGTAGAAATGTTGAGCCCGTATTTGGATCGGGGATTGGGCCATTGTTTCTCTTCGATGAGTCTGTTAGGGATCTAAAAAAAATTCAGATTTGTCATTTTTTATTCAAAATTGAGAAATTTTGATCATTTCCCTCTCAGGCACCGATACTTACAAAAATGTTGAGCCCGTGTTTGGATCGGGGATTGGGCCATCGTTTCTCTTCGATGAGTGATTTAGGAATCTAAAAAAAAATTCAGATTTGTCATTTTCTTTTTCAAAATTGAGAAATTTTGATCATTTCCCTCTCGAGCATCGGCGCTTGCAAAAATGTTGAGCCCGTGTTTGGATTGGGAATCGGGCCATCGTTTCTCTTCGATGAGTCTGTTAGGGATCTAAAAAAAATTCAAATTTGTCATTTTTTATTCAAAATTGAGAAATTTTGATCATTTCCCTCTCAGGCACCGGCACTTGCAAAAATTTTGAGCCCGTGTTTAATTCGGGGATTGGGCCATCCTTTCTGTTAGATGAGTCTGTTAGGGATCTACAAAAAAGAAAAAAAAATCATATTTCTCTTTTTTGATTCAAAATTGAGAAACTTTGATCCATTTCCTTTCGGGCACTAGCGCTCGTAGAAACGTTGAGCCGGTTTTTGGATCGGGGATTATGCCATCGTTTCTCTTCGATGAGTCTGTTAGGGATCTAAAAAAATCATATTTCTAGTTTTGGATTCAAAACTTAGAAACATTGATCCTTTCCCACTCGGGTACTGGCAGTCGCTGAATCGTTGAGTCCATGTTAGGATCAGGGATTGGGCCATCGTTTCTCTTCGATATGTCTGTTAGGGATCTAAAAAAAATTACAATCATATTTCTTATTTTTTATTGAAAATTGAGAAACTTTGTTCCTTTGCCTATCGGGCACTGGCGCTCGCAGAAATGTTGAGCCCATGTTTGGACCGGGGATAGGGCCATCGTTTCTCTTTGATGAGTCTGCTAGGGATCTAAAAAAAGAAAAAAAAATCAGATTTCTCATTTTTTTATTCAAAACTAAGAAAGTTTGATCCATTTCCTTTCGGGCACTAGAGCTCGTAGAAATGTTGAGCTCGTGTTTGGATCGGGGATTGGGCCATCGTTTCTCTTCGATGAGTCTATGAGGGATATAAACAAAAAAAAAACAAAAACAATAAAAAGTCATTTCTCAATTTGGTTTCAAAATTGAGAAATTTCGATCATTTCCCTCTATGGCACCAGCACTCGCAGAAATGTTAAGCCGGTGTCTGGATCAGGGATTGAGCCATCGTTTCTCTTCGATGAGTTTGTTAGGGATCTGAAAAAAATAAGATTTCTCATTTTGGATTCAAAATTGTGAAACTTTGATCCTTTTCCTTTTGGGCACTGACGCGCGTAGAAATGTTTAGCCCGTGTTTGGATCGGGGTTTGGGCCATCATTTCTCTTTGATGAGTCTATTAGGTATCTAAAAAAAAAGTTCAGATTTCTCATTTTTGTTTCAAAATTGAGAAATTTTGATCCTTTCCCTCTCCGGCACTAGCACTCACAGAAATGTTGAGACCGTGTTTGGATCGGGATTGGGCCATCATTTCTCTTCAATGAGTCTGTTAGGGATCTAAGAAAAGAAAAAAAAATGAGATTTCTCATTTTTGATTCAAAATTGAGAAACTTTGATCCTTTCCCACTCGGGCACTCGCGCTCGCAGAAAATTTGTGCCCGTGTTTGGATCGGGGATTGGGCCATCGTTTCTCCTCGATGAAAGGGATCACGTACCATCTCGAGGCAAAGCTTTGAAAATGACATCAGGGATGCGGATTTGGGTTTTTATTTTTAACCTTGTGACCTAACAAGATGTATGTGGCAGGTTAGGGGGTCGGGTTTGGTTTTGACCGTGTGACCCAACAAGCTATATGTGGCAAGTTGGGGGGGGGGTCAATTTTGGTTTTGATCTTGTGACCTAACAAACTGTATGTGGCTTGTTAGGGGATCAGGATTTGGTTTTTGGTTTTGGTCTTGTGACCTAACAAGCTGTTTGTGGCAAGTTAGGGGACCAGGATGTGGTTTTTGGTCACTCTTTGGGACTGTGTGGGTCCATTGGAGTGGTTTGGATTTTTGTGAAATGTCAATTTCATGATTTTGGCTCAATTTGGTATATGAGGCTGGATGGTTTGAATTTTGGAAGCTCATGGGGCTTGGAATTCTTTTTTTTTGTATGGTCCAATCAACTCAAAAGAGGCATGGAACCATTTTTGTATGCTCTTGGTAAAAGGGATTTCTCTTTGACAAAAAGCCCCATTTTTTTAGTGCCTAGGTGGTCAAACCTGGCTCATATGGGCTAACCCATGGGACCCTAAGCTTTTGAAATGGCTTAGATCTCATATGGTTTCATTTTTGTAAAGAATATCTAAAATATCTCGTTTGGACAGAGAATATCTAAAAATATCATTACTTGGAGAGAATCTCTCATGTTCCCTTTATTTTGGGAGAGAATATCTCAAATCTCCTATCTTTTGGGAGAAAATCTCTCATTGCTTTCTTTTGGGGAGAGAATCCCTCAAGATATTTTTCTTTTGGAAAAGAATCTTTCTAATTTCTTTCTTTTGGTAAGGTTACTAATTAGTAACACTTACCTCTTTTCTTGTTTCCTTCTTTGATTTGCTCTCTTCTATAAATCAAGGGGAGGTTGGATCTCTTGCTCTTATTGCTTTCTTTTGCAAAAATCTCAAGAGGGCTTCAAGACCAAGAACTTTTCTTCTTCAAAGATCTTCAAGCTTTTCTTCTTCTTCTCCATCAATGGTAAAAAAAAAAATTTTGTTACTTTATTTTCTTTTCTTTTCCACGTGTTTTTTTTTACACGCGTTTTTCTCTTTTTTTTCGTGCCTTTACTTTTTCTTTACACATTTTTTTTGTGGGCCGTATGGCAACGTGGCCTGTGGATCAGCCCTTCTCTTTTTTTTTTTGTTTTCTTTTCTTTCTCCCTTATTTTTTTTGAGAAAGTTTCTTTTTTTTTTTGCTCATCCTGATAATGCCCCTTTTTTTTGGCAAACCAAGATGTTCATTCATGCAATTTTTTGTAAATTGAATTGGTAGCATTATGTGATAGCATACCTGAAAGTTTTTGCAAATTTTGAAATTTGTAGCTTGCAGTGATGTTGAACCCTTCCTAATTTTGCAGAGACTTTGAGGTTTCGAAAGTTTGGAGTTTCGGAGCTCGCAGCGATGTTGAGCCCATCTTCAAGCTTTCTATTTCTTTCGGGATATTTCCTTTTTCTTCGGAATTGCCCGGAATCATGCTAAAATTTCGCCAGATTTTTCTTTTAGCGAAATCCTGTCATTTTGATGATTGATCTTTTTCTTTTCCAACTTTTGCAGGTGGTTCCTCGAGAACGAACAAGGGTAAAGAGCCTGCTACAAGCGTACCTCGTCGATATGCTTGATCTTCCAATCCGGCCGTTCAGCAGGCCTTGGAGACGGTCTAGTATGTTGAGAGAAACCTTGAAGAGTGCGACTTCCTCAACAAAGATGAGATGAGGCAACGACTGATCGCTCTCAAGAATGAGGAATTCTATAAGATCATGGTAAGCAACCGTCCTTGGGTGTTGGATGATCAGAGGGTTTTGCCTAAGCCTACCTTCTTCTTTGGTGATGCAGTCTCTGACGACGTGACATACCAGAGGAGATGTTTTCAGTTCTCTTACATAGCTGATGAAAAGAGAACCGTTGTTACCCGATCGATGTTTGATCATACTATCTCGATCATGAGCCTTTTGTTAGTTTTATGGACTCAATCCAGTAGATGATATAATAAATTGATTAATTTCTTTATTTATCAGTATATTCATGCTTTCCTTTGATGAGATGAATGGTGATTTATTATATACTTGCACATAACCAATACGAATGACATGATGGTTCATGAGATGAACCGGAGTCCACAAGTATATTAGATGTAACACATGTGTATGGATGAGATCCACATACGGGAGACATGTGTGACAAATCTTATACTTAAATATCTTCACAACCAGTGATGAGACTGGACATCTCATACTGACAAGGTTGCAGCACTTTGATCACTATGAGATAGTGTGATTTGTCTCGATCATCAGAATGGAAGATTCTGGATCGTAGTGCTGGTACATTGGATGTATTGAAGGACCATGAGAAGCAACTTATAAACACTGTCTTTACTTTAAGATCTGCTCTCATAATTCCCTAACAATAGGCTCTCAATCCTGAGACATTAATGAACTCAAGTTTCTATCTATTCATTTGCTTTGAGTCACCAATGAGTGAGGCCAACTGTAGGTCAACACCTCGGTGATTTGGGTACGTGGTAGTAGAGTTGTGGGAACATTCAATGGTCAAGATGGAATCTATCTCTAATATCCTCTTGTGCCAATTAATGGATTTATCATTGGTAAGTGCGCACCCATTCCGATTAAGAGTTAATTGGAAAGGTACCTATGATCATTATAATTAATTGGGGCTCAAGGATAATAAGATATGGATCTAGTTTGGAAGATAGGTCCAATTGATCCATGGATATTGATAGAGGGGTCTACTTGAGGTAATGTGGAAGTTTAGGGTCTTCTATATAATATTCCTAAGACTGGAGTTCAATTGCATTTATATAGTGGAGTTATTTGCAATTAACTATGGGCCCGGATTACACATGAGATGTGGGGTCGCGAGTCCCAGTTGGAGCCAGCTTTCTAAGGAATCCCTAGTGACCCCACGCTAGCCCAATTATTAGAAAGTATCTAATTCGAGTTGAACTCTAAAAGGAAAGTTACTATTTCTATTTGAAGTAAGACTTCTAATAGTGGAAATAGTAGACTTGCTAATTTTACTAGAAGTGAGACTTCTATTTTAATTAGAAAGGAATTGGAAAGTTACTAATCATATTTGAAGTGAGACTTCTAATTATGATATGGTAAGTTACTGTTGGAATTTGAGATGAACTTGAGATGACTTTAGAGTCTTTTGATGAATTAAAGTAATTAGTATCTCAAGTATCGTTTTGAGTTGGAATTCTTGTCAACACATTGTCACAAACATGATGTTAATAAGCTGGTGTTGATAGAGCTTAAAAGAAGAAATCAGAATTAGAATCAGAATTGAAACTGTCAGGAATTCAGAATTCCTGAAGCAGAGCACGCGGTCGACCGGGCAACCCATGCGGTCGACCGAGCAAGAAGAAACCTGCAGAAAACAGTTTCAGGCACCTCTCAGTTATTTTCGTGACACAGTGTGTCTTCGGTCGACCGGGACCCCAGGATGTCGACCGAGCTCGAAATTGTCTGTTTTCCAGTCAGTGTCTTCGGTCGACCGAGCAAGCCATGATGTCGACCGAGCACGGGAACCAGAGTTGCGCAGAATTAGAAGTTTTGCACGAAAATTCAGCACACTTATCTATTTTGTTTGGGACTCTTTCTAAACGAATTGTAGCCCGTTTTGAATACAATTAAGGGTTATTAAAACCTATAAAAAGGCATGTATGGGTTGTTCTAAAGACACACCAGAAGAGAGAAAGAATAGAGAAGAGTTTTAGAGAGTTCTTGAGAGAAAGAAGAAGCTGCTGGTGTGTGTTGCTGTGTGCTGATGTGGTGACGTTTTCTACAGCAATTGTGGACGAGATTATGCTCTAGAAGATGGTGATTCGTCCATGAGTTAAGTGTCTCTCTTTTATGCTTTAGATTTCAATTTGTAAGGGATTGAGAGAGAGAGAATTGTAGAGGGGAAGGGTTGTAGACAGAATTAATCTTCCATTCTGTTTTTACATCAAGTTGGTGCTTGGTGTTTAGGGTTTGGTGATCCTATCTGTTGGTGCAGATAAATTGTAAAGGGAGTCGGTGCTTCCTAGATAGTTGGTGCTATCTGAAACTAAGGGTTGGTGCTCTTTGTCGTTGGTGCGACTAAATAAGATTCAGATCTGTCCCGGATTGGTGTTCGGACAGTCTTTGAACCGTGGACGTAGCCTTTCGGTGAACCACGTTAAAATTGGTGTCATTGTGTGATTTGACTTGTTTTGTTGTTGAATTGGACCTGTTTTTAGAAATCACTGATTCACCCCCCCTCTCAGTGATCGCGGTATCCAACAATTGGTATCAGAGCGAGGTTCCCTGATCAGTTTAATACGCTAAGGGTGATCTCTTGTCAAATCACATGGCAGTCAATACAGGGGAATATGAAAGCACCTCTGTTTGATGGTTCTAATTACTCCTTTTGGAAGATTAGGATGCAAGCCTTCATCAAATCTCTTGGCTATGATGTTTGGGAGGCTGTCAGAGCCGGTTACAATGCTGCCACCGTACCCAATGATACTGCATCGAAGAAGTTGGCAGACAACGACTCCAAGGCGCAGAATGCACTCTTTAGTGGCCTTGTGGACAGCGAGCTTGTCAAAGTAATTGCATGCAAAACAGCCAAGGAAATTTGGGACAAGTTGCAAAGCATACATGAAGGTGATGAGAAGATTAAAGAAGCCAAATTGCAAACTCATCGCTCTCAATTTGAATCTCTTCGCATGGAGGAAAGCGAGAATGTTGACTCGTATATGCAACGAGTGAATGAAGTCACGAATGACATTCGTGGACTAGGGGAGGAGATTAAAGAGCCGGTCATCGTCAAAAAGGTTCTAAGATCTCTTCTTCCCCGGTTTGATTCAAAAGTCTCAGCCATCGAAGAAGCCAAAGATCTGAATGCATTTTCCATGGATGAATTACATGGTTCTCTAACTGCCTATGAGATGCGCATAGGAAAAACGTCTTCATCTGATAAAGAAGCGGCCTTCAAAGTTCAGAAAAAGGCAAAAGAGACTGCTGGTCATGATGTTGATTCTGATGATGATGAGCTTGAGGCTCAATTTGTTAGAAAGTTGAAGAAAGGAAGCAATGGCAAGTACAAAGGGAAGCTACCCTTTAAATGCTTCAATTGTGGAGGTATTGGTCACTTTGCTGCGAAGTGTCCCCTAAAAGAAGACAATGATAATGACTCTTATGCTGAAAAGAGTAAAGGAAAGAGAAATTTCAGAAAAAGGGGCAAAGCTAAAAACTTTCTATGTCAACAAGATGACAGCACGTCTGAAACTTCAGACGATGATGAATCAACCGAAGCTCTCTTCATGGTCACTGTTGAAGAAGAAGAAGAGCTAGATCCGGAAGAGGATGAGGAGGCTGAAGTCAATCTTGAAGAGGAACTCATAGCCGCACTTGAGGAGCTAAGCATGGAACGCAAATCAAGTAAGAAAAATCTGAAACTTCTCCATGAATCTGAAAGTTCTATTATTTCTTTGAAAACTCAAGTAGAAGAATATAAAAGAATGGTAGAAGTCCTTGAAAACCAAATAAGTATCAAAAAGGAAGAGGCTATGAAACTTGAAACTGAGATCGCTAGAGCAAAGGCTGAAAATTTGGAAAATAGCAAAAAACTCAAAGCGCTCCAAGCGATTGAAGGGACTATGAAACTCAATGAACTACTGAAAGTTCAAAGACCTGCCCACTTCAGATTTGGTCTAGGATTTGAGAAAGGAGAATCCTCTAAGATTGCACCTCCTGAAAAGAAAAAGTTTGTGAAGCAAGTCACTGCACCTTCTAACTCTATGAAGCCCACTCAACCTAGAAAGGAGTCCATTCCTGTTAGAAAGGTAATGAAGACTAACCAGCCACAAAGAAGATATAAATTCTATGGTTATTGCTTTCATTGTAATAGGTTTGGACATAAAAGAGCTGATTGCAAATTCTATGTAAGAAACAGTCCATTTGTGACTAGGAATCCTTTTTCAATCCTAAGTAGCCACAAAATTGAGTGCTATATGTGTCATAATTATGGACACTTGGCTAGGGATTGTAGGTTGCCTATTGCTAACAAATTTCAGGTTGAAAAGAAACCCAAGTTAGTCAAGGCTTGGAGAGCAAAGCAAAGTGCAGAAAGTCTCAAAGAATCTCTCATTGTGCAAATGGCATTCAATGCACAAAAGAAGACAGCACCATGGGTCCTTGATAGTGGTTGTTCAAGCCATATGACTGGTGATAAAGAGAAATTCATCAAATTACAGCACTATGAAGGCGGTTCAGTGAAGTTTGGCAACAATGATGGTTCCAAAATATGCGGAAAAGGTGTTATTCAGCTTATGGCAAACAAGATCAGATCTGAAGAAGTCTTATATGTGTCTGGATTGAGACACAACCTGCTTAGTGTGAGCCAGATCTGTGACAAGGGTCATGAAGTTATCTTCACAAATAATGGGTTTGCCATCAAGAAGAGTAGCAACGGGAAAACAGTGGCAACTGGATCAAGAACTGCTGGAAATCTCTATACACTGTCAGATGGAGCTGAAAAGACCTGCTTGATGAGTCGGACAGAGGAAAGTTGGTTGTGGCACAAACGCCTTGGGCATCTAAGCTTTGATAACATGTCGAAGATTTGCAATTCAAATGCTGTAAGAGGCATGTCTAAAGTTGAAAAGCCTTCCAATCCCATTTGCGACTCTTGCCAAAAGGGAAAGCAAACGAGGGTTATGTTCAAGTCAAAGGAGCATCATTCCAAGAAACCTCTTGAGCTAGTGCACACTGATCTCTGTGGACCGATGCGAACTCAAAGCACCAATGGAGATAAGTATTTCATGTTATGCATTGATGATTATACTCGTATGACATGGGTATTGTTTCTTAAGCATAAGCATCAAGCACTTGATCGTTTTAAAGTGTTTAAAGCACAGGTTGAAAATCAATTGGAAAAACGTATCAAGATTTTAAGGTCTGATCGTGGAGGCGAGTTCACATCTGAAGAGTTCACTAAATATTGTGAACATCATGGCATTCAAAGACAGTACTCAGCCCCTAGAACTCCACAGCAAAATGGAGTAGTGGAACGGAAGAATCGCACCGTACAAGAGATGGCTCGTACGATGCTAAGTGAAAGCAAGATGGCTGACAAGTATTGGAAAGAGGCAATTCATACGGCTGTATACATTCAAAACCGATGCTTGATCAGGCCACATGAAGACAAAAATCCCTATGAGCTATGGTTTGGAAGAAAAGCAACAGTCAAGCACTTCAGAGTCTTCGGCAGCAAGTGTTACATCAAGCGGCTCGAACAAAATCCGGGCAAATTTGAAGAAAGAGCTGACGAAGGTATATTTCTGGGTTACTCCTCTACTAGCAAGGCATATAGGTGTCTTAACAAAAGAACCAGAAAAATCATAGAAAGTGCTGATGTGAGAATAGATGAGAATATTGAACCAAAGAATGCAACTCATAATGACAGTCCAGTTTATGAGGACTCGAGTGAGATTGATGATGAGATGGCTGAATCTAATGATTCTGAGAAATCAAAGGATGACTCAGAAGATACTTCACCTAAGAAGCACAGCACTTGGGTAGAGCAACACCCTAAGGATCAAATCATTGGAGATCCTAAGGCAGGCGTTCAAACTAGACAAGTGTAGTTAGCAATTACTCACTTGTGTCCACCATTGAACCCAAGACTGTGGCTGAAGCCAGTCTCGATGAAAGTTGGTTGAAAGCTATGCATGAGGAAATGTGCAGGAATTTTGCTGAAGTGATGAAGAAAGAATTTGAGATGATTTTCACGAAACCTCTGCCAAAGGAAGTCTTTGAGTATCTCCGGAAAAAGTTAGGAGTTACTCACTCTCCTAAACCGTAGGAGTTGTGCTTGAAAGGGGGAGCAATGCATTCATTGAATATCCTATTCGCTCCTCGGTTTGGTCCCTTTGGACTTGTTGTCAAAGGGGGAGAGATGTTATTCTATGATAGCAAGGAGAGATGTTATGCTATGAAAGCTAGGGGGAGATTGTTGAAAATGCACGGTTGTTATTTCAGAATTTCAGAATTGGTTCCAAGTGAGTATTGAAAAGAACTTGGAAGAGCTGCAAGCTGGAGTTGAAAGTGTTGAAGTTCCAATAGTGTTGCCAACAATTCCAAAGGGGGAGATTGTTGGAATTTGAGATGAACTTGAGATGACTTTAGAGTCTTTTGATGAATTAAAGTAATTAGTATCTCAAGTATGGTTTTGAGTTGGAATTCTTGTCAACACATTGTCACAAACATGATGTTAATAAGCTGGTGTTGATAGAGCTTAAAAGAAGAAATCAGAATTAGAATCAGAATTGAAACTGTCAGGAATTCAGAATTCCTGAAGCAGAGCACGGCGGTCGACCGGGCAACCCATGCGGTCGACCGAGCAAGAAGAAACCTGCAGGAAAACAGTTTCAGGCACCTCTCAGTTATTTTCGTGACACAGTGTGTCTTCGGTCGACCGGGACCCCAGGATGTCGACCGAGCTCGAAATGTCTGTTTTCCAGTCAGTGTCTTCGGTCGACCAAGCAAGCCATGATGTCGACGAGCACGGGAACCAGAGTTGCGCAGAATTAGAAGTTTTGCACGAAAATTCCGCACACTTATCTATTTTGTTTGGGACTCTTTCTAAACGAATTGTAGCCCGTTTTGAATACAATAAGGGTTATTAAAACCTATAAAAAGGCATGTATGGGTTGTTCTAAAGACACACCAGAAGAGAGAAAGAATAGAGAAGAGTTTTAGAGAGTTCTTGAGAGAAAGAAGAAGCTGCTGGTGTGTGTTGCTATGTGCTGATGTGGTGACGTTTTCTACAGCAATTGTGGACGAGATTATGCTCTAGAAGATGGTGATTCGTCCATGAGTTAAGTGTCTCTCTTTTATGCTTTAGATTTCAATTTGTAAGGGATTGAGAGAGAGAGAATTGTAGAGGGGAAGGGCTGTAGACAGAATTAATCTTCCATTCTGTTTTTACATCAAGTTGGTGCTTGGTGTTTAGGGTTTGGTGATCCTATCTGTTGGTGCAGATAAATTGTAAAGGGAGTCGGTGCTTCCTAGATAGTTGGTGCTATCTGAAACTAAGGGTTGGTGCTCTTTGTCGTTGGTGCGACTAAATAAGATTCAGATCTGTCCCGGATTGGTGTTCGGACAGTCTTTGAACCGTGGACGTAGCCTTTCGGTGAACCACGTTAAAATTGGTGTCATTGTGTGATTTGACTTGTTTTGTTGTTGAATTGGACCTGTTTTTAGAAATCACTGATTCACCCCCCCCCCCCCCTCTCAGTGATCGCGGTATCCAACAGTTACTAATTAATTAATGGAAGTAAGACTTCTATTTTAATTAAGAAGAGATAGTTACTAATTTTTGGAAGTAAGACTTCTAATGGAAATTAGTAAGCAGGGCTTACAAAAGCTATAAATAAAGGAGAGGAGGGCTTGACGTCCCATGCATTATCCTAGCATAGGGATTCACACCCAAGGCCCCTTTGTGCAAGAGTTGCACATGCCCCTTCTTCTCACCCTCTTCTAGTTCTCTTTCTAGTTCCTCCCTAGAGTTCCTAGTAATTTTCTCTTGGAGATCCCACCATCTTCTTGAGAAAAAGGAGAATCGGATACGGGTCATAGCGTGGAAGATCAAGAGGTCTTGGAGATTACTATTTGATTAGTGAAAGCGTTTCATCATCAAGGAACGACATAACTTCTCCATTAGAGCACAACCGAGCTCCAAAGGTATAATCCACTTCCTTGCATGTTGTAGATTATTATGGATGCTTATTAGTTGCTATTTCTATCTTCTAGATAGATTGTTTTACTGATCATGATGGCTGAGATTGAGGACATGAATCCTGGATTGGGTTTTATAGCCTTCTGGATAGTTGATCCCTGCGTCAAGTGGGTCAAAAGTTTTTGAAACCTATCTTGGAGGCCCACCCTATTTCCAACACCTTTCTCCCCATGCTCTAACAGGGAAGATCCTCCAAGCTGGGTGAAGAGGAGTAATGTGATCAAGACCGGGCTTTTTCTTGGCGGTCCTTCCGGATATGCAGAGAAGTCGCCTGCCCATATGGACATGTTGATGCCGGCCAGCGGCTACAAGGGCTCTAATTATCCATCGGTCAATTTGAGACCGGTGGGTCTGGGCATTTTCAGCAGTGACGGCAGTAATTGGGTGAAGCCTTTTCGACTTCTTGGCTATTTCAGTGCTAACTTCGAGTGGAAGTTATGGACTGATTGTGTGCTGCTGATTAGTGGCGCCGTTTTGAAGGAAGCCGGGATTTTTGATGCGGTCCGCGCCTTTAGGGAGACCGTGATCTTTTCCGTCGAGGCCTTCATGGCTATGCTGGAGTCATTCCTTCCACAAACCAATACCTTCGTTGTCACGAATGGTGAGATTGGTTTTCTTTAAAAGGGTTGAGCGCCATTACTGGATTGCTTATCATTGGCAAACTCTATGAAGAGTTCATGCCGATCGACAGCTTTCTTGAGGAGCAGTCGGAGGAGTTCAGGCTTCTATACTTTCAGCTTGTTGCCTTCTATGATTTTTTGAAGGAGAAGGAGGGCTTGAATGTTAGATCCAGCAGTTGGAAGAGTTCTGGCTCTTCGTTCCCTAACTTCTTTGACGGCATGGAGTCTTCTGATAGCATGACCCGGGAAGCCAGAGCTCAGGATCTGGGTTCGAAGAAGTATTTGGCCATGCAAGAAGAGTTGAGGTGTTTCTTCGCGAGTACAGGCACCATTTGTTCTGACATTGCACTGCGGAGAGATCTTGCTGCTTACCTCACTTATTGGCTAGGTGATGTTTTTGCTGGAGGAGATGGAATGCACATCAGGCCGCACTGTATTTTTCCGGCATGTCAGATGGCGTTTGGAGAGCGGCTTGCTTTGGTGCCGGCTCTTTACTCCTACTTGTGCACCGAACTGCAGGCTGCTACTTTTTTGGTTCGGCTTGGGCTTCCCATGAACAGGGTATTTTCAGCCCATATCTTCTATTCGTGGTTTGTATACCACTGTCCTAGCTTCCACCGGCTAGGTGCTGCACAGGATGATCATCCTCTCATCATTCGATTGGTTAAGGGCAAAGCCGTGCTCGAATCACTTTTGTTTACCCACATGAGGATCCAACGGTTCCGGGACGTCGAGATGGGGCAGTCTTCAGTGAAGCTTTCTCCGAAGTTGCAGAAGAAGGCTTTTGATTTTGATGCCTCACAAGACTCTACCAGGGCAGGGTCGGGAAGGCACTACTCCTTGACGAATGCAGAGAAGGAGGGCTTTTCAGCATACATGTCGGCACGATGGTGTACCGTAGACATCTTTTCGTCGACATCCAACCGTATGTGCCTTCTCATTTTGCACTGCAGTTGGGCTTTTCTCAAGGCATTGTTGGAGCGCCTTCAAGCATGGTGAAGCGCTTTGGAGGTTTGCAGGATGGGAGAAACACATGGGCTTTCTAAAGTGCTGAAGACACTACTGCCATGATTTCTTATATTGTGTTTTTGACTTTCCGGACTGCTGGCTTCGCGGAGAGCTTTTCGGCATATCGGGGACTTTCCAAGAAAGAGCTTGATGTGAAGCTGTCGTCTGGAAAAGGCCTTAGAAACTCGGATGGCGTCCGGTGAGAGGAAGTTTGGGCCTTCCTTTCTAGAGAAAAGCATGAGATAGGCTTTCTCGGTGACCAGGGCGTCATTGGTTCTGAAGCTGTTCGGGAAGTACCTGATGAGGCCTTAGAGTAGCTAGAACAGGAGGAAGATGAGCTTGACGCTTGGATGCAAATGGCATAGAGGCGAGCTTCCGTGGAGTCTACTGACAAGGGTAGACCATCTAGTAAGGAGTCAAGTGGGAAACCTGACTCTGACAGTAGGGCAGGTTCCTCCAGGAGGCGAGCTCGTAGAAGTAAGAAGAAGAGGAGTCAGCATCGCAGCAAAGGGCAACACGGAGACTCTCCTGATATGGAAGTCCCTCTCACTATCAATGAGGAGATGCCAGAGAATACTGACGAGCCTTCGGACAAGAGGAGCCGAGAAGAAGACACCGTGGATGAAGGTATGATTCTTCCACTTTCTTTTTCCGCTCTTTTCATGGGATTTTCTCCTGTTCGGATTTGCTTTCTGTTTCTGCTTTTCTTTTTTTTTCAGCACAAGAAAAAGACTTGGCGATGCCTGAGGTTCCGACCGATGAGGCGGTGACAGATCCTGTGGGGGCACCTGAATAAGAACTGATGGACTCTAGAGTGAATCCAGAATCTCCAATTGGTATAACTTCTTTTGCTTTTTTTTGTGTCTGTGACTTGATTTGCTAACACATTTTTTTATGTCAGCTGACTCGCCACAGGATTCTGATGAGTTTGAACCATCGATGGATGCATATGTTGATGATGCTTCCGATGAGTTCATGGAAGAAGAGAGTATTTTGCCAGTCATCGAAGAAGGTACATTATAGTAATAACCTTGATAAAGATTTTTTTCTAACAGGATTATATTTATACCCTTTTGTGTTTCTTTAGCAGGTTTTGAAGTGACAGAAGGGAGTCCATCGTTTTCTTCAGAACCAGAGCGAGGGATGCCAGAGGTTGATCCGGAGGTAGATACTCCTACAACCAGTTCTGACATGGTAGAGGCGAGAACTCATGATGAGATTCCTTCCCCGGTGGCTCCAATTGGAAAGAGTTCTTTTGTTACTCTTTGTAAGGTCTGTGACCTTATTGGGTCAGTTGGGCCCAAAACCCAGCCCGTTGATCCATTTATTATTAATTATTTTATTGAACTGTATTTTAGATATTTAAGTGGGTTTAGATCATAAGTGAGTTTCTTTTAGGATTAAAATAGTGTCAGTGAAGTTTCGCTCGATTCCGAGTTCGTTTGATCATAGCTGGGTGGGGGGTAGTTTGCAATTTAAGGAAAATTGAGCATTTTTACATAATATTCCAAACGCCGTGATTTTGGGTCCTTTCGAAAGGTTTCGTCGTGCTGATCATTTTTATCTCTTGACCCATCGCGATCCGACAATCAGAAGCCCTTCAAGTGGTCCATTCTTCAACGGACCCACTTAAGGGGCAACTTAGTCTTTTCTTTCCCTCTCTTCTTCTTAAACGAGGATTAGCCCTAATCCCTCATTATTTTTGCAACGAACGAGAACAGCAGCCTTTTATTCTTCCTCTTCATCTTTTCAAGCCCAGAGTTTTTAGGAGAGATCATTTCGAAGATCCGAACCGCATATCTTCTTCCTCGCGATCTTCTCTTTCCGTCGGTTCTAGTTTGTTATGATTTCCCTCACGCTCATCTTTCAATCATCTTCTCTTTTAGTTAGATTTAGGTTTGATCTCGATCTTTTCCTCTCTTTTCTTCTCCTTGGCATTTTAGGTTACGTTTGGTTGGGTTAGATTGTGGATCTTGCGGCAGAAAGGCTTCTCCTCGAGTTTGACCCAAATTTCTATCTTCTTCTTGGTTGAGGCAAGTAGATATGCATTTCATAATATATATGTCTATATTGTTCTTATTGATCTGGCTATGATTCTTGATAGATTTCCCTTTAATTCCAAGCCTTTCTGATTTTAATTCAAAATTATATGCTAGGTTAAGTCTTTGGATAAATTAATGATATTATGTTGCTTAGAATTTGATTAATTTGATTCAATGGAATGGAATGGATGAATGTGATGAATGGGAGCACGGAGGCTCATTTTCTGCAGGATTGGTCTTGGAATGGACTGAGGAGGAAGAGGGCAGAAACCCATTTTCGGGCTATAGGCATTTCGATCGATTGGTCGCCTTGTATGATCGATCGGACAGTGAGCAGTCCCCAAATTAACTGTGAGCGTTTACAGAGCGATCGATCGATCATACAGTCCGATCGATCGCTCTGTGAAAGCTCGAAGCTAACTGGGAGGTGCTCAGTGCCGATCGATCGGTCACTCAGTCCGATCGATCGCACTGTGCACTAAGTGAGAGGTGTTCAGTGCCGATCGATCGCACCTTCGGTACGATCGATCGGAGGGTGCATGTTCATTGAAACTTCGGAGACTTGTAACTTTCAATCCGCCCGTTGGATTTCTACGCATGATATACCGTTGGAAAGCTCTTGAGACGTAAAATCCAATGGTTCTAGTTTCATCACAATCGGAGGTCGGAAAGTGATGTAAATACTTAGATTATTGATCCAGCTCATGTTTTATTGGAATAAGACTGCTTAACTTAGGTTTGGGCCTTAGATGTTGGAGACCATGAACTCACTCTCACTTGACCATTAATGGGGATTGAAATTGAAACATGTGGCTTGGTGGAATTCGATGGGTTGTCTAGGTATTCGTGTATTACATATGGCATAACCGAATGCATATGGAACTGAACCAATAGATGCTTAACATGAATGTACACCAAGGGATTTCCCTAAAAGCATCGTTGGTCCAATTTCCACACGTACTCTGCTAGAACATGTGGGGTACTGGGATAACACCATTTGCCTAGGATTGGATTGTAACATCTTCTTGACTTGTGACTTGTATCCGTCGTTTTTATTCCTTGTACACTCTCTTGGCATAAAATACTTAATTATATGTGAAACATAAATTCTTATAGAATTTAGGACTTGGACTTGACTTATAGTGTACTTAGGAACCTGTGTCATGTATTGATAAACATGACTGGCTAGCAATGAAAGGGATTATCACGTGGTTTGCTTATCTCATATTGTCTTGAATGAGATAATCCCTATGATCTTATCTTGTACATGGAACTAGCTAGACTTGCTTGTCCTGTTTGTCCTTGTGTCAAAACCACTCTATTATTGTTTGCATATCATGGTCATCTGCAGTTTGGGGTTTTAATGACGAACCGGTTACTCGGTTGTCGGGGTGGGCAGTCGGCATAGGACGGCATCCATGGCATTGAATAACTGGCAGCGGGCTAGGACCGTGCTGCTATTCCCAGGACCGGGAGCTAGAATCCTACTGGAGCCGGACTTTGGTATCAGTAGTCCAGATTGGATTGTTACTGGTACCCCGGGAGGTGGCTTTGGACGTCCTCGGAGTCTCCCTCTTGTTCTTGTTTTGCATTGCATGGATAGTGGTTATTGTTAGATGATTACTAGGGTTCTTGTTATTATTGTAAAGAAATAGGCCAACAGGTCAATCCGACCTAATCGGTCAGCTTGACCCATGTTCTGGGTCAGCCCCTGTATGAGTTATCAATAGATTAGATAGACACTAATCTCTTTAGTTAAGGCTATCTAATCTATTGACAACTCATACAGGGGCTGACCCAGAAAATGGGTCGAGCTGACCCATTAGGTCGGTTTGACCTGTTGGCCTATTTCATTACAATTGTTTCCATATATTACTCTCGCTTTATGCCTAGTCTCGCATTTCTTGTATTCATATTGCTCTTACTTGTTTATTATGCTTTGTTTATCTATTGCTCTACATGTCGTTGACTCTGTTCCTTAGTGTGCAGACACCTCAGGTGAGTACTATTATGAGGAGCAGGCCGATGAGGAGATCCCAAAGGAGGCACAAGAGTGGCGTGCCGTTGACATAGAGTAGCGTCATCACATCTGGCATGAGAGATTAAATGGGGTTCCACTAGATTTTATCCTTTCATTTATTTCTCTCGTTAGACCATTATTCTTTGACTTTACTTTCTTTTATTGACCTAGTTTATTGGGATGGCCAATGTAATAAATTGATTTAACTCTTTAGCTTTGTTTATTCTTTCTTGCAACTTTAATATCAATGAGAAGTTATTATTCATCGTTTTGATATTCCATATGCCTAGATTTGTATGAATTCCGCAATTTATTAATGTCTTGAGGCTTGAAATGTAATATCCTCACAGCGGACTTACGATCTTTGGGATTAAAGGATAAAATTTTTAATTAGTCCTAAATTTCACTCTCCTGATCTGGTTTATTCTTTAATCAGGTTCGGGGGATATGACATGATGGTATCAGAGCAGTGGCTAGTTTCTCAGGGTAAAAATTTTAGAAACCATAAGACGCGTGTGAGGATTCCGTTAGTCAGTAGGTTGATCTCTTAGTCTTGTTTCTAGCAATGTTTGTTAGCTTGGGGCATATTGGAACTAACCTTGAATATTTTATAGGAAATGTCATAGAAGGTACACTTTTAGTTTGTGGATTTGATGCTAAAGTTCTGTTTGATCCTGGATCCACACACTCGTTTGTTGCACCAGCTTTTGCACTTCACTTGGGGGAGGATAAGGAGATTTTACCGTATGATTTGATAGTAGTCACCCCTGTAGGTAGACATGTAGCTTGTAATGTTATCTACCCTAGATGTAGTATTCAGATTAGGGAAGTTCAGCTGACCGTCAGTTTGATCATCTTACCAATGGTGGAGTTTGATGTGATACTTGGTATGGATTGGTTAGCTACGAACCGAGCGGTGTTAGATTGTTTTAACAAGACCGTTAAGTTACAGAGTGTAGATCATAGTGTTGAGTTTATTGGAGCTGAAAAGCCCATCTCCACTCGGATGATTTCTGCATTGAAGGCAGAACGGTTGATGAGGAGTAGTTGCGAAGGCTTTATAGCATTTATTGTGGAAGACAAGGAGTCCAAGACTGTTGATGAGATTCCAGTGGTGCGAGAATTCCCCGATGTGTTTCCGGATGAGATCCCTGGTTTTCCACCTATCCATGAGTTGGATTTCACGATAGAATTGCAGCCAGGTACAACACCTATCTCAAAGGCCCCTTATAGGATGGCATCGGCAGAATTGAAAGAGTTGAAGACTCAGATAGGAGATCTATTGGACAAGGGTTTCATCAGGCCCACTGTTTCATCGTGGGGAGCTCCGGTGATATTTGTGAAGAAGAAGGACGGGACTATGAGAATGTGTATAGATTACAGACAGTTGAATCCGATGATTGTTAAGAACAAATACCCTTTACCAAGGATCGATGAGCTATTCGATCAGTTACAGGGAGCCCAATTCTTTTCGAAAATAGATATGTGTTCCTGTTACCATCAATTGCGAGTCAGAAAGGAGGATGTTCCTAAGACTGCATTCCGGATGAGATATGCCATTTCGAGTTTCTCGTGATGCCTTTCGGGTTGACGAACGCTCCAGCAGTTTTTATGGCATTGATGAATAAAGCATTTGCTCCTTTTCTGGATCAGTTTGTAGTTTTCTTCATAGATGATGTATTGGTGTACTCAAAGACTAAGGAGGAGCATGAGTATCAGTTGAGAACATCTTTACAGCTTTTGAGGGATAACCAATTGTATGCTAAGTTAGGCAAATGTGAGTTTTGGTTGGAGCAAGTGGCATTTTTGGGCCACATTATCTCTAAGGAAGGACTGACAGTGGATCCCAAGATGATTGCAACAGTTGTTTATTGGAGTAGCCCGAGGAATGTAGCAGAGATTCGCAGTTTCCTTGGACTTGCAGGTTACTACAGGAGGTTCCTAAAAGAATTCTCTACCATAGCATATCCGTTAACTAAGTTACCAGGAAGGATATTCCGTTTGTGTGGATGGAAGGGTGTGAAAAGAGTTTTCAGGAGTTGAAGACCCGGTTGACTACAGCACCCATACTTGCCTTACCCGTTGGAAGTGGAGGACTTGTGATTTTCACAGATGCATCAGGGATTGGCTTGGGATGTGTTCTCATGTAGAATGATATGGTGATAGCTTATGGGTCGAGGCAATTGAAGGATCATGAGAAGAAGTATGCCACACATGACTTGGAGTTAGCAGTAGTGGTGTTTGCATTGATGTTGTGGAGACATTATTTGTATGGAGAGGGATTTGAGGTGCATATAGATCACAAGAGCCTGGAATACTTGTTTACACAGGGTGATCTGAATAACAGACAGCGGAGATGGATGGAGTACATAAAGGATTATGATTTTCCGATCAAGTACCATCCTGGGAAGGTGAATGCGGTAGCAGATGCTCTTAGTAGAAAGGCAGCATTCAGTGGTTGTATAATGCCTGAAAGGCAGCATTCAGTGGTTGTATAATGCCTGAATGGAGATGGATGGAGCAGTTCAGAGATATGGATGTGGAAGTCTGGCTAGTTAATGAGAATGTCCTAGTTGCTACTATGGAAGTTTGGGAGCCTGAGATAGTGAACTGGATCAAGGAAGTTCAGAAGGATGATCCAGACTTACAAAGAATCATTGATCATGTGAATGACAAGCCAGAGTTCAGATTGATTGATGGAGTTCTGTACTGCAAGGATAGGTTGTGTGTGCTTGATGTTCAAGACATCAAGTCAGAGCTGATGACAGATGCACACCATACCAGATATTCTATTCACCCAGGGAGTACCAAGATGTATCAGAATCTGAAGAATCATTATTGGTGGGTGAAAATGAAGAAAGAGATTGCAGAATTCGTCTCCAGATGTATGACTTGTCAGTAGATTAAGGCAGAGCACAAAAAGCCTCCTGGTTTGCTTCACCCGTTGGAGATTCCATAGTGGAAATGGGAGAATATCACTATGGATTTCGTGTCAGGGTTGCCGAACACCAAGAAAGGCAATGATGCTATTTGGGTTATTGTGGATAGATTGACTAAGTCAGCACATTTATTTCCATTCAAGACTAGTCAGTTTATGGATAAGATGACTAAGATGTACAGGGACAATATAGTCAAGCTACATGGAGTGCCTAAGTCAACAATGTCCGATCGAGACACTAAGTTTGTCTCTCGGTTTTGGTCTACTTTCCAGTCATCTATGGGGACCCAGTTGAAGTTCTGCACAGCTTACCACCCTCAGACAGATGGACAATCAGAGCGTACCATTCAGACACTGGAAGATCTCCTCAGAGCATGTGTTTTGGATTTCAAGGAGAGGTGGGATGAGTGTTTGCCTCTATGTGAGTTTGCCTACAATAACAGCATCATTCAAGTATTGGTATGGCACCATTTGAGGCATTGTACGAATGGAGATGCAGGACTCCGGCATGTTGGGAGGAAGTTGGAGTCCGGAGTTTGCATGGCCTCTCAGAGATCACTGATTCAAGTGAGAAGGTCAGAGTTGTTCAGATGCGAATGAAGGAGTCCCGTGATCGTCAGAAGAGCTATGCAGATAAGAGGCGAAGACCTTTGGAATTCCAAGTTGGGGATATGGTTTATCTGAAGGTAGCCCCGATGAAAGGCGTTGTCAGATTCGGGCAGAAAGGGAAGCTTGCCAAGAGGTTTGTGGGACCGTTTGAGATCAAGAGCAGGATTGGAGACGTGGCTTATCGTTTAATGCTACCGCCAGAGTTAGCCGGTGTGCACGACGTATTCCATGTTTCAATACTTCGGAAGTATATTCCAGTCCCACTCAAGTGTTGCAGCATGAGCCACATCAGTTACAGGCCGATGTCACCTATGTAGAGCGGCTAGCACAGATCATTGACACTAATTAAGGAGATAGTATTGCATACTAAGACCATCCAATGGGTCAAGGTACAATGGGAGAACCACAGTCCGGAGGAAGCTATGTGGGAACTGAAAGATCAGATTCAGAAGGCGTACCCTTGTCTTTTTCCAGATGAGGTATGTTTAGGCATTTGGGGGACCAAATGTTCTTTTTATTTGTGAGAGTTGTAAGGTCCGTGACCTTTTTGGGTCAGTTGGGCCCAAAACCCGACCTGTTGACCTATTTATCATTAATTATTTTATTTAATCGTATTTTAGATATTTAAGTGGGTTTAGATCATAAGCGAGTTTCTTTTAGCATTAGAATAGTGTCTGTGAAGTTTCGCTCGATTCCGAGTTCGTTTGATCATAGCTGGGGGGGGGGGGGTAGTTTGCAATTTAAGGAAAATTGAGCATTTTTACATAATATTCCAAACGCCGTGATTTTGGGTCCTTTCGAAAGGTTTCGTCGCGTTGATCATTTTTATCTCTTGACTCATCGCGATCCGACAATCAGAAACCCTTCAAGTGGTCCATTTTTCACCGGACCCACTTAAGGGGCAACTTAGTCTTTCCTTTCCCTCTTTTCTTCTTAAACGAGGATTAGCCCTAATCCCTCATTATTTCTGCAACGAACGAGAACATCAGCCCTTTTCTTCTTCCTTTTCATCTTCTCAAGCCCAGAGTTTTTGGGAGAGATCATTTCGAAGATCCGAACAGCACAGCTTCTTCCTCGTGATCTTCTCTTTCCGTCGTTTCTAGTTTGGTAAGATTTCCCTCACGCTCATCTTTCAATCATCTTCTAGTTTGGTGTTGTCTCTAGAGTATTTTATTTCCTAGAAACTGACCAGCTCTGATACCAATCTGTCACACCCCGAAATCGGGACCCTGCAGTGATCTGATCTCGGGGTGCAAAATTTTGGGATTAATGAAAATTTTTGCTTTTCCCAAGATCCGCGTGGATGAGGTTCACACATTTCCACACAATCTGAATGTTTCACGGAAGCTTGTATGGCGTTGCGACCCGGAGCCTGTGGGCATCGGATTATGTATTGCACTCAACCACTAACATAAAGTCATCAATTAAGCAGACTGGTACATATCATGAATCATAAAATATTGAGCTGACAGTAACAGGGCATTTCATTTCCCACATATGTTTAAGTTACAAATATACAAAGTATTTTCATTATATATATCCCAAAGAAAAAGGCTAATAAAAGCCATATAAACAAAAACTAATTAAATAAATCACTACCCCAATTATATTATGAACTCCGGTGCCATCTTGATATCTATATGACATCAATGGGCAACCTCTCGCGTCCAACCGATGGCACAACCGCCTCCTCACTCAAGCCACCTAAAAAGGCAAGGAAAACGAGACCTGGCACTAAACAAAAAGGGTCAGACGCAACGGTCTGGCAACCAAATAACCAAGTAACATGATGACAAACATTTATAAAATGATATAAAAATCATTCTTCATACGTTTAAGGTTTGAAGCATAAATAAATTAATGGGGTAAAGAAAGCACTTTCTAAATCATTAGCAATATGAAGAAATATAACAAAGTGAATAAACCAATGGTAAACAATTAAATCAATAGTATTCGAATAAATCAATGGGGATCTAATAAAACATTAACAATCAATAAATCGATGACGATCAAATAAATCAATGGCGTTCGATAAAGAACGTTAGCAATCTCAAGGAATATGACAGAACGATTAAAACGATGGCAACCACATATGCTATATTCTCCTATTACCGAAGTAACAAGAGCACTCACTCAATAACGTACTATATCATTGAAGTGATACAAGTACTCGTACCTTATTACGAAGCAACAAGAGTACTCGTACCCTATTACTAAAGTAACAAGGGTACTCGATCAATTCCATACGAAACAATCTCACCGTCGCCATCGCCGGAAACACTCACTCATTATAGAGTTCCAAACTGCAGTTGGCAACAAATATAATGATCCCAAGCAGGTGATCAGCCCGAAGAGGAACCCAAGCCTAGTGGTGCCGAATGAAATCCAAATCGATACAATCAAATCACTTCGATACATTTTCATCGATAAAAGCAACTACTCTGGGCATTTAGCACACGGACCACATCACTCATTCAAACGAGTAGTTTTATCGATATTCAAACGTGGCGAACCACTCAAATACACTTCAAATCACTTAGTATAAAATTCATACAATCGATCCTTTTGAAACATGGGAAAACCACTCAAATCATTATTCATTCGATTTGTTGAAAAGATACAATTTCCGTGAAGAACCACTTAAATACATAGTATAAAAACATACGAATTTTAGTAAAGAATTAATCAAATAAATTTCAATACAATTTGTAGAAAACATATGAATCTCGATCTCAAAACGAAGATGTCATTCTAAATCATGGGGGACCACTCAAATCTATTTCAAAACAATTTGTATAAAAACCATACAATCAATCCTTTCGAACGTGGAAAACCACTTAATTCTATTTCAAATCACCGATGCTTTCAAATGTGAAGAATCACTTAAATCCTTTCAAATTAATTTACCAAAGAATACATATACGTTTTCTAACTTGAAATGGAATGGAATAATGTATGTGATTCAATGGTTTACCAATGGACATCTCAATGCACACTTAAATCCCTAAATGTTGATTTATAAACATATGTTTGGTACCAATGAAAATCCACAACTATTTAAGTTATAAAGTGTGCATTAAGACTTATAAAATTCCCGGGTAAAATCTCACATCAAACTTTCTCTCATCTTCTTAATAAAGTTTCACTATTCAAAGTAGTTCAAATCAAAGTATCCCTAATGGGCTCTCATATGTCAAATGGGGATTGAATTAGGCTCCAAACTAAGGAGAGACAAGGGCCAAAGAGGGGCTGCATAGGGGCCTAAAATAGGTTGGAAATTGGCCTTAAAACAAGCTGAAAACAGGGCCTTAAACAGGCTGAAACAGGCCTCAAAACAGGGCCTTAAACAGCCCAGAAAATGGGTTAAAAACAACCCATTCCAGAAGCTTGGCTCGCTATACTGAGCCCAAGCTCGCTATAGCGAGCTAGGCTTCTGTCCAGCCCGTGCAGGGGAGTTTTTCTCCCCTGATTTTTGCACTTCTTCCTCTCCATTTGATTTTTTTCCCTCCCACTTCTTCTACATCAAATCTAACATAATTTGGGCTTCTCCTTGCCACACCAAATCCATTAAGTCATCCACACAATAAATCATTCCATCATTTCCAAAATTTCTAACATGAGCAAAGTATTCTTCATTCATCAAAGGCAATAATTTCTGAAATATGAAGAACTAATCCAAAGATAATCATTTGAAGAACAAAGATTCCGGATTGTTGCAAAACAATAACTTAAAGGAGAATATGTATAAAACATTACTCAAGCGTTTCAAAGATAAATCCATAAATTGTAAAGAGAAAACAACATAGAGTAGAGATCCATAAAAATCATTCACATTAATCAACAAACATCATATTAGCTGTAGTATTTACTTGCCTTGGTCAAAAGATCCACAAAATCACTCCAAACACAACTCTCTATTGTCCAAGGTCTTCCATCTACAAAAGCCCCAAAAAAAAACCAAGAGCAAGCCCTAGAAATCAATCATTCTCAAATCTCCATGAAAACTCTTTGTAAAAATGAGGAAAACATTCTAAAGACCTAGGAAAGCAAGATTTTTTTGAATAGAAAACCATTGCTAACCTTTTGATGTTCCAAACAAGGAGAAAAGCTTGAAGAGGAGAGTTGTCCCAGCCCAATGCTCTTGAAAATGGGGTCTTTGGAATGCTTAAGAGATGAGGAAGAAGTAGGTGAGATCAATCCTTCACTTGGCACTTGAGAAGGAAGCTTGCAAGAGGAGAGAGAGTGAGGGCTGGAAGGGAAAAGAAGAAGCCCTCTCCCTCAGCCAAAAAGTTAAAGGAAAAAGAATGGGAGAAGAAGAGTCCAGCTGGGCTTTTATAAAGTGGGTAAGTGGGTCCCAATGGGCCCGAAGGTTCAAGAGGCTGAAACTAACACTTGTGGGTCCCGAATGAAAACGACGAAGAAGACAAAATTGATCATCGAAATATCTAGTTTTCAAAAAGTATATTTTCCCCCAATTTCTGAAATTTTTGAAATTTATGGACAGATTTAGTAAAAATGTCATTTTCGCCCATTTTCTCAAAAAACGTGATTTCTGAGCATCAAATCAAAATGGTCAAAACATGAAAGTTGTTTATAACAATAAAATGAATCAAAATAAATAGAATTTGGGATTTTTAGAAATCAAGAGTAATTTCTCTCAAAAATATATTTTACAAAGGCCGGGCCAACTAAAGTCAACAGTCCTCAAAACTCACCAAGGTTATGAAAAATCTAGTCAAACTCAAAAAAAACAAGGTGAAAGCAACTCATATCTCGCTTAAAAAGTTAAACCACAATTAAAACAACACTAAACAAAATATTAGGGGGTTGGGGTCTTACAAAAGGCTTCTCCTCGAGTTTGACCCAAATTTCTATCTTCTTCTTGGTTGAGGAAGTAGATATGCATTTCATAATATATATGTCTGTATTGTTCTTATTGATCTAGCTATGATTCTTGATAGATTTTCCATTAATTCCAAGCCTTTCTGATTTTAATTGGAAATTATATTCTAGTTTAAGTCTTTGGATAAATTAATGATATTAGGTTGCTTAGAACTTGATTAATTTGATTCGATGGAATGGTATGGATGAATGTGATGAATGGGAGCATGGAGGCTCATTTTCTGCAGGATTAGTTTTGGAATGGACTGAGGAAGAAAAGGGCGGAAACCCATTTTCGGGCTACAGGTTCGCTGTCCGATCGATCGGTCGCCTTGTGCGATCGATCGGACAGTGAACAGTCCCCAAATTAACTGTGAGTGTTTACAGACCGATCGATCGGTCGTACAGTCTGATCGATCGCTCTGTGAAAGCTCGCAGCTAACTGGGAGGTGCTCAGTGCCGATCGATCGGTCACTCAGTCCGATTGATCACACTGTGCACTAACTGAGAGGTGTTCAGTGCCGATCGATCGCACCTTCTGTACGATCGATCGGAGGGTGCATATATGGTCACTGAAACTTCAGAGACTTGTAACTTTCAATCCGCCCGTTGGATTTCTACGCATGATATACCGTTGGAAAGCCCTTAGGACATAGAATCCGATGATTCTAGTTTCATCACAATCAAAGGTCGTGAAGTGATGTAAATACTTAGATTATTGATCCAGCTTATGTTTTATTGGAAATAAGACTGTTTAACTTAGGTTTGGGCCTTAGATGTTGGAAACCATAAACTTACTCTCACTTGACCATTAATGGGGATTGAAATCAAAACACGTGGCTTGGTGGAATTTGATGGGTTGTCTAGGTATTCGTGTATTATATATGGTATAACCGAATGCATATGGAACTGAACCAATAGATGCTTAACATGATTGTACACCAAGGGATTTCCCTAAGAGCATCGTTGATCCAATTTCCACACGTACTCTGTTAGAACATGTGGGTTACAGGGATGACACCATTTGCCTAGGATTGGATTGTAACATCTTCTTGACTTGTGACTTGTATCCGTCGTTTTTATTCCTTGTTCACTCTCTTGGCATAAAATACTTAATTATATATGAAACATAAATTCTTATAGAATTTAGGACTTGGACCTGACTTAAGAGTGTACTTAGGAACCTGTGTCATGTATTGATAAACATGACTGGCTAGCAATGAAAGGGATTATCACATGGTTTGCTTGTCTCATATTATCTTGAATGAGATAATCCCTATGATCTTGTCTTGTACATGGAATTAGCCAGACTTGCTTGTCCTGTTTGTCCTTGTGTCAAAACCACTCTATTATTGTTTGCATATCATGGTCATCTACAGTTTGGGGTTTTAATGACGAACCGGTTACTCAGTTGTCGGGGTGGGCAGTCGGCATAGGATGGCGTCCATGGCGTTGAATAGCTGGCAGCGGGCTAGGACCGTGCTGCTATTCCTAGGACCGGGAGCTTGGATCCTACTGGAGCCGGACTTTGGTATCAGTAGTCTGGATTGGATTGTTACTGGTACCCCGGGAGGTGGCTTTGGACATCCTCAGAGTCTCCCTCTTGTTCTTGTTTTGCATTGCATGGATAGTGGTTATTGTTATATGGTTGCTAGGGTTCTTGTTATTATTTCCATATATTACTCTCGCTTTATGCCTAGTCTCGCATTCCTTGTATTCATATGATCATGTACTTGTCAGTAATCTATATTTGATGCATGTCATGTTTATTATGCTTTGTTTATCTATTACTCAATATGTCATTGACTCTGTTCCTTGGTGTGCAGACACCTCAGGTGAGTACTATTACGAGGAGCAGGCTGGTGAGGAGATCCCAGAGGATCTCCAACCAGCAAAGGAGGCACGAGAGTGGCATGCCGATGACGTAGAGTAGCGTCATCACATCTGGCATGAGAGATTACATGGGATTCCACTAGATTCTATTCTTTCATTTTTTTTCTCTCGTTAGACCTTTATTCTTTGACTTTACTTTCTTTTATTGGCCTTGTTTATCGGGATGGCAGATGTAATAAATTGATTTAACTCTTTAGCTTTGTTTATTCTTTCTTGCAACTTTAATATTAATAAGAAGTTATTATTCATCATTTTGATATTCCATATGCCCAGATTTGTATGAATTCCGTAATTTATTAATGTCTTGAGGCTTGAAATGTAATATCCTCACAGCAGACTTACGATCTTTGGGATTAAAGGATAAAATTTTTAATTAGTCCTAAATTTCACTCTCTGGATCCGATTTATTCTTTAATCGGGTTCGGGGGACGTGACACTATTCCAATAGGGCATGACATGAGCAGCCGACCGATTGAGCGGGGTGAATCTTCATCTGGGCCATCTATTCTATTTGCGAAGAAGGTGTTGGCACGAGTTTTGAGCTCTTGGATCGAGACTCTCCTTTCTGGACACTTGGATGCCGGATTTGGCATGATCCAGCATGTGTAGGAGATTCTCACAGATGCCGAAGAAGTTGGTCTGGATGTCATAGGTGCCAGGGTGATCGTTGAGAGGATCATTGTGCTTGGGTGACAAGTGGTTTGAGACCATGGCTTTCCCTGATGGTGACTTCTTCAAGGAGATGTTCCAGGATCCTGCTAATAAGGCTCAATTTGACTTGGATGAGACTACACAGAGCAGGAAGCAGTTCGTCCAGGAGAGGAACTTAGAAGAGTCAGCCATCATCGGGTTGATGAACGATATTACCATCCTTGATAGGGAGGTCGCCGAGGCTAGGCAACGTCTTGAGCATTTGGAGGCACAAGTCACGGCCAAGTGGGTTGCTATGACAAAGGCTCGCGATAGGGAGAATGCTCTGATTCGCTAGGTTGCAGATGCCGACCGAATTCTCAAAAGGAGGACTGAAGAGAACAAACGATGGCAAACTGTCTGGGATAAGCTTCCCGGTTTCAAAGAAGGATTACGGCATTCTCCAGCATCTCATGGCAAGTTCCTGAAGAAGCGTGCCTTGGAAACTCTGATGGTTAAGGCCAAAAGTTTGCTCGAGGAGCTGAAACTCTGGCTGGAGTCCATTTTTGGTTGAGCTCCTGATTTCTTCTTTCGTTTTGGTACCACATGTATTTTTTGGTACTTTTTTTGTAGTGTTTGTGAACACTTTCTTTTGGTACCACATGTATTTTTTGGTACTCTTTTTTTTTTTGTTTTCCCTACGCTTACTTAAATCTTTTTGTGATGAAAGCAATTGCTATATGTGATTTGATCAAAAGTTTGTCATTTTGTGAAAATCTTTTGTCAAATGATTGTTTTGGCATGGGAGCCAGATTTTGTTTGTGGCATGAAAGCCCATTTTGGCATGAGAGCCAGTTTTTTGTGGCATTGATAGCCAGTTTGTTGCATTGATAACCAGTTTATGGCATTGATAGCCAGGGTTTTTTTTTAAAGCCAAGTTTTGGTTTGTGGCATTGATAGACGATTTTGTTTTGTGGCATTGATAGCCGGTTTGGTGGAAATTGATAGCCAGTTTTGGTGGCATTTATAGCCGGTTTTGGTTTTCAAAAAATGCAAGTATCGACTAAAAGCTGCCTCCCTGCTGGTCTTGCAAGTATCGATGGAATGTTGCAACCTTGCTCATTCGGTTGCCAGTATCGATGGGATGTCGCCTCCTCGCGGATTTGGGTGCAAGTATCGATGGAATGTCGCATCCTTGCTTTTCAAAATTTTGGTTTTGCGGGTACTGACTTGATGTCGTTTCCCCATGATTTTTGGAAATTTGTGGTTTTCTCGAACCTGTGGATGTCAACTGCAATGTTGCATCTCCACGATTTCTTGGTTTTTTCGAACGTGAAATTTGGGTTGTGGATATCAACTGATATGTTACGTCTCCACGGCGTTTAGATTTTTTTGAACCTTTGAAATTTGGGTTGTGGATATCAACTGAAATGTTGTGTCTCCACAGTCTTTTTTTTTATTTTGCAAGTATCGATGAAATGTCGCTTCCCTGCGATTTTGGAAGTGTCGAACGTGGTTCGTGTTCTTCCGATATGTGCGAGTATCGACTAGGCGTCGCTTCCCCATGTGTCACGACCCCAAACCCGAGGGGCCTTGAAATTAGGAGCTAAGTAAAATTTATGTTTCTCCCAAGATCCGCATGTGTGAGGATAACACATCCCAACACATCCTGAATATTTTTGCCGAAGCTTTCATGGCGTTGCGACCCGAAGTCTGTGGCCATTGGATTCCACATCGCACTCAACCCAAGCATATAGTTATCTTATCAATGATCACATCAGACTGGAACAAACCATTATAACAAAATACAGAGCTGACAGTATCTGGATATTACATTCCCATATATGTTGAAGTTACAAATAACAATGTATATTAATTACAATCCCAATAAATGGGCTAATAAAAGTCATATAAAAACAAGCTAGATAAGCACTACCCCATATGTGACGTAGCATCGATGTCAAGCTCAATGTCTACATGACATAGCCGACAAAAGAACCAGCAAGCTTATGGCTCCATAGCCAAAGCATGCACTCAACTCGGGCAAGAAATCTGAACCTGAGTACCAAAGTAGTGGGTCAGAAACAACAGTCTAGCAGGTGGGTGAAAAGATATGAACTATGAAATGATAAAACATGTAATAAATCATGTTA
Source organism: Litsea cubeba (assembly GCA_012931725.1). Classification (NCBI taxonomy): domain Eukaryota; kingdom Viridiplantae; phylum Streptophyta; class Magnoliopsida; order Laurales; family Lauraceae; genus Litsea; species Litsea cubeba. The sequence continues at coordinate 72,381,670 of CM022944.1, read as the reverse complement.
TTTGATCAAAAGTTGTACATAATTGTAATGTATTTGAAATCATGAATATTTGACAAGTCGAGAAATCATTTAAAGCATGTATGAATAATGAATTTCATAAAATATAATACATCATTTATTAAGAAAAGACATGATTAATATAAAACAGTAAATGTACCAAGGATCAGGAACTGTCAAGATGGCAATCACATGAAGCTAAATCCTTTCTCACTAAAGTGATGAGAGCAAGTCAGGGTGTTGACCTCAGTCACACGAGGTGAGGAGAGTCAACAATTTTATATAATAATATACATATAGCAAGACAAGAACACGGTAGCGAACCGGATAGCAAGACAAGACAAGATCCAGGCTGCAGCTGGCAGGACAAAAGGGGGATCTTCAAGCCGATGGATCAAACCGACAAGGTACATCCAAGCTTAGTGGTGCCGATTCATAGGTCATGTGCAAGAAAACAAAACAATACGTATATATATCGGGGCAAGATGCTCATCAGCATAAGACATATCATATCAGGTCAAGCAGGAACAAGATAGCAATTATGCTAAAAACCATATCCGGGGCAAGACTAGTTACAAGGCACAAAACTTGTAATGTACAAGTGAAAACGGTAAAATCAGGTACAAATGGATTCGATAAATCTCCGAGCCAAGTGTTGAAAGTCCAAGATTTAAATCAATGTGTATAGGGTTTTGTATGTTAGGTTTGATAAACCTTTGGTACTCTTTAAGAATTAAAAACATTCCGGGACCTTACATACATTGACAAATCTAAGGATCTTAACAAATCATGATAAAGGGATTTCTTCTTTAATATAGTTTTACATTCTTCTCCCATATAGTTCCATAAGTTCTTCAAAAGAGATCCATCAAGATTGAAATTTCGGTCAACCCTCGGTTGGCTTGTCGGTTAACCGACAGGGTCATGTCGGTCGACCGACAAGTTGACCGACGGCTAGCCGAGTCCAGAAATGGGGAGAAAACAGCTCTCGGGAATTGGAACCGAGGGGCTGTCAGTTCATTGTCGGCTGACCGACACTTCTGCATCAGAAATTACAGAAAATTGCAGCTCTCTGGAATTGGGACCGAACTGGTGTCGGTCACCTGTCAGTTGGCTGTCGGTTGCCGACATGCTGACCGACAGCTGACCGACGTTACTGCGGGAGCAGATTTCTGAAGTTGTTTTCAGTCCTTCCTTCCTCCAAACATTTCTCATTTTTAAGGGTCAGATCCCTGCAATAGTATTGAGCTAAAAGCTCCTCCATTTCATCAATCAAAACTTCTATTCCCAACACTTCAAATTCACTATTCAACCTCATCCATTCTTCTATCAAAATTCCATCCAAACAACCATCCATTTCAACACATTCAATCAAGTGATGACCCATCATTCATAAAAATCCATATGTACTATAAAAAAGCTTTAACAAAATCATATGCAACCATTTCCAAGATATTAAACAATGTAACAAGACTCATCAATATGCATTTTAAAAGCAATGGAAACTATATCAAGAATGTAGATGAGAACACATATGAGATCACCAAAAATAATTAATGTAAATCAAGATTTCCCATAAATATGTTAGCATTCAAAAATCATCTTTTCAAAAGCAATAGAAAATCATAGTGAAAAGCATGATTAAAGGCAAGTATTAAATCATTAAGAACAAGTAATGAAAATCCATATTTTTCTCATAAAACATGTTAACACTTGAAATCATCCATTCATCCACTTGCCTTGGGTCCAAGCTAAGAAAGTCCAAGCTCAAAACACTATCAAGATCATACTACAAGAAATACCTAGAAAACCCCCAAAACAAACCCATTACAACCCTAAAATGGCAAATCAAGAAAGATAAGGAATGGGCTCAAATCAAGCTAGGAAATAGAACTTAAAGGGCTGCCATTGCACAAAATAGAAGGTGTGAGGGAAGCTCTTACCTCTAAGACCAACAACCAGCAAGGAGAAGCTTGGAGAAGGGGCTGCCCCATCTTGGTTTTGCACAAAAATAGCATCCATGGAGAGCGAGACAGATGGGGAAGAAGATGGCATGGTTGGGTTTCCAAATGGCAAGGATTTCCTCCATGAATGGGGAGGAGAAAACAAGAAGCAAAGGGAGGGGAAGCTCAGTTGCAGAGCTCCCCCTTTGGGCTGCAACGGATGAGGGAGAAGTAAGGAGAATAGTACTTTTTATAATGGGCGGGTGTGGGCCCCACCACACTTAAAACTTGTAATGGAGATTAGAGGGCATTATAGACCTTGGATCAAGAAACTTAAAACATGAAAAGTGTCTGGCATAAAATTATCTTTCCAACAAGGCTAATATTGACATACTTCCAGGGTCCACAGAAAAAGTCAACTATTTGGTCAAATGGATCAAAATAATGGAAGATTTGGGATTTCAAGGGTTAAAACATCAATTTTTAGACCTCTGATGCGATTGACAACGAAGAGAGAAATGTTTCTCATAAAATCTAGTTTCCAAAAAGTATATATTTGGCAAGGTTCTGAGATCTTAAAATTTGAGTCCAGATTCAATGTGAAAATATTGGTTTTGCCCCTAGGGCTGGAAAAACTGATTTTCGGAGTTTCGGATGGGCACGGAGTGAACACGAAAGTTGTAGGGAATGGCGAGATTAGTCGAACAAAGCTGAAATGGAAATTTTTAGAAATCAAAAAGAATATCTCCATAATGACCACACAAAATAAATAGGACCCTACGCTCATTGTCTAGGTTCACTGGCTCTCAAAACTTCCCAAAACCAAAGAAGATATAATCAAACTCAGAAATTCAATCAAATAACCACTAATCCCACTGAGAAAATAAATCCATAATTAAAAACACGATAAACCAAGAAATCTGGGGTCGGGTTCTCACACCGTGGTTTTTGAAAAAAAAAACTTTCTTTTGTTTAAAGACACGAGGGTCGTAAATTTTGACCTGAAACCATTTTGGAGGTAAAAGGCCAGGTGGACTAGGGTGGAAATCCCTAAATCCAGATTTTGTTTCTAACCATGAATTTTGGGTTCAAGGATTGAAAATTTTGGGTTCAAGGATTGAAAATTTTGGTCAAGTTAGGGAGAGGCTCCTAAACTTGAAAATTTTTTAACAATGAAACGATGAAAGTAAACATTGTTTGAATTTCTAGAAACTTCAACATTTGATATGAAAATTCTAAAATGAGCGGGTTTGACGAGCAAGTACCTGGAAATAGGTTTTGGCCGTACAGGCATTGCTCTTACCCAGTTGGGTAAGTCCTCAAGGGTAGTACCGCTTTAAGAACTTGCCGTTGATAGTAGCGTACATCTGTCACCTTCCATGTTTAGGAGGGCGTATGCGCCGTTGGAGAAGACTTTGTCAATGACGTAGGGTCCCTCTCATTTTGGCTCAAACTTGCCATTGGATTTGTGAGCGAAGACCATTGTTCTTTTCACCGCAAGAACCAAGTCGCCCTTTTTGTAGGCGCATTGCCTGACCTTCTTGTCGAAAGATCCTGCCATGCGTGCTTGGTAAAGTTCAATGCTTTGTCGAGCTTCGAGCCGTCTCTCATCAAGATTGTCCAGCTCATGGAGTCGCAATTTGACATTGCCTTCTTGAGTCATGTCATTTTGTAAAGATACCCTCAAGGAAGGAATTTGTACTTCCAAGGGCACGACAGCTTCGCATCCATAAACCAAGGAGAATGGGGTGCTATGGGTTGGTCCTCGAATGGTAGTTCGATAGGCCCACAAAGCTTCAGACAGTTTGTCGTTCTAGTCTTTTTTTTTTACTGGAGACCATTTTCTTGAGGATTTTGTAGAGTGTTTTATTGAAAGCTTCTGCTAATCCATTTGATGCCGGATTGTATGGAGTCGAAGAACAGCTTTGGATTTTGTATTTATTAAAGAACCTGTAGAATCGATGATCCCGGAATTGTGGTCCATTATCATGGACGAATCTTTTGGGTATGCCGAAACGATAAATGATGTCGGTGCGCAGGAACTGAAGGACTGATGAGGTCTTCATTTCGTTGAGCGCAAATGCTTCTGACCACTTGGAGAAATAATTCGTAGCGGCGAAGATGAAGCGATGACCTTTGCTCGAAGGGGGAGAAATAGGACCTATGATGTCCATACCCCAGGCTTCGAAAGGCCATGAAATCGCTGTAGGATGTAGCCATTCTGGAGGCAAGTGAATGTAATCTCCATGAACTTGGCATTGTTGGCAGCGCTTAGCAAATTGCATTGCGTCGGCTACCATGGTAGGCCAGTAATAACCAAACCTTTTTATCTGATCATAGAGCTTGGGACCAGCCTGATGAGCTCCGCAAAGACCAGCATGAACTTCTTTGAGTGTTTCTTCAGCCTCTTGTTGTGAAAAGCAGCGTAGAAATACTCCGTTGAAGGATTTCCTGTAAAGGATTTTTGAAAGAATATCCAAATGAAAGCTTGGGGTTCGCCTTTGGATGCTTACCCGTTCTTTTGGATCTTCAGGTAGGATTCCGAACATAGTGTAATCAATGAACGGATCCCTCCAGTCGCCGTTTGAAGGTTGAAGGATAGAAATCCGACTTCCAACCACTCGGTGGCATTCAGTAACTGCTTGGCGTGTGTTAAGAGGAGGGAGGATTCTTCTCTCACACACTGTGATTTGCATGTTTTCCCCTTCCTGGATTGCCATAGATGCGGCAAGTCCGGCCTGATGGACCAGCGCATTCTGCTCTCTCGGTTCTACTGAGGTCGGCGGACGTGGGAGTCCGTTTGGGTCCGATCCTTTCGTAACCGGAGGGAGCAGAGGCGTGCATCAACATTTCTTTTGTGTGGGTGTGCCAGATTTTCTATTTTACTTGGAATTGCAAGTGGTGATCTGGAGATCAACCTTTGCAAGTAACAAGAAAATCAACTTCTTTTAAGTTTTCCATTACACATATATTTAAGAAAAGAGACATTTTCTTGATTTGCCGTGAAAGGCGATTTTTTTTTTGGCATTTATAGCCAATTTTGGCATTTATAGCCAGTTTTTGGCATTTATAGCCGATTTTGGCGTTTATAGCCGATTTACAATCCTTATCAATAATGAAAGACGAGTTGTGATTTTTGTCTCTTTTGAAAAAATACAAACTACATTGAAAAGCAAAAAAAGGAGGACCTAACTTCTCAGGAGATTGTGGGGGACCCATTCAGATTGACGGTCGCAAGCTATATGTGGACTTCGCCATCATCCATGCAGATGAGAACAGAGGATGCTATTGATTCGCTTGGCTTGGCTATAACCTCATGTTTTTAGAGGACGAAGACTAAGAGGAGGTCCTATGTCCAATAAAAAGCCAAGTAGACCGGCTGAAAAGCCACGTCTAAGCAATTGGAGGCAGAAGGAGAAGGCAAGGACCTTGGGGGGGGGGGGGGTACCCCCCAAGGGACTTTTGTCACCTTGTAGCGGTGGTCGGTGTAGAACTTCCGTAGAGTTTTCTCTCTTTCTTTCTCTTAGATTTCTGATGCCTTTTTCTATCTGAGTTTCCGGATTTTCTATAGTCTGTCGTGTGTTTTCTTCTTGGAGTGCTCTCCTATTTATAGGCTTTTTGGTAGCCATTTAGGAGGGTTTATGGGCTTTTATAGTCATTAAGCCGCATAATGGGAGGTGCTACAGGATTTAATTTCTTTATTTTGTAACTCCTTTTTCTTGGCTTCTGATTGGCCGGAGGAGATTAAGGGCATTTAATCGCCTTTCATTGCCATCATGGGAGGAGTTTCATGGTTTAAATGTCATGAATCTCTTGACTTGTAACTCCCGGATGCTTGCTTCTGATTGGGCCGTCCAAAGAAATGAATTAATGACTGCAATAAAGCTGGTCAATTAATCGCATTAAGTGGTCGCCGAGCAGTTGAAGAGTCGCGAGCCGTGACACGTCCTTTGGGATTCTTCTAGCGATGATCAACGATGGATCTTTATGTAGATCGACATCAGATGACCACGTAACTTCAGGTATTGGTTGCCAATAGCGGGTCGGTGCCATCTGTCCAGTTGATTTCTCGATCGGTCGGGTAGAAAGCACACTTTTTTGGTTGACCGGTTGGCGATCAATGTTGATTTTGATACTCTTGATGATTGACCCGTGATTTTGACGGAAGTCAGAGGATTTGGTGTCTCAAAAGTATGAATTTTGGAAAATACCAGAGGCCGGACGCTTCGAATCGCAAAAAAATGGCAAAAAACGGGGTTTCCGGGGCCCTCCCGGTGATCCCGGGCCCAAGGCCCCTGCGACCCTGGGGGGGTTTTCCCTCCTTTTGTCCCGTTTTGTGTCCGTTTTTGCTATTTTTTTATTCTTTATTCTTTTGTATTTTTCCTTGACATTTTTTATCATTTATTGGCCTGATATCCTAGTAGAAAACCTGATGAGAATCCTTGTATTTTGTTTTGCAAAGTTACCAATTTTCTGAGAAAGCCGAAGACTTTGTCGTGCAGAGCTGCCGATTTTCCGTTAGAAGCTAAAACTGGGACAAACGATGTCGGAATGACCTAAAATTTGGGGAGAAGCCTGCTGAGCAATAAATAAGACCAACCATAGGCTTTTGTTTGAGGTTTGAAGCCGTTTGGAGTCCTATCACCAGTAGACTTGCTTTTGTTGCGATGAAGATGTCGCGGCTTGATGTGCGGTCAACCGATGTCTGATTGACTTGAAATTTGACAGGGAACCTATTGGAGTCATTTTAAGATGATCCGTAGGCTCTATCTTGGAAACCATGGTCCCGGGGAGCTTCGCCGCCGAGAGGCCTGATTTGGCTTCCGAGCGTCAAAGTCTGGTCAAATGTTGTCGAAATGACCTGAGATTTGACGTGTAGCCCTTTATAAGCATTTTGAAGCCGTCCATGTGCTCTATGTGATGAGTGATGGCCTCGGAGGTTCTCGCCGCCGAGAGGCTTGGTTTGGCTGTTCGAGGGTTGATGTAGGGTCAAATGTTGTCGGTTTGACTCGGAACTTGACGTGGAGCCTTTTGGATGTATTTTGAGACCGAGCCCTGCTACCTGCACCGATGGGGACCCCGGGCTGTGGCCCGGCTCCCCATGGGAGCCGTTGGATCCCAGGCGCACATGGGATCCAACGTCTACCATGGGGAGCCGGGCCACAGCCCGGGCTCCCCATCGGTGCAGGTAGACTTTTGCTTTGAGACCATCCATCAGCTCTAATCGAAGATTTGGTGTCTCCGATGCTTTCGCTGCCGAGAGCTCCTTTTCAGCTGCCGGAGAAGCGAAGTTAGGCCAAATGATTTTGAAATGGCCCGAAACTTCTTGTGTACTCCACTTTTGGCTGTCTTGAAGGATCTTGCAGTTTTTGTTTGATTCTGACAAGATTTGATTTGTTGGAAGTAGCATTGCTTATTTATGGCAGGTTGCGACTTCATGTAGCTTTTTGGATCTTGAAGAGGCAAAGTGACATTTTTGGTGTCAACAAATGCCCCCTCGAGGTGCAGCGACAAGTTGCTTAACTTTTGTAGTCGATGTGCTTTGAAGAAATTTTGTGAAGGAGAGCTTGTGACTTGACCAAGAGTCTTTGAGCAGTCTTTCTTTTTGGTATTTGTAGCCTTTTGAGCTTCCAGGGGAATTTTATGGTAGTGAAAGGGATCACGTACCATCTCGAGGTAAAGTTTTGAAGATGACATCAGGGATGTGGATTTGGGTGTTGACCTTATGACCTAACAGGCTGTATGTGGCAGGTTAGGGGGTCGAGTTTGGTTTTGACCGTGTGACCCAACAAGCTGTATGTGGAATGTTGGAGGGTCAATTTTGGTTTTGATCTTGTGACCTAACAGGCTGTATGTGGCAAGTTAGGGGATCAGGTTTTGGTTTTTGGTTTTGGTCTTGTGACCTAACAAGCTGTATGTGGCAAGTTAGGGGACCAGGATTTGGTTTGGATTTTTGCAGAATGTCAATTTCAAGATTTTAGCTCAATTTTGTAGATGAGGCTGGATGGTTTGATTTTTGGAAGCTCATGGGGCTTGGAATTCTTTTTTTTCTATGGTCCAATCAACTCAAAAGAGGCATGGAACCATTTTTGTATGCTCTTGGTAAGAGGGATTTCTCTTTGACTAAAGGCCCAAAATTTTTTTTTTAGTGCCTAGGTGGTCAAACATGGCTCATATGGGCTAACCCATGGGACCCTAAGCTTTTGAAATGGCTTAGATCTCATATGGTGTCATTTTTATAAAGAATATCCAAAAATATCTCCTTTGGATAGAGAATATCTAAGAATAACTTTACTTGGAGAGAATCTCTCATGTTTCCTTTATTTTGGGAGAGAATATCTCAAGATATCTTCCTTTGGGAAAGAATCTTTCATTGATCCTATCTTTTCAGAGAAAATCTCTAATTGACTTCTTTTTGGGAGAGAATCCCTCAAGATATCTTTCTTTTGGGAAAGAATCTTTCTAATTTCTTTCTTTTGGTAAGGTTACTAATTAGTAACACTTACCTCTTTCTTCTTTCCTTTTTTGGTTTGCTCTCTTCAATAAAAGCAAGGAGGAGGTTGGATCTCTTGCTCTTATTGCTTTCTTTTGCAACAATCCCAAGAGGGCTTCAAGACCAAGAGTTCTTCTTCTTCAAGATCTTCAAGACTTTTCTTCTTCTTCTCCATCAACGGCTTCAAGTAAATTCCCTTTTTCAAGAAAACCCATGGTAGGAAAAGGTTTTTTCTTTTTTTTGTTTCTTTCTTTTCTTTTCTTTATTTTTTTCTTTTCCACGTGTTTGCTTTTTTTTTTACACGTTTTTTTTTATGCTTTCTTTTTTTTTGCATTTTTTTCTCTTTTGTGGGCCATACGGACAGATCCGTAATGGATCTGGCCTGTGGGCCAGCCCCTTTTTCTCTCTCTTTTTTTTTTCTGATCCTTTCTTCTTTTTTTTTTGAGAAAGTTTTCTTTCTTCCTTTTTTTTTCTTTTTATTTTTCTCATCATGATAATGCCCCCTTTTTTTTGGCAAACCAAGATGTTCATGCATGTATATTTTTTTTGTAAATTGAATTATAGCATGATGTGATAGCATACCTAGAAGTTTTCGCAAATTTGGGAATTTGGAGCTCGCAGCGATGTTGAGCCCTTCCTGATTTTGCGGAGACTTTGAGTTTTCGAAAGTTTGGAGTTTCGGAGCTCACAGCAATGTTGAGCCCATCTTCAAGCTTTCTATATCTTTCGGGATAGTTTTTTTTCTTCGGAATTGCCCCGGCATCTTGTCAAAATTTCGCCAGATTTTTTTTTAGTGAAAATTTGTCATTTTGATGTTTGATCTTTTTCTTTTCCATCCTTTACAGGTGGTTCTTCTAGAACGAACAAGGGTAAAGAGCTTACTACAAGCGTACCTCGTCGATCTGCTAGATCTTCGAATCCGGCCGTTCAGCAGGCCTGGGAGAAGGTCCAGTATGTTGAGAGAAATTTGGAAGAGTGTGACTCCCTCATCAGAGATGAGATGAGGCAGCGACTGATCGCTCTCAAGGGAGAGGAATTCTATAAGATCATGGTAAGCAATCGTCCATGGGTGATGGAAGATCAGAGTGTTTTACCCAAGCCTACCTTCTTCTTTGGTGATGCCGTCCCTAATGACATGACATACCAAAGGAGATGTTTTCAGTTCTCTTTCACAGCAGATTGTGAGAAGAAGACTGTTGCTACCCGGTTGACGTTTGATCGCACCGTCTCGATCATGAGCCTTGCCCCCATGTGCTCTAAGAGGGAAGATCCTCCAAGCTGGGTGAGAAGGACAAATGTAATCAAGACCGGGGTTTTTATTGGCGGTTCTCCTGGATATGCTGAGAAGTCGCCTACTGACTTCGACATGTTGATGCCGGCCAGTGCTTACCAGGGCTCTGATTATCCATCGGTCGATTTGAGAATGGTGGGCCTTGGTATTTTCAGTAGCGACGGCAGTAATTGGATAAAGCCTTTATGACTTCGTGGTCGTTTCAATGCTGACTCCGAGTGGAAGTCGTGGACTGATCGCGTCCTATTGATTGGTGGCGTCGTTTTGAAGGAAGCCGGGATTTTTGATGCGGTCCTCGCCTTTAGGGAGACCGTGATCTTTTCCGACGAGGCCTTCATGACTATGTTGGAGTCATTCCTTCCAAAAACCAATACCTTCGTTGTGATGAATGGTGGATTGGTTTTTCTTTGAAGTAGCTGAGCGCCATTACTGGATTGCCCATCCTTGGCAAACTCTATGAGGAGTTTATGCCGATCGACAGCGTGCTTCAGGAGCAGTCTGAGGAGTTCAGCCTTCTGTACTTTCAGCTCGTCGCCTTCTACGATTTTTTGAAGGAGAAGGAGGGTTTGAAAGTTAGATCCAGCAGTTGGAAGAGTTCTAACTCTTCGTTCCCCAACTTTTTTAATAACAGGGAGTCTTCTGATAGTGCGACCCAGGAAGCCAGGGCTCAGGATCCAAGTTCGAAGAAGATCTTGGCTATGCAAGAAGAGTTGAGAGATTTCTGTGTGAGTACAAACACCATATGTCCTAACATTGCACTGTGGAGAGATCTCATTGTTTACCTCACTTATTAGCTTGGTGAGGCTATTTTTACTGGAGGAGATGGAACGCACATCAGGCCGCATTGTATTTTTCCGGCTTGTCAGATGGCATTTGGAGAGCAGCTTACTTTGGTGCCAGCTCTTTACTCCTACCTGTGTACCGAACTGCAGGCTGCTGCTTTTTTGGTTCGGCTTGGGCTTCCCATGAACAGGGTATTTTCAGCCCACATCTTATATTCATGGTATATGTACCACTGTCCTGGCTTCCACCGGCTGGGTGCTGCACAAGATGATGATCCTCTGATGATTTGGCTGGCTAAGGGCAAAGCCGTATCCGAATCACTTTTGTTTGCCCGCATGAGGATCCAACGGTTTAGGGACGTCGAGATGGGCCGGTCTTCAGTGAAGCTTTCTCCGGAGTTGCGGAAGAAGGCTTTTGATTTTGGTGCCTCCCAAGACTTTACCAGGGCGGGGTCGGGAAGGCATTACTCCTTGACGAACGCAGAGAAGGAGTGGTTTTTCAGCATACGTGTCGGCATAATGGTGTACCGAAGATATCTTTTCGTCGACATCCAGCTGTATGTACCCTCTCGCTTTGCTTTACAGTTGGGCTTTTCTCAAGGCGTTGTTGGAGCACCTTCAAGCATGGTGAAGCGCTTTGGAGATTTACAGGACGGGAGAAATGCATGGGCTTTCTATAATGCTGAAGACACTACAACCATGATCTCTTATCCTGTGTTGTCGACTTCCCGGACTGCCGGCTTTGTGAAGTGGTTCGCCGAGAGCTTTTCGGCATATCGGGGGCTTTCCAAGAAGGAGCTTGATGTGAAGCTGGCATCTGGAAAGGGCCTTGGAAAGTCGGATGGCGTCCAACGAGAGGAGTTTTGGGCCTTCCTTTCTGGAGAGAAGCACAAGATAGGCTTTCTCGGTGACCAGGGCGTGATTGGTTCTAAAGCTGTTCGAGAAATACCTGATGAGGCTTTAGAGCAACTAGAACAGGAGGAAGCCGAACTTGATGCTTGGATGCAAGCGGCACAGAGGCAAGCTTCCGTGGAGTCTACTGATAAGGGTAAACCATCCAGTGAGGAGTCAAGTGGGAGACTTGACTCTGACAGCGGGGCAGGTTCCTCTAAGAAGCGAGCCCGCAGGAGTAATAGGAAGAGGAGTCATCATCGCAGCAAGGGGCAGCATGAGAACTCTCCTGACTTCGAAGTCCCTCTTACTATCAATGAGGAGGTGCCAGGGAATGCTGACGAGCCTCCAAAGAAGAGAAGCCGAGAAGAAAAACCGTCGGTGAAGGTATGATTCTTCCTCTTTCTATTTCCATTTCTTTTCATGGGATTTTTCCATGTCTTGATTTGTTTTCTCTCCCTGCTGCTCCTCTTTTTTTTTAGCAGAGGAAGATTTGGCGATACCTAAGGTTCCAACCGATGAGGTGGTGACGGATTCTGTCGAGGCACCTAAAGAAGAACCGAGGGACTCTGGAATGAATCCAGAATCTCCAATTGGTATAACTTCTTTTGCTTTCTTTTTTTTGTGTCTGTGACTTGGTTTGCTAACATTTTTCCTATCAGCTGACTTGCCACAGGATTCCGATGACTTTGAACCATCGATGGATGCAAATGTTGATGATGCTTCCGATGAGTTCATGGAGGAAGAGAGTGTTCCGCCAGTCGTCGAAGAAGGTATTTTGTAGTAATAACCCTGATAATGATTTTCAAACAGGATCATATTCATACCTTTTTGTGTTTCTTTGGCAGGTTTTGAGGTGACAGCGGAGAGTTCGTTGCTTCCTTCAGAACCAAAGCAAGGGATGCCAGAGGTCGATCCAGAGGTAGAGGCTCCTGGGACCAGTTCTGACACTGTTGAGGAGATACCTCGTGCTGAGATTCCTTCTCCAGCAGCTCCAACTGGAAAGAGTTCTTTTGTTCCTCTTCCAACGGGGCATGACATGGGCCGCCGACCGACGGAGCGGGGTGAATCTTCAGCTGGGCCATCTCTTCTTTTTGCGAAGAAGGTGGTGGTGCGGGTTCTGAGCTCTTGGATTGAGACTCTCCTTGCTAGACACTTGGATGCCAGATTTGGCATGATCCAACATGTGCATGAGATTCTCGGTGATGCCGAAGAGGCTGGTCTGGATGTCACAGGTGCCAGGGCGATCGTTGATAGGATCATTGCGCTGGGAGACAAGTGGTTTGAGACCATGGGTTTTGCTGATGACCAGTTCTTCAAGGAGATGTTCCTGGACCCTGCTGATAAGGCTAAGTCTGACCTGGATGAGGCTACACAAAGCAGGAAGCAGAAGTCCGAGAGAAGAACTTAGAAGAGCTAGCCATCATTGAGCTGGCACATGACCTTAAGATCCTTGATAGGGAGGTCGATGTGGCCAGGAAACGTCTTGAGCATTTGAAGGCACAAGTCGCTGCCAAGTGGGCTGCTATAACAGAGGCTTGCGATAGGGAGAGTGCTCTGATTCACCGGGTTGCAGATGCTGATCGAGTTCTTGAAAGGAGGTCTCAAGAGAACAAACAATGGAAAACTGCTCGGGATAAGCTTCCCGGTGTGAAAGAAGGATTGCAGCATTCTCTAGCATCTCATGGCAAGTTTCTGAAGAAGCGTGCCTTGGAATCCCTGACGGCTGAGGCCAAAAGTTTGCTTGAGGAGCTGAAATCTTGGCTGGAGACCATTTTTGGTTGAGCTCCTTTTTTTTTGTAACAGAAACTATCATACTTCCCTTTTTTTTGGTACCACATGTATTTTTTAGTACTCTCTTTTTTTGTAGTGCTTGGGAACACTTTTTTTTTGGTACCGCATGTACTTTTTGGTACTCTTTTTTTTTTGTTTTGTTTTCCCTACGCTCACTTAAATCTTTTTGTGATGAAAGTAATTGCTAAATGGGATGTTTTCTTTGTTTTTTGTTTTCCCTACGCTCACTTAAATCTTTTTGTGATGAAAGTGATTGCCAAATGGGATGTTTTTTTTTTGTTTTCCCTACATTCACTTAAATCTTTTTGTGATGAAAGTGATTGCTAAATGTGATTTGATCAAAAGCTTGTCATTTTGTAAAAATCTTTTGTCAAATGATTATTTTGGCATGGAAGCCAGATTTTTGTTTGTGGCTTGGAAGCCGATTTTTGGCATGAGAGCCAGCTTTTTTTGTGGCATTAATAGCCGATTTGTGGCATTGATAGCCGGTTTTGGTGGCATCTATAGCTGGGTTTGTGGCATTGATAGCCGGGTTTTTTGAAAGCCAAGATTTTTTTGTTTTGTGACATTGATAGCTGGTTTTGTTTTATGGCATTGATAGCCGGTTTGGAGGCATTTATAGCCTGTTTTGGTGGCATTTATAGCCGGTTTGTGGCATTTATAGCCGGTTTGGATTTCAAAAATGCAAGTATCGACTAAAAGTCGCCTCCCTGCTGAATGTTCTTGCAAGTATCGATGGAATGTCGTATCCTTCCTTATTCGGTTGCGAGTATCGATGGAATGTTGCATCATCGCGGATTTGGGTGCAAGTATCGATGGAATGTCGCATCGTTGCTTTTCAAAAAAAAATTTTGCCAGCATTGACTTAATGTCGTTTCCCTACGACTTTTGAAATTTGTGGTTTTCTCGAACCTTTGGGTCATGGATATCAACTGAAATGTCGCGTCTCCATGGTTTTTTTAGGTTTTTTCGAACCTTTGAAATTTGGGTTGTGGATATCAACTGAAATTTGCATCTCCACGGTTTTGGATTTTATAAGTATCGACGAAATGTCGCTTCCCTGCGATTTTGGAAGTGTCGAACGTGGTTCGCATGCTTCCGATTTGTGCGAGTATCGACTAAGCGTCGCTTCCTCGTTGTTTTTTGAAAAACTATTTTTTTTAAAGACACGAGGGTTATAAGTTTTGACCTAAAACCATTTAGGCGGTAAAAGGTAGGGTGGACTAGGATGGAAATCCCTGAATCCGGATTTTGTTTCAAACCATGAATTTTGGGTTCAAGGGTTGAAAATTTTGGTCAAGTTAAGGAAAGGTTCCTAAACTTGGATTTTTGAACAATGAAACGATGAAAGTAAGCATTGTTTAAATTTCTAGAAATTTCAACATTTGACATGAAAATTCTAAAAAGAGTGGGTTTAGCGAGCGTGTACTTGAAAATCGGTTTTGGTCGTATAGGCATTGCTCTTACCCAGTTGGGTAAGTCTTCAAGGGTAGTACCGCTTTAAGAACTCGCCATTGATGGGCATCATACATCTGTCACCTTCCATGTTTAGGAGTGCGTATGCGCCGTTGGAGAAAGCCTTGTCGATGACGTAGGGTCCCTCCCATTTTGGCTCAAATTTGCCTTTGGACTTGTGAGCGAAGACCATTGGTCTTTTTACTGCAAGAACCAAGTCACCCTTTTTGTAGGCGCGTTGCCTGACCTTTTTGTCGAAAGATCCTGCCATGCGTGCTTGGTAAAGTTCAATGCTTTGTCGAGCTTCAAGCCGTCTCTCATCGAGATCGTCCAGCTCATGGAGTTGCAATTTGACATTGCTTTCTTTAGTCATGTCATTTTGTAAGTATACCCTCAAGGAAGGAATTTGTACTTCCAAGGGCACGACAGCTTCGCATCCATAGACCAAGGAGAATGGTGTACTATGGGTTGGTCCTCGAACAGTGGTTCAACAGGCCCACAAAGCTTCAGACATTTTGTCGCTCCAGTCTCTTTTGTGACTAGAGACCATCTTCATGAAGATTTTGCAGAGTGTCTTATTGAAAGCTTCTGCTAATCTGTTTGCTGCCGGATTGTATGGAGTTGAAGGACAGCTTTGGATTTTGTATTTGTCGCAGAACCTGTAGAGTCGATGATCCCGGAATTATGGTTCGTTATCATGGACGAATCTTTTGGGTATGCCGAAGCGACAAATGACGTTGGTGCGCAGGAACTGAATGACTGATGAGGTCTTCATTTCGTTGAGCGCAAATGCTTCTGACCACTAGGAGAAATAATCCATAGCGGCGAAGATGAAGCGATGACCTTTGCTTGAAGAGGGAGAAATAGGACCTATGATGTCCATACCCCAAGCTTCGAAAGGCCATGAAATCGCTATAGGATGTAGCCATTCTGGAGGTAAGTGAATGTAATCTCCATGAACTTGGCATTGTTGGCAGCGCTTAGCAAATTGCATTGTGTCGGCTACCATGGTAGGCCAGTAATAACCTAACCTTTTTATCTGATCATAGAGCTTGGGACCAGCCTGATGACCTCCGCAAAGACCAGCATGAACTTCTTTGAGTGTTTCTTCAGCCTCTTGTTGTGAAAAGCAGCGTAGAAGTACTCCGTTGAAGGATTTCCTGTAAAGGATTTTTGAAGGAATATCCAAATGAAAGCTTGGGGTTCGCCTTTGGATGCTTACCTGTTCTTTTGGATCTTCAGGTAGGATTCGAACATAATCTAATCAATGAAAGGATCCCTCCAGTCGCTGATTGAAGTTTGAAGGATTGAAATTCGACTTCCAACCACTTGGTGGCATTCAGCAACTGCTTGGTGCGTGTTAAGAGGAGGAAGGTTTCTTTTTTCGCACACTGTGATTTGCATGTTTTCACCTTCCTGGATTGCCATAGATGCGGCAAGTCTAGCCATTGCATCTGCACGTATGTTTTCACCTCTACGAATGTGGGTGATGTGACAGATGTCAAACTTTTGCAGAAGAGATTGTACTTTGTTGTAGTAAGGCAGTAAATCAGGCTTCCAGACTTCAAATTTCTGATTCATCTGGTTGACGATCAGTTGAGAGTCTCCAAAGACTTCCAGCAAGGTGATATGGCGAGTTCCAATCCTAGGATCAGAGCTTGATATTTAGTTGCATTGTTTGTGCATGTTTCCAGTAGCGAGAAAGCGTGTGGAATCATGTATTTATCGGGGCTAACAAAGAGGATGCCAACTCCCGAGATCAGCTATCTTTTTTCATTTGTCCTGGTTGCACCGTCGAAGTACATGTCCCAGGAAGCATTTTGTGAGAAAGTCTCCACATTGTAGACTGGTTCGTCTGGGAGATCATCTCTGAGTGGAGAATCTTTAGGCAATGGATGCTCTGCGAGGAAGTCCGCTGGAGCTTGCCCTTTGATTGCCTTTTGTGGTACATACCTAATATCAAATTGTGACAGAAGGATGGACCATTTTGCCAGTCGGGCATCGAGAGAACCTACCGTTGTGACAAGGACCTTCAAGAGGCTGACACTCGAGACCAGGTAGACTGTGTTGGAAAGCAAGTAGTGGCGCAGTAATATAGAGCTGGAGAGTAGCGATGTTCTGCACCTACTAGCATGCGGCTGAAGTAATATAGAGCAGCTTCTTTTCTTTCATCATTTTCTTGTGCAAGCAGAGCTCCCAGAGAGTGATCAAGGGCTCTTGTGTACAAGATGAATGGTTTTCCAGTGGTAGGAGCTGCTAACACTGGAGGTTTTTTCAGGTATGACTTGATATTTTGGAAAGCAGCTTCACAGTCAGCATCCCAGACAACGTTTACACATTTTTTCATCAACCGGGAGAATGGACGGCATTTCCCCGAAAGATTGGAGATGAACCGTCTGATGTAGGCCAATCTCCCTTGAAGCCCTTTGAGTTCTCTCAAGGTTCTTGGAGAGGGCATTTCTAGAATGGCTTTAACTTTTATGGGGTCAAGCTCTATTCCAGCTTTCCGAACTAGGAATCCTAGGAACTTACCCGACGAGACGCCGAAGAAGCATTTCAAAGGATTCATTCGCAGTTTGTGTTTGCGAAGCCGGAGGAAGACTTCTCAAAGGTCTTCGAGATGATCTTCTTTTCTTTTGCTTTTGATGGCGAGGTCATCAACGTAACACTCGACCGTTTTGTGCTGCATATCTTGGAATATCTTCATCATAGCCCTCTGATATGTTATGCCA
This sequence comes from Litsea cubeba, assembly GCA_012931725.1. Classification (NCBI taxonomy): domain Eukaryota; kingdom Viridiplantae; phylum Streptophyta; class Magnoliopsida; order Laurales; family Lauraceae; genus Litsea; species Litsea cubeba. Next base: position 72,364,292 of record CM022944.1, on the reverse strand, counting down.
GCATTTTTCAGACCAAATGGCATGACAGTGTAGCAATACACGCCAAATGGGGTCCGAAAGGATGTATGTTTTTCATCCTCAGGATGCATCTTTATCTGATTGTAGCCAGAGAAACCATCCATGAATGTCATTCGCTCGAATCCATAGGTATTATCAATCATTACCTCTGGATGGGGAGTGGAAATTCTTTTTTAGGGCATGCACCATTCAGGTCTCTATAGTCAATACAAACCCTGATCTGCCCGTTTTTCTTTGTCACGGGGACAATGTTGGCCAACCATTCAGGATGTTGTTCCTCACGGATGAAGCCGACGCTTTTGAATTTTTGAACTTCTTGTTCAATTTTATCCATCACATCTGGACGGAATCTTCTTTGGCCTTGCTTGACAGGCTTGATGTCTTTTTGTAGATTGAGTTTATGGACTGCTATTTCGGGGTCTAAGCCAGGCATTTCAGCGTAAGACCATGCAAAGCAATCAACGAACTCACGAAGAAGGGCGACATACTCGGGTAACTCATCATCCTTTATATTCTTGCTTATGAATACAGGACGCGGGTTATCTGGTGTTCCCAAGTCTATCTTTTGAACAGGATCTTCTGTTGGAAGGTTCGAAGTGAAAGTTTAGGGTAACTAGATCTGAAATCCCTTAGCAAGGACGTCCATCAGTGATTTTTGAATCAACAAAAATGAATATAGATCTGATCTTGGCAGCACAAATCAACCATAGAATAATCATTATATCTCCATGGTATCATGATCAACTTGTGAATAATGAAAAGAGATGAAAGAGGAATAATACCTTGATGATTTGAAGACTACAAATCTCTGACATAAAGGATCTAATGATCTGATGTCAGGCCTGCAATCAGCAATACTAGTTCTGGAATTTTCTACAGTAATATTCCTTTTGATCTTCTCCTCTATTCCATAATCCAATCTTATTGGTTAAGATTGTGGGATCAATGTATGGATTCCTTTTGAGAGGTTATCTGAACTAAAAATTGGAAAAAGGCCCAAAACCATTATTTCTCTTCAAGGAAGAAGAAGAAGAAAATACATGGGTGACTGTTGCATTCCATCTATGTTTTGGGCGACAGTTGCACTCTCCCTCTTATCACTTTTTTTTAACCATATCATGTACGGCCAAGAGGGAGATTTTGAAAAAGAAATCTTATCTCCTTCTTAGTTCTCTCCTTTTTAAAAAAGAAAAGAAAGAAGACTTTCCTTAACATTAGCAACCATCTAATATTGGCGTGCAACTCATCCCAATTAATTCTTTACAAAATAATTAGGATGCTTATAATGTAGGATTTCTTATCCAAAGAGAAAATCAATTTTCCAAGTAAAGATTCCTACTTAAAATTGGAAACCTTACACAAGGGGCCCGCTTTATGGCTGGCCCATTGAATGGATAATCACACCATGGCTCACAAGTCAATAACTTTTCCATTAACATAATTCAACCTCATTTTATTTAAACAAAATAGGAAACCATGCCAATATAGGAAAATGGCTAGAGAAGGGACCAAAAGACATATTTGCCCTTGGCTACCAAAATGACTAAAATGTCCATGCTAATCCTATAGCAACATTAAGATCATTTTTAACCCTAACTCATTCCACTAAAGAGTTATGGCTGAACTCCAGGGATAAATAAAATATGATTTTAATCTCGTCAGTAAGTGACTTATGTCTTCGACCTACTAAGTGAAATGACCGTAATGCCCCTCTATGTAATATCCATAATCAAGTCAGGTTATACAATGTACTATCGACCTTCTTGATTATATCTCAACCTTAGAACTTCATATCCTTTAAATTAATTATCATCCGGATATCATTCTCTTGATCCAGGGAGCGACCCTCAAGTTCAATATCCATATGGAAGATCCATATACTAAGATCTTAGATTTTGATGATTAATCAGATAATTCTAAGGGGATGATCTTTCCATCAATTGATGGCATAGATTCTTTATTGCATATGTACGTCCCAACTAATCAAGCCCGAATACCCAAAACACAGAGCTGTTGACCCATATACAGGATCTCACCCATAGTGAATTAAAGCACAAGAACTCGACTTCGTCAGTTCATCCACATATGCTCAAGATTAAGAGCACCAGTCACTCAGTAGCATAAGGTGATTTGATCTCTTTCAGTGATAGTACTAATTTTTAGAAATCACACCTATAATGGTCCTGTTCAATGCATGACACATGCACTAATGAGATACATCCGGATAAGCCTCCTGTGACTAAGGTAAATCACCCTTAATTAAGGAGAGTATCTCACTATAACTTATACCAAGATGAAGTGCCCAACTCCATCTCTCAGTTATGAACCAGTTTATTATTTCAAGTATCCATGACTCAAACCTTTCTGTGTGTAGACACTACATACCTAAGTCATCTACTAAAAACAATGGACCTTACACAAACATACATATATATGTACAGTAAGAGAAAAGAATAATTCTAATAAATAACCCGTAAATATCCAGTAACAGAGATGAGGGTGTTGTCAGTGGGCTTTAGGGCATACACAAAACCCAACACGAAGGTGGTTCCTCCACAATATTTTCGGAGGCTTCCAGCTCAATGAAACCTTCTGGGGTTTCAAGGGCATTTCCAGACCAAGGTTTTGTTCCTTTCCACGGGTCTTCTTGATCGGCAATTTTCCCAAGGCTTGCTATGAGATGATCCCAATCGCCTGTTGAAACGGGGTTGAAGTAGGCTACTTCTTTTGGAGATGAGGGTTCTTCTGGGTTAGAAGACCACATGTCTGTGCCATCGGACAACTCCTCTTCATTGTCTGAGAAATCGTACCAATTGGATGAGCTTCCGGAATCTTTGTCAGGTGATTCATCGAAAAGATATCCAGGGAGATCGATGTCTTCATGGACTTGAGATGTTGAGGCTTGGTCAGTATGTTGACTTTTAAGCCTTTGTGTCAACTGTCTCAGAGGAATGTCGGGATCGTACCCTAGCCCGTGTGAAGACTTTTCTATATAGCCGTAGAGTCTCCAATCTTCCAGCTGGCTTTTGGTCAAGACGGGCCCCAATAGCGTGAGAATACCGTGGCCTTCTCCCAAATCGACTGGGTTTTGAGCATCATAGCCCATTTTCTTCGTAATAGCTTGTGCCACAGAGCTATATAAGGATAGTTGTTGCATACCTTCATTTTGGAAAGGTTCAAGCATGGAGTTTGATGAAGAAACATCCGAACTATGGAAGAAGATCGCTTTTTCCTTTGTTGAAGTTGCTGGAACAACGAAGGAAACTGACGTAGGATCTTCTATGTCAGAAGTTGTCTCCATTGGAGTAAGATCAGGCTGAACTTACCGAGTGTCATCTTGGCTTGACGATGTGTCGTCTTCTGGCTCTGAATCCGAATCCGTGTCTTGCATGATAGACACGAAAGAGACAACAAATTTGCCCCCAGGCTTTTGCTTTGCCTTCTTCACTTTAGTTGTGATGACCAAAGGCTTTGAAGGTTTGAGGGAGATGATGAAGGGAGTTTTAATGCTCTCTTCGGATTTACCGGATGGTTTGTTTTCTTTCAGTGATTGTTGAGGAGCCTTGCCTTTATCTTTCTGGAGATTTTCGGCAAAGGGTGCTGTGTGCTTCTCCTCTTCTTCTTTCTCACCTTCATACATTTGTGAGTCTGCAAAGTGGACTTCTTTACCTTTGAAGGGATTTCTGTCCTCAAAGACTTGATGTATCATGCCGTCGTCGCCAACAAACTTGATGCATTGATGTAAAGTTGAAGGGACAACACCATTCTCATGGATCCAAGGGCGTCCGAGAAAGATGTTGTAGCATGAAGGGGTTTTTATTGCATACACTGTGACCTCAGAGATAAGATCACCGATCTGGAACTTGAATCTGATTTTGCCGATAAGCCTTTGAGTACTCCCATCATATCCGAAGATAGATACAGATGTGTGGCTCAGCTTGCTAGAGATGCCCAACTCTTCGATAGCCGATGTTGAGATGAGGTTGAGTGCAGAACCTGGGTCGATCTGAACTCTGTGGATAGGCATTTCCTTGATGTACCCTGTGAAGTACAGGGGTTGGTTATGCCTTGTTTCGCCAAGTAGGAGATCATCCTTTGTGAAGGCGATGGTTGCACTGGCTGCTTTTTTAATTAGAGAGGCATTCAATGCATGATCCCTCAGTTTTCTTCTTTTCTCCCTTTGAGGAAGTTTCTGAGTTTTTGACCTGGTAATCCATTTCAATTTGGAGGACTTGTGGGGCATGTTTTTCGACATCCTCATTCAGCTTTTGTAATTCTAAAATGAGATTATCACGAGTGTGCGGAGACATTCGCAACAAATCTAGGATGTGCAGACGTGCAGGTATGTGCTTGAAGTGTTCAATCAAGTCATACTTGAAAGCCTCCTTAGGGCCTGCATGTTCATCATTGTTGCCACTAGGGGCGCTTATAACATCTTTTCCCGAAGGATTTACATATGTAAAGGAAGATTGGTTGTAATTTTTGTGGTAGTCCCGGTCAGAGCGGGTGCCTCTACCAACTTTGAAAGCTTCTTGAGAAGGGTCTTCGTTTGGAAGATTGTCTTCAGGATCAAGAGGCTGTTGTTTTTCATTTGCTGAGGACGTATCAGCAGCAGAGTTGCCATCCTCAGTGATTGTGTTGCACGGAGCATTTTCCGGGAACAAGTCCTGAATAGTATCCATCAACCTTTCTTCTTCGTTGACCAATTCATCGTCCCAAGCATCAATAGTTGGGAATTCTTCAGTCAGGAAGGGTGTGAACTTTGAAGTCACAGTCTCAGGAGAAGAAACTTGAGAGGGTGTCCTCTCAGTGAAAGTCACGTGAGATGAGGTGGCTCCAGAAGATACATTGCTAGGAGTCGTCGGAGTGTAAGTGATCTCATCAGACGATGCTTCGGAAGAGCTATAATCCTGAATTATCACATTACAAGAAGGTCTGATCGGAGCCAGACTCATCCTCGGATGTAAGAGGATTATCTATCCAGCAATTTTCTCCATTTTCAGGAGTTAAGGGAGGATGTACCTGATGGTCTTCATGGACTTCAGGCTCTGGATTGCGAGGAAGCTCGTTGACGCGGTCCTGCTCTTGTTCTAGAGCGAGACGCTACAAGATCCTTGCATATTCTTCAAGATCAGGCATGGGAGTCAAATCTTCTTCTTCATCAGCTCTTTGTGGCTCAACATGGTTGATTTCCACTGGAGCAATGAGAGGTGCTGGGCCAGCAGTATTTTCTTGTACAGCCTCTTGGTCTTCTTCATCATCAGATCGGGATCCTTGTGGCTGTAAGGGGGTTATACCAGATTACTGGCATAAGATGAGTCTCAGGAACCCATTCTTCATCGGAGAGATATTCTCCTATTTCAAGGGACTCCTCCCACTCGTTTGTGTAGTTGGATTCGAATCCATCATCGGTGTCGCTGGACTCGTATCCATCAATGGAGAATCCAACTACCGAATTGCAAGAGTATGATGCCTCCTACGTGGCTTCTTTGAATTGAGGTGGCATGAAATCACTGAGAGTGAATTTTCTTACCCCCTTTGAAGTCTTTGGAAAGGATGTTTTTGTTGCCCCCAGTGAAGCGGTAGAGGAAGCCTCTGCCTTTTCTTTGACTTCTTATTTTGGCTGGGTCTTTTCTTGTTGTTTGAGCTTGAGGAGATATTTCCTAGCCTGCCTTCGCTGTTGAGCTGTAGGCTTTGTTTTTACGACCTCCCAATTTTCATCTTCCAGGAGATTGGGATGTACCCATATGGGTTGTCCGTCTGGTGTCGGGTAAGGAACCAGTTCCTCGGACGCTTGGATTGAGTTTATCACCTTGAAGGAAGTAATGATCTTCTTCTTCGGTGATTTTGATGTTTGTCCACATGTCACCATGTTGACGGAGGCAGACCTATAGTTACTGTCAAAAGTGATGACTCCGTTTTTCCACATCTCGTTTATTTTCTCCCTCACAACGAAGCATTGATTGAGAGGATGCGAGATTATCTGATGGTATGGACAGTACCGAGGATCGTTGGTTTTGCCAACATCACCCGATCTTTTTGGTTCAGGCAAGGTGAGTTTGCCATTTGCACAAGAGCCCCGAAGATTTCATCAACATCTTCATCAAACGGATATTTCTTCTCTACTCGTTCTTTGAAGGCATCAGAGAGTTCGGGTCTCTTACCAGCAGCTTTGTTTTCAGCTTTCTTTGGTGGCTGAGGAGCTGACTTGGTCTGCACATTGAGGACCTCTTTTTTCTTTGGTTTTGAGGTTGCAATGGTGGTTGGCTCTTTTCTTGATGATTTCTGACTGTTGAGGTCTTTAATCACCATTTTAGCTTCCATGGAAGCTTCTAGGAGTTCTCCCAGGTTCTTTGATTTGTTGCCGATGATCGTGGAGCAGATTCTGGCTCTCATGTTGTTTCGGCAGATGTCGACTAGCGACGCTGGTGGCAATACATCAGAGCATTTGTATGCCATTGCTTTCCGCTTATGAATGAAGTCATATGTTGACTCATTCTCCCCCTGTTTTAGGCTGCACAACTGAGCCATAGTAGCGGGATGATCCTCACCTTTGAAGTGAGTTAGGAAGCGTGTCTGTAGCGTGGCCCAGTTTTGGATGGAGTCCTCCGGCAGAGTGGAGTACAAATCGAAGGCCGTATCTTTTAGGGTACTTGCAAAGAGGCGGATCTTGAGTGCATCTTGATCCGCGATAGCTCCTGTCAAGATCTTGAAGTGGATGACGTGCTGTCTGGCTGATCCTTTCCCCGTACATGTTTGGAGAGTAGGATGCTTGAATTTTGTGGGGAACGGGACCGAGTCCGTCCATAAGGGATATGGTGGCTTGATCCCATGCTCCTTGAGTATATCCTCTTCTTTTGCTTTGGCGAGGATACCGTCTACGTCCTTTTTGGTAAGGGTGCGTGACTCATTTTCTTCTCTATTTACCTCATCGTTTTGATGATTCAGAAGAGGTTCATTGTTCGCCTGATTTTGGAAGGCGAGGAGAAGGTTTTCAATCAGAGTTTCAATCCTCTGCTGGCCTTGTTCCAACTGCTGGATGTGTGTGATCGCATCATCTTGAGGTGGTGGCTCAGAATTTGTAGCCACGACGTTCATCCTTCGAGATTCAAACGAAGAAACTGTCCTGGTGACTGAGCTGGGGCTCATTCTTTTTGAAGAAGAGCTTGAGGAAGGATCACTCTGCCGTCTTTTGCTTGAAGGAGCAAGGGATTCTTCTGAATGTCTTCTTGTCCTGGAGACGGTGCGGGTCATCAGACGTCGAACATGGATTTTTTTTGCTGACTTTTGGTGTCTTCTTGTTTTTCCAACCATATGGACAGCAGCAACTTGGTTGGGTCTTTCTTTTTCGACCCATGTGGGAGAGACTTGAAGTGTAGGAGGCTGGGTCCTTTGCTTCTCTAGACTCTTTTGCCTATACGACGAGGAATTTGAGCTTCGGTCAGCTCTGGCTGGGCTTTGATGATGAAAACTCCCTCGGGCGCAGCAGCCGAGCCTGTCTTCTTTGTAGCTGGGCAAGGACAGGATGCGAACCCGGTCCTTCGCCTGTTGCAGCGAAGCTTTGAATTTTTCAAGTTCGGCCCCTATAGAGATGAAGGGTCGAACTGCAAGTTTGTAGGCCTTATAAGGTGCTTGCAGAGGCCTTATGATGCATGACTTGATTTTGGGCTTGTAGGAACAAGCCGGCTCATGCAGGGTTGACTTGAGAGTCAGATTGGAGATGGGTCTCTCCTCTTTCATGTAGGCAAGAGGGTAGAACTGGTTCTCCTTGAGTGGGGCCAGGAATGCTGGCTTGGTGGATGTTTGGGACCTTCTTTGTTTTGGTGAAGGTCTTGGGGACCAAGTCTTGGGATAGACCTGGTCGTTTGAGGGTTGAGGCTTCGTGGGGCTGCCATGGGTTTCGGGCCTTCTGGTGCTCGCCTTTGGTGTCACGGTAGTGACACATTGAGAGGCGAGTTTCTGCTTCTTGGAAGGAGCAGTTTGTTCTTCGGGAAGTGGGAATGGTCCCAGCGTCCCAAAGACGATAGTCCGGGGAGTCGAGGTCGACCCGGAGTTCAGAGAGTTACCGAGGGAGTTGACGCTTCGGCAGCTGATGGGGCGCTTATAGGTGTGCGTTGTCTGCTTCTGTTGAAGCATAAGTTGGTGCTTGTTCTCGTCGATGGTAATGGTTAGTGAACACCACATCCATTAGTAATCACAAGAATATAATGATCATAAATGGGAAGTTCTATGGTTTTGTCTTTTCAAATTGCTTGAGGAAGATGACCCAAGTAATATAAAGAAGGCAGAAAGTCGTAGAGGGTATAATTGTTCTGATCGCAGGTATGGTAAGCCCAAAATGAGCGTCCCAGTGACTGCTAGAAGCAAATGTGAACTTAAATTCGACTTATCGAGAAGCAGAGCTTGCTCAAGGTAAGAAGAATATAAAGTTGGATTAAAAATGTGCCGGTCGCGAATACAGTAGACCCTGAAAGGGCGTACTAGTACCGCTAGACACAAATGTTTGGAGACCGCATCCATGAGATGAGATTCTCTGTTTTGAAAGGTCAAGATTGGATTCATCAAAGAGAGCAGATGGTATTCCGATCCAAATACGGTCTCAGCGATTTCTGCGAGCGCCAGTATTCAGAAGGAAATGAACCATAATTTCTCGGATCTGAATCCAAAAATGACGAGTTTTTTTTTTTTTTGAAAGGCCAATATCAGGTTCTTCAAAGAGAGCAAAAGGCACTCCAATCTGAACACGGGCACAGCGATTTCCGCGAGCGCCAGTGCTCAGAAAGGAGAATACCAAATTTTCTCCAATCTAAACACAAAATGACGGAAGTTTTTTTTTGAAATTTTTTTTCAAGTTTTCCTTTTTTTAAAAAAAAACTTTTATTTTATTTTATTATTTATTATTTTTTTTAAAAAAAACTTTTTTTTGAAAAATTTTTTATTTTTTATTTTTGATTTTAAAAATTTTATTTTTAAAAAATTTTATTTTGAAAAACTTTTATTTAAAAGACTAGAGAGTACACATAGGCCTCCTAACCCGGTCTTATGAAATCTTGATTGATAGAATTGCCCCTAGGTAAGGGTAGGATTACTTAATGAACCCGTTTGGAGGACCCTTGGCTAAAACAGTCAAGCTGTCTCCACACTCTGGACAAGGCTTTTCTTGAATCAACCATGATCAAAGAACGCAGTTGGTTTAACCTTAGTGTTCTATGTCTTCTTTTATATATATATATATATTTAGATCTTTAATGAACTCATCGAAAAGAAATGATGGCCCAAAACCTTAGTCGAACATGCTCAACATTTCTGCAAGCACGATGAACGATGGGAAAGGATCAAGGTTTCTCAATTTTGAATCCAAAAATCTGATTTTTTGTTTTTTTGTGTTTTTTTTAATGAACTCATCGAAGAGAAACGATGGCCCAAAACCTTAGTCGAACAGGCTCAACATTTCTGCAAGCACGATGAACGATAGGAAAGGATCAAGGTTTCTCAGTTTTGAATCCAAAAATCCGATTTTTTGTGTTTTTTTTTTCTAATGAACTCATCGAAGAGAAACGATCGCCCAAAACCTTAGTCGAACAGGCTCAACATTTCTGCAAGCACGATGAACGATAGAAAAGGATCAAGGTTTCTCAATTTTGAATCCAAAATTCCAATTTTTTTTTGTTGAAAAGAGAAAGAGTGGAAATAAATTCAAAGAATTAGAAATTTCCAAAAAATCTCATCTCATTTTTTTAGATGCGGAATCCAACATAGGCCACCAATTAGAAAGTAGCCAAGGAATCAAGAAAAGAAGTATAAGCATAGAGCAATAGATATGATATGCAAATATTTCATATCTAGCATCGTGTTCTCAAATGAACGAGTCCCACCGGGTGTGCCAGCTTGATGGACCAGCGCATTCTGCTCGCTCGGTTCTACCGAGGTCGGCGGACGTGGGAGTCCGTTTGGGTCCGACCCTTTCGTAACCGGAGGGGGCAGAGGCCTGCATCAACATTTCTTTTGTGTGGGTGTGCCAATTTTACTTGGAATTGCAAGTGGTGATCTGGAGATCAACCTTTGCAAGTAAAAAGGAAATCAACTTCTTTCAAGTTTTCCATTGCACATATATTTAAGAAAAAAGACATTTTCTTGATTTGCCATGAAAGGCAATTTTTTTGGCATTTATAGTCGATTTTGGAAAATACCAGAGGCCGGACGCTTAGAATAGAAAAAAAATGGGGTTTCCGGGGCCCTCTCGGCAATCCCGGGCTCCAGGGTCGCAGGGGCCTGCGACCCTGCGGGGGTTTTCCCCCCTTTTATCCCGTTTTATGTCCGTTTTTGCTGTTTTTTTATTCTTTTTTCTTCTGTATTTTTCCTTGATATTTTTTTATCATTTATTGGCCTGATTTCCCTGCAGAAAACCTGATGAGAATCCTCGCATTTTGTTTTGCAAAGTTTCCAATTTTCTGAGAAAGATCCGAAGACTTTGTCGCGCAGAGCTGCCGATTTTCCATCAGAAGCTGAAAATGGGACAAACGATGTCGGAATGACCTGAAATTTGGGGTGAAGCCTGGTGAGCAATAAAAAAGACGAATCATAGGCTTTTGTTTGAGTTTTGAAGCCGTTTGGGGTCCTATCACTTGTAGACTTGCTTTTGTCGCGATGAAGATGTCACGGCTTGATGTGCGGTCAACCGATGTCCGATTGACTTGAAATTTGACAGGGAACCTATTGGAGTCATTTTAAGATGATCCACAGGCTCTGTCTTGGAAACCATGGTCCCGGGGAGCTTCGCCGCCGGGAGGCCTGATTTGGCTTACGAGCGTCAAAGTCTGGTCAAATGTTGTCAAAACGACCTGAAATTTGACGTGTAGCCCTTTGTAAGCATTTTGAAGCCGTCCATGTGCTCTATCTGATGAGTGCTGGCCTCGGAGGTTCTCACCGCCGAGAGGCTTGATTTAGATGTTCGAGGGTTGATGTAGGGTCAAATGTTGTCGGTTTGACTCGAAACTTGACGTGGAGCCTTTTGGATGTATTTTGAGACCATCCATCGGCTCTGATCCAAGATTTGGTGTCTCCAATGCTTTCGCCGCCGGGAGCTCCTTTTCAGCTGCCGGAGAAGCGAAGTTAGGCCAAATGATTATGAAATGACCCGAAACTTCTTGTGTACTCCTCTTTTGGCTATCTTGAAGGATCTTGCAGTTTTTGTTTGATTCTGAGAAGATTTGATTTTTTGGAAGTAGCATTGCCTATTTATGGCAGGTTGCGACTTCACGTAGCTTTTTGGATCTTGAAGAGGCAAAGTGACAATTTTGGTGTCAACACGGCCAGGGCATCTGCATGGATGTTTTCACCTCTACGAACGTGGGTGATGTGACAGATGTCAAACTTTTGCAGAAGCGATTATGCCTTGTTGTAGTAAGGCACCAGATCAGGCTTCCTGACTTCAAATTCCTAATTCATCTGGTTGACGATCAGTTGAGAGTCTCCAAAGACTTCCAGCATGGTGATGCCAGATTCAATGGTGAGTTCCACTCCTAGGATTAGAGCTTGGTATTCAGCTGCATTGTTTGTGCATGGTTCCAGTAGCGAGAAAGCGTGTGGAATCATGTATTTGTCGGGGCTAACAAAAAGGATGCCAACTCCCGAGATCAGCTGTCTTTTTTCATTTGTCCCAGTTGCACTGTCAAAGTACATGTCCCAGGAGGCATCTTGTGAGAAAGTCTCCACATTGTAGACCGGTTCGTCTGGGAGATCATCTCTGAGCGGAGAATATTTAGGCAATGGATGCTCTGCGAGGAAGTCCGCTAGAGCTTATCCTTTGATTGCTTTTTGCGGTACAAACCTAATATCAAATTGTGATAGAAGGATGGACCATTTTGCCAGTCGGGAATTGAGAGAACCTTTTTTTTATGACAAGGACCTTCAAGAGGTTGATCCTCGAGACCAGGTAGACTGTGTTGGAAAGCAAGTAGTGACGTAGCTTTTGTACCGAAAACATCACTACAAGGCATTCTTTTTCGACTGGAGAGTAGCGATGCTCTGCACCTACTAGCATGCGGCTGAGGTAGTATAGAGCAGCTTCTTTTCTTTCATCATTTTCTTGTGCAAGTAGAGCGCCTAGAGAGTGATCAAGGGCACTTGTGTACAAGATGAATGGTTTTCCAGAGGTAGGAGAATCTAACACTGGAAGTTTGGTCAGGTATGACTTGATATCTTGGAATGCTACTTCACAGTCAGATCCCTGACAAAGTTTACACCTTTTTTCATCAACCGAGAGAATGGACGGCATTTCCCTAAAAGATCGGAGATGAACCGTCTGATGTAGGCCAATCTCCCTTGAAGCCCTTTGAGTTCTCTCAAGGTTCTTGGAGAGGGCATTTCTAGAATAGCCTTGACTTTTATGGGGCCAAGCTTTATTCCAGCTATCGAAACTAGGAATCTGAGGAACTTACCCGACGAGATGCCGAGAACCACTTCAGAGGATTCATTTGCAGTTTGTGTTTGCGAAGCCAGAGGAAGACTTTTCGAAGATCTTTGAGATGGTCTTCTTTTCTTTTGCTTTTGACGGCGAGGTCATCAACGTAACATTCGACCGTCTTGTGCTGCATATCTTGGACTATTTTCATCATAGCCCTCTAATATGTGGCACCAGCATTTTTCAGACCAAATGGCATGACAGTATAGCAATACACGCCAAATGGGGTCCAAAAGGATGTGTGTTTTTCATCTTCAGGATGCATCTTTATCTGATTGTAGCCAGAGAAGCCATCCACGAATGTCATTCGCTCGAATCCGCATGTATTGTCAATCATTACCTCTGGTATGGGGAGCGGGAATTCATCTTTAGAGCAAGCGCCATTCAGGTCTATATAGTCAATACAGACCCTGATCTGCCCACTTTTCTTTGTCACGGGACAATGTTGGCCAACCATTCAGGATGTTGTTCCTCACGGATGAAGCCAACGCTTTTGAGTTTTTGAACTTCTTGTTCAATTTTATCCATCACATCTGGACGGAATCTTCTTTGGCCCTGCTTGACAAGCTTGATGTCTTCTTGAAGATTGAGTTTGTAGACTATTATTTTGGGGTCTAAGCCAGACATTTCAGCATAAGACCATGCAAAGCAATCAACGAACTCACGAAGAAAAGTGATATACTCAGGTAACTCATCATCCTTTATATTCTTGCTTATGAATACAGGACGTGGGTTATCTGGTATTCCCAAGTTCATCTTTTGAACAATATCTTCTGTTGGATGGTTCGAAGGTGGTTCCTCCATAATATTTTCGAAGGCTTCCAGCTCAACGAAACCTTCTGGGGTTTCAAGGGCATTTTCAGGCCAAGGTTCTGTTCTTTTCCATGGGTCTTCTTGATTGGTGATCTTCTCAAGGCTTGCTATGAGATGGTCCCAATCGCCTGTTGAAACTAGGTCGAAGTAGGGCACTTCTTTTGGAGACAAGGGTTCTTCTGGGTCAGAAGACCACGTGTCTGTGTTATCGGACAATTCCCCTTCATCATCAGAGAAATCTTACCAATTGGATGAGCTTCCTGGAGTTTTATCAGGTGACTCATCGAAGAGATATGCAGGGATATCGATGTCTTCATGGATACGCGATGTTGAGGCTTGGTCAGTAAGTCGATTTTTAAGCCTATGTGTCAACTGTCTCAGAGAAGTGTCGGGATCATACCCTAACCCATGTGAAGACTTTTCTACATGGCTGTAGAGTCTCCAATCTTCCGGCTGGCTTTTGGTCAAGGCGGGCCCTAATGGCGTGAGAATACCACAGCCTTCTCCTAAATCGACTGGATTTTAGGTGTCATAGCCCATTTTTTTCATAATAGCTTATGCCATAAGACTATATAAGGATAGTTGAGGGATACCTTCATTTTGGAAAGGTTCAAGCGTGGAGTTTGATGAAGAAGCATCCGATCTATGGAAGAAGATCGGCTTTTCCTTTGCTGAAGTTACTGGAACAACAAAGGAAGCTGACGTAGGATTTTCTATGTCAGAAGGTGTCTCCATTGGAGTAAGAGTAGGCTGAAATTGCTGAGTGTCAGCTTGGCTTGATGATGCGTCGTCTTTTGGCTCTGAATCCGAATCTGTGTCTTGCATGATAGACACGAAAGAGAATACAAATTTGCCCCCAGGCTTTTGTTTTGCCTTCTTCACTTTAGTTGTGATGACCGAAGGCTTTGAAGTCTTAAGGGAGATGACGAAGGGAGTCTGAATGCTCTCTTCAGATTTACCGGATGGTTTGTTTTGTTCTAGTGATTATTGAGGAGCCTTGCCTTTATCTTTCTGGAGATTTTCGGCGGTAAAGGGTGCTATTTCCTTCTCCTCTTCTTCTTTTTCACCTTCATACATCTGCGAGTCTGCAAAGTGGACTTCTTTACCTTTGAAGGGTTTTTTGTATGCAAAGACTCGATGTATCATGTCGTCGTTGCCAACAAACTTTATGCATTGATGTAGAGTTGAAAGGACAACACCATTCTCGTGGATCCAGGAGCGTCCGAGAAGGATGTTGTAGCATGAAGGGGTTTTTATTGCATACACGGTGACTTCAGAGATAAGATCACCGATTTGAAACTTAAACCTGATTTTGCCGATAGGTCTTTGAGTACTCCCATCGTATCCAAAGATAGATACAGATGTGTGGCTCAGATTGTTGGGTGGGATGCCCAGCTCTTCGAGAGCCGAAGTGGAGATGAGATTGAGTACAGGACCTGGGTCGTTATGAACTCTGTGTATAGGCATTTTCTTGATGTACCCTGTGAAGTATAGGGGTCGGTTGTGCCTTGTTTCGCCAAGTAGGAGGTCTTCCTTAGTGAAGGTGATGGTTGCACTGGCTGCCTTTTGAACCGAGAGACATTCGATGCATGATCCCTCAGTTTTCTTATTTTCTCCCTTGGAGGAAGTTTCTGAGTTTTTGACCCGGTGGTCCATTTCAATTTAGAGGACTTGTGGGGCATGTTTGTCGACATCCTCATTCAGCTTTTGTGATTCTGAAATGAGATTATCACGAGTGTGCGGACACATTCGCAATAAGTCTAGGATGTGCAGCCGTTCAGGTATGTGCTTGAAATGTTCAATCAAGTCATACATGAAAGCCTCCTTTGGGCCTGCATGTTCATCATTGTTGCCACTAGGGGCGCTTACAACATCTTTTCCCGAAGGATTTACATAAGTAAAGGAAGATTGGTTGTAATTTTTGTGGTAGTCCCGGCCAGAGCGGGTGCCTCTACCAACTTCGAGAGCTTCTTGAGAAGAGTCTTCGTTTGGAAGATTATCTTCAGGATCAAGAGGCTGTCGTTTTTCATGTGCTTGCAGAAATGTTGAGCCTGTGATGAATCAGGGATTGGGCCATCGTTTCTCTTCGATGAGCCTGCTCGGGATTTCACAAAAAAAAAATAGATTTCTCATTTTAGATTCAAAATTGAGGAACTTTGATCCTTTCCCTTTCGGGCACCTGTGCTTGCAGAAATATTGAGTCTGTGACGAATCGGGGATTGGGCCATCGTTTCTCTTCGATGAGTCTGTTCGGGATTTCACAAAAAAAAATTCAGATTTCTCATTTTGGATTCAAAATTGAGAAACTTTGATCCTTTCCCTTTCGGGCACCGGTGCTTGCAGAAATGTTGAGCCTATGACGAATCGGGGAATGGGCCATCATTTCTCTTCGATGAGTCTGTTCGGGATTTCACAAAAAAAATCAGATTTCTCATTTTGGATTCAAAATTGAGAAACTTTAATCCTTTCCATTTCGGGCACCGGTGCTTGCAGAAATGTTGAGCCTGTGACGAATCGGGGATTGGGCCATCGTTTCTCTTCAATGAGTCTGTTCGGGATTTCACAAAAAAAAATTTTAATTTTCTCATTTTGGATTCAAAAGTGATAAACTTTGAACCTTTCCCTTTCGGGCGCCGGTGCATGCAAAAATGTTGAGCCTGTAACGAATCGGGGATTGGGCCATCGTTTCTCTTCGATGAGTCTACTAGGGATCTAAAAAAAAAAGACATAGACCACTAAGGTTAAACCAATTGCGTTCTTTGATCACGGTTGATTCAAGAAAAGCCTTGTCTAGAATGTGGAAACAGCTTGACTGTTCTAGGCAAGGGTCCTTCAAACAGGTTCATTATGTAATCCTACCCTTACTTGGGGGCAATTCTATCAATTTAGATTTCATAAGACCGGGTTAAGAGGCTTATGTGTACTCTCTCGTCTTTTAAATAAAAAAATTTAAATAAATAAAATTTCAAAATAAGAAATTTAAAAAAAATAAAAAATAAAAAATTTTCAAAAAAAATTCTTAATTTTTTTCAAATCTTAAAAAAAAAAAGCTTCCGTCATTTTGGGTTCAGATCTGAGAAATTTTGGTCTCTTCCCTTCTGAGAACTGGCGCTCACGGAAATCGTTGAGTCCGTGTTCAGATTGGAATGCCTTTTGCTCTCTTTGATGATCCCGATCTTGGCCTTTCAAAAAAAAATCTCGTCATTTTTGGGTTCAGATCTGAGAAATTTCGATCTCTTCCCTTCTGGACACTGGCGCTCGCGAAAATCGTTGAGCCCGTATTTAGATTGGAATACCATATGCTCTCTTTGATGAATCCAATCTTGACCTTTCAAAATAGAGAATCCCATCTCATGGATGCGGTCTCCAAACATTTGTGCCTAGTAATACTGGTACGCCCTTTAAGGGTCTACTATATTTGCGACCGGCACATTTATAACTCCAACCTTATATTCTTCCTACCTTGAGCAAGCTCTACTTCTCGATAAGTAGAATTTAGGTTCACAATTGCTTCTAGCAGTCACTGGGATGCTCGTTCTGGGCTCACCATACTTGCAATTAAAACAATTGTACCATCTATGGATTTGAAAAGACAAAACCATAGAATTTCCCATATATGATCATTATATTCTTGTGATTACTAATGGATGTGGTCTTATTTCAGAAATTTTCAAAACTAACAATGGCAGCTTCCTTGACCATTACCTTTGATGAGAACAAGCACCAACTCATGCTTCAACAAAAGCAAACCATGCGCACTTACAAGCGCCCTGTCAGCTGCCGAAGCGTCAACTCCCTCGGCAACTCTCTGAACTCCGGGTCGACCTCGACTCCCTGGACTATCATCTTTGGGATGCTGGGACCATTCCCACTTCCCGAATAACAAACTGCTTCTTCCAAAAAGCAGAAGCTCGCCTCCCAACATGTCACTATCATGACACCAAAGGCGAGCACCAAAACGCCCGAAGCCTGTGGCATTCCCACGAAGCCTCGACCCACAAACAACCAGGTCTATCCCAAGACTTAGTCCCCAAGACCTTCATGAAAACAAAGAAGGTCCCAAACATCCACCAAGCCAGCATACCCGGCCCCACTAAAAAAGAACCAATTCTACCCTCTTACTTACATGAAAGAGGAGAGACTCATCTCCAACCTGACTCCCATGTCAACCCAGCATGAGCCGGCTTGTTCCTACAAGCCCAAAATCAAGTCATGCATCACGAGGCCTCTGCAAGCACCTGCTATGGCCTAAAATACTTCGGTTCGACCCTTCATATCTACTGGGGCCGAACTCGAGAAATTAAAGCCTCATTGAAATAGCCGAAGGACCAGGTTCGCATCTTGTCCTTGCCTAGCTACAAAGAAGACACGCTTGGCTGATGCGCCAGAGGGAGCACATCCTTCACTGTCAAAGCCCAGCCAGAGCTAACGAAAGCTCAAATTGCTCGTCGTATATGCCGCCGCGCGTGGTAACGACAAAAGAGACTAGAGAAGCAAAGGACCCAGCCTCCTACACTTCAAGTCTCTCATAAATGGGTCAAAAAAGAAAGACCCAACCAAGTTGCTGCTGTCCATATGGTTGGAAAAACCAGAAGACGCCAAAAGTCAGCATCCAAAATCCATGTCCGACGTCCGGTTGTTGGAAATAGGGTGGGCCTCTAGGATAGGTTTCAAAAACTTTTGACCCACTTGACGCAGGGATCAACTATCCAGAAGGCTATAAAATCCAATCCAAGATCTATGTCCTCAATCTCAGCCATCATGATCAGTAAATACAATCTATCTAGAGGATAGAAACAGCAACTAACAAGCATCCATAATAATCTACAACAGCAAAGAAGTGGATTATACCTTTGAAGCTCGGTTGTGCTCTAATGGAGGAGTTGCGTCTTTCTTTGATGATGAAACGCTTTCACTAATCAAATAGGGATCTCCAAGACCTCTTGATCTTCCACGCTATGACCCGTATCAGATTCTCCTTTTCTCAAGAAGATGGTGGGATCTCCAAGAGAAAACTACTAGGAACTCTAGGGAGGAACTAGAAAGAGAACTAGAAGAGGGAAGAGAGGAATAACTTGTGCAACACTTGCACTAGGGGGCCTTGGGCGTGAATCCCAATGCAAGGACAGTGCTTAGACGTCCAAGGCCTCCTCTCCTCTATTTATAGCTTTTGCAAGTTGTCTCTTCTTTACTAATTACAATAGAAGTCTCACTTCCATTAATTAGTAACTTACCATATCACATTTAGAAGTCTCACTTCAAATATGATTAGTAACTTTCCAATTCCTTTCTAATTAAAATAGAAGTCTCACTTCTACTAAAATTAGTAAGTCTACTATTACCACTATTAGAAGTCTCACTTCAAATAGAAATAGTAACTTTCCTTTTAGAGTTCAACTAGAATTAGATACTTTCTAATTATTGGGCTAGCGTGGGGACCACTAGGGATTCCTTAGAAAGCTGGCTCTAACTGGGACACGCAACCCCACATCTCATGTGTAATCCGGGCCCACAGTTAATTGCAAATAATTCCACTATATAAATGCAATTGAACTCCAGTCTTAGGAATATTACATAGAAGACCCTAAACTTCCACATTATCACAAGTAGACCCCTCTATCAATATCCATGGATCAATTGGACATGTCTTCCAAAATAGATCCATATCTTATTATCCTTGAGCCCCAATTAATTATAATGATCAATAGGTACCTTTCCAATTAACTCTTAATCAGAATGGGTGCGCACTTACCAATGATAAATCCATTAACTGGCACAAGGGGATATTAGAGATAGATTCCATCTTGACCATTGAATGTTCCCACAGCTCTACTACCACGAACCAAATCACCGAGGTGTTGACCTACAGTTGGCCTCACTCATTGGTGACTCAAAGCAAATGAATAGATAGAAACTTGAGTTCATTAATGTCTCAGGATTGAGAGCCTATTGCTAGGGAATTATGAGAGCAGACCTTAAAGTAAAGACAGTGTTTATAAGGTGCTTCTCATGGTCCTTCAATACATCCAATGTACCAGCACTATGATCCAGAATCTTACATTCTGATGATCGAGACAAATCACACTATCTCATAGTGATCAAAGTGCTGCAACCTTGTCAGTATGAGATGTCCAGTCTCATCACTGGTTGTGAAGATATTTAAGTATAAGATTTGCCAGACATGTCTCCTGTATGTGGATCTCATCCATACACATGTGTTACATCTAATATAGTTGTGGACCCCGATTCATCTTATGAACCATAATGTCATTCGTATTGGTTATGTGCAAGTATATAATAAATCACCATTCATCTCATGAAAAGTAAACATGAATATATGAATAAATAAAGAATTTAATCAATTTATTATATCATCTACTGGATTGAGTCCATATATGCCGCCGCGCGTGGTAACGACAAAAGAGACTAGAGAAGCAAAGGACCCAGCCTCCTACACTTCAAGTCTCTCATAAATGGGTCAAAAAAGAAAGACCCAACCAAGTTGCTGCTGTCCATATGGTTGGAAAAACCAGAAGACGCCAAAAGTCAGCATCCAAAATCCATGTCCGACGTCCGGTAACCCGCAGCGTCTCCAGGACAAAAAGACATTCAGAAGAATCCTCTGCTCCTTCAAGCAAAGGACGGCATAGTGATCCTTCATCTAGCTCTTCATCAAAAAGGAATGAGCCCCAGCTCAGTCACCAGGCTAGTAGAGGATTGAAACTCTATGGAAAACCTTCTCCTCACCTTCCAAAATCAGGCAAACAATTAACCTCCTCCGAATCATCAAGATGATGAGGTAAATGGAGAAGAAAATGAGTCACGCGCCCTCACCAAAAAGGACGTAGACAGTATCCTCGCAAATGCTAAAGAAGAGGTTATACTCAAAGAGCATGGGATCAAGCCACCATACCCCTTATGGATGGACTCGGTCCCATTCCCTATAAAATTCAAGCACCTACTCTCCAAACATATACCGGGAAAGGATCAGCCAGACAACATGTCATCCACTTCAAGATCTTGATGGGAGCGATCGCGGATCAAGATGCACTCAAGATCTGCCTCTTAGCAAGTACCCTAAAAGGTACGGCCTTTGATTGGTACTCCACTTTGCCGGAGGACTCCATCCAAAACTGGGCCATGCTAGAGACACGCTTCATAACTCACTTCAAAGGTGAGGAGCATCCCGCTACTATGGCTCAGCTCTGCAGCCTAAACCAGGGGGAGAATGAGTCAACATACGACTTCATTCACATGTGGAAAGCAATGGCATACAAATGCTCTGATGTACTGCCACAAGCGTCGCTAGTCGACATCTGCCGAAACAACATGAGAGCTAGAATCCACTCTATGATCATCGATAACAAATCAAAGAATCGGGAGAACTCCTAGAAGCTTCCATGGAAGCTGAAACGGTGGTCAAAGACCTTTACAGTCATAAATCATCAAGAAAAGAGCCAACCGCCATTGCAACCTCAAAACCAAAGAAAAAAGAGGTCCTCAATGTGCAAACCAAGTCAGCTCCTCAGCCACCAAAGAAAGCTGAAAACAAAGCTGCAGGTAAGAGACCCGAACTCTCTGATGCCTTCAAAGAGCGAGTAGAGAAGAAAAGCCCGTTCGATGAAGATGTTGATGAAATCTTTGGGGCTCTCGTGGCAAATGGCAAGCTCACCTTGACCGAACCCAAAAGACCGGGTGATGTTGGCAAAACCAACGATCCTCGGTACTGTCCATACCACCAGATGATCTCGTATCCTCTCAATCAATGCTTCATTGTGAAAGAGAAAATCAACGAGACATGGAAAAACGGAGTCATCACCTTTGACAAAAACTATGGGTCTGCCTCCGTCAACATGGTGTCATGTGGACAATCACAAGAATCACCAAAGAAGAAGATCACTACTTCCTTCATGGTGATAAACAAAATTGAAGCGTCCGAAGAGCTGGTTCCTTACCCGACACCAGACGGACAACCCATATGGGTACATCCCGATCTCCTAGAAGATGAAAACTGGGAGATCGTGAAAACAAAGCCAATAGGTTAACAGCGAAGGCAAGCTAGGAAACATCTCCTCAAGCTCAAATGGCAAGAGAAGACCCAGCCAAAACAAGAAGTCCAAGAAAAGGCAGAGGCCTCCTCTACCGCTTCACTAGGGGCAACAGAAAATTCCCTTCCAGAGACTTCAAAGGGGGTAAGAAAACTCACTCTCAGTGATTTCATGCCACCTCAATTCAGAGAAAAAACCACGCAGGGGGCATCATACTCTTGTAATTCGGTAGTTGGATTCTCCATTGATGGATACGAGTCCAGCGACACCGACGATGGATTCGAGTCCAACAACACCGATGAGTGGGATGAATCCCTTGAAATAGGAGAATACCTCTCCGATAAAGAATGGGTTTCTGAGACTCATCTTATGCCAGTAATCTGGTATAACCCCCTACAGCCATAAGCATCTTGGTCTAATGATGAAGAAGACCAAGAGGCTGTATAAGAAAATATTGCTGACCCCAGCACCCGTCATTGCTTCAGTGGAAATCAACCATGTTGAACTATGAAGAGCAGACGAAGAAGAATATTTGGCTCTCATGCCTAATCTTAAGGAATATGCAAGGATCTTAAAGCATCTTGCCCTAGAACAAGAGTAAGACAGCGCCAACGAGCCTCCTCGCAATCCAGAGCATGAAATCCCTAAAGACAATCAGGTATTTCCTCTCTTAACTCCTTAAAATGGAGAAAATTACTGGTTAGACGATCCTCTTACATCTGAGGATGAGTCTGACTCTGAACAGGCAATGTCTCCTGTCAGAGCTTCCTGTAATATGATAATTCGGGATTATAGCTCTTCGGAAGCATCGTCTGATGGGATCACTTATACTCCGACGACGCCTAGCAATGTATCCTTTGGAACTACCACATCTCACGTGACTTTCACAGAGATGGTTTCTTCTCCTAAGACTGCTACTTCAGAGCTCACACCCTTCCTGACTGAAGAATCCCCAGCTATTGATGGTTGGGACGATGAATTGGTCAACAAAGAAGAAAGGTTGCTGGATGCTGTTCAGGACTTGTTCCCAGAAAATGCTCCCTGCAACACAATCACAGAGAATGGCAACTCTGCTGCAGATACATCCTTAGTAAATGAAAATCGACAGCCTCTTGATCCTGAAGACAATCTTCCAAACGAAGACCCTTCTCAAGAAGCTCTTTTAGTTGGTAGAGGCACCCGCTTTGGCCGGGACTACCACAAGAATTACAACCAATCATCCATTACTTATGTAAATCGTTCGGAAAAAGATGTTGTAAGCACCCCTAGTGGCAACCATGATGAACATGCAGGCCCCAAGGAGGCTTTCAAGTATGACTGGATCGAATATTTCAAGCACATACCTGCAAGTCTGCACATCCTAGACTTATTGCGAATGTCTTCGCTCACTCGTGATAATCTCATTTCAGAAGTACAGAAGCTGAATGATGATGTCGACAAACATGCTCCGCAAGTCCTCCAAATTGAAATGGACTACCGGGTAAAAAACTCAGAAACTTCCTCAAAGGGAGAAAAGAAGAAGACTGAGGGATCATGCATCGAATGTCTCTCGGTGCAAAAAGCAGTAAGTGCAACCATCGCCTTCAGTAAGGAAGACCTCCTACTTGGCGAAACATGGCACAACCGACCCCTATACTTCATAGGGTACATTAAGGAAATGCCTATGCACAGAGTTCAGATCGATGCAGGTTCTGCAATCAACCTCATCTCCACTTCGGCTCTCGAAGAGTTGGGCATCCCACCCAGCAAGCTGAGCCACACATCTGTATCTATCTTTGGATATGATGGGAGTACTCAAAGGCCTATCAGTAAAATCAGGTTCAAATTACAAATCGGTGATCTTATCTCTGAAGTCACTATGTATGCAATAAAAACCCCTCCATGCTATAACATCCTTCTCGGACGCCCCTGGATCCACGAGAATGGTGTTGTCCCTTCGACTCTAAATCAATGCATCAAATTTGTCGGCGATGATAGCATGATACATCGAGTCGGACAGAAAACCCTTCAAAGGTAAAGAAGTCCACTTCGCAGGCTCCCAGATGTATGAAGGTGAAAAAAAAGAATATGACACATCACCCTTTGCCGAAAATCTCCAGAAAGATAAAGGCAAGACTCTTCAACAATCATTGAAAAAAAACAAACCCTTCGGTAAATCGAAAGAGAGCATTCAAACTCCCTTCGTCATCTCCCTCAAGACATCGAAGCCTTTGGTGATCACAACTAAAGTGAAGAAGGCAAAGCAAAAGCCTGGGGGCAAATTTGTTATCTCTTTGTGTCTATCATGTAAGACACGGATTCGGATTCAGAGCCAGAAGACGACGCATCGTCAAACCAAGCTAACACTCAGCAAGTTCAGCTTTCTCTTACTCCAATGGAGACACCTGCTGATGTAGAAGATCCTACATCTGCTTCCTTTGTTGTTCTGGCAACTTCAGCAAAGGAAAAGCCGATCTTCTTCCATAGATCGGATGCTTCTTCATCAAACTCCATGCCTGAACCTTTCCAAAACAAAGGTATGCCTCAACTATCCTTATATAGTCCTATGGCACAAGCTATTATGAATAAAATGGGCTATGACGCTCAAAACCCAGTCGGTCTGGGAGAAGGCCGCGGTATTCTCACCCCATTGGGGCCCGCCTTGACCAAAAGCCAGCTGGAAGATTGGAGACTCTATGGCCATGTAGAAAAGTCTACACACGAGTTAGGGTATGATGCTGACACCCCCCTGAGACAGTTGACACAAAGGCTTAAAAGTCAATTTGCTGACCAAGCCTCAACATCTCAAGTCCATGAAGACATCGATCTCCCTAGATATCTCTTCAATGAGTCACCTGACAAAGATCCAGGAAACTCATCCAATTCGTATGATTTCTCTGATGATAAAGGGGAATTGTCCGATGGCACAGACATGTGGTCTTCTGACCTAGAGGAACCCTCATCTCCAAAAGAAGTACCTTACTTCGACCCAGTTTCAACAGGCGATTGGGACCATCTCATAGCTAGCCTTGAGAAGATCATCGATCAAGAAGACCCATGGAAAGGAACAAAACCTTGGTCTGGAAATGTCCTTGAAACCCCAGAAGGTTTCGTTGAGCTGGAAGCCTCCGAAAATATTATGGAGGAACCACCTTCGAACCTTCCAATAGAAGATCTTGTTCAAAAGATAGACTTGGGAACAACAGATAACCCACGTCCTGTATTCATAAGCAAGAATATAAAGGATGATGAGTTACCCGAGTATATCGCTTTTCTTCGTGAGTTTGTCAATTGCTTCGCTTGGTCTTACGCTGAAATGCCTGGTTGAGACCCCAAAGTAGTAGTCCATAAACTCAATCTACGAGAGGACATCATGCCTGTCAAACAGGGTCAAAGAAGATTCCGTCCAGATGTGATGGATAAAATTGAACAAGAAGTTCAACAACTCAAAAGTGTGGGCTTCATCCATGAGGAACAACATCCTGAATGGTTGGCCAACATTGTCCCCGTGACAAAGAAAAATGGGCAGATCAGGGTCTGTATTGACTATAGAGACCTGAATGGCACTTGCCCTAAAGAAGAATTCCTGCTCCATATACCGGAGGTAATGATTGACAATACCTGTGGATTCGAGTGAATGACATTCATCGATGGTTTCTCCAGTTACAATCAGATTAAGATGCATCCTGAAGATGAAAAACATACATCCTTTCGGACCCCATTTGGCGTGTATTGCTACACCGTCATGCCATTTGGTCTGAAAAATGTTGTGCCACATATCAAAGGGCTATGATGAAAATATTCCAAGATATACAGCACACGATGGTTGAATATTACGTTGATGACCTCGCCGTCAAAAGCAAAAGAAAAGAAGACCATCTCAAAGATCTTCGAGAAGTCTTCCTCCGGCTTCGCAAGCACAAACTGCGAATGAATCCTCTAAAGTGCTTCTTCGGCGTCTCGTCGGGTAAGTTCCTCAGATTTCTAGTTCGGAAAGCTGGAATAGAACTTGACCCCATCAAAGTCAAGGCTATTCTAGAAACGCCCTCTCCAAAAACCTTGAGAGAACTCAAAGGGTTTCAATGGAGATTGGCCTACGTCAGACGGTTCATCTCCAATCTTTCGGAGAATTGTCATCCATTCTCCCGGTTGATGTAAAAAGGTGTAAACTTTGTCTGGGATGCTGATTGTGAAGCTGCATTTCAAGATATCAAGTCATACCTGACCTAACCTCCAGTGTTAGCTGCTCTTACCACTGGAAAACCATTCATCTTGTACACAAGAGCCCTTGATCACTCTTTGGGCGCTCTGCTTGCACAAGAAAATGATGAAAGAAAAGAAGCTGCTCTATACTATCTCAGCCGCATGCTAGTAGGTGCAGAGCATCGCTACTCTCCAGTCAAAAAGGAATGCCTTGCAGTGATGTTCGCCGTACAAAAGCTGCGTCACTACTTGCTTTCCAACACAATCTACCTGGTCTCGAGGATCAACCTCTTGAAGGTCTCTATCACAAAAGCAGGTTATCTCAATGCCCGACTGGCAAAATGGTCCATCATTCTGTCACAATTTGATATTAGGTATGTACCACAAAAAGCGATCAAAGGGAAAGCACTAGCGGACTTTCTCATAGAGCATCCATTGCCTAAAGATTGTCCACTCAGAGAAGATCTCCCAGACGAACCAGTCTATAATGTGGAGACTTTCTCACAAAATGCCTCCTGGGACATGTACTTTGACGGTGTAACCAGGACAAATGAAAAAAACAGCTGATCTCGGGAGTTGGCATCCTCTTTGTTAGCCCCGACAAATGCATGATTCCACGTGCTTTCTCGCTACTGGAACCATGCACAAACAATACAACTGAATATGAAGCTCTGATCCTAGGATTGGAACTAGCCATCGAATCTAGTATCACCATGCTGGAAATCTTTGGAGACTCTCAACTGATCGTCAACTAGATGAATCAGAAATTTGAAGTCAGGAAGCCTGATCTGCTACCTTACTACAAAAGGCACAATCGCTTCTGTAAAAGTTTGACATCTGTCACATCACCCACATTCGTAGAGGTGAAAACATACGTGCAGATGCCCTGGTTGGACTTGCTGCATCTATGGCAATCCAGGAAGGGGAAAACATGCAAATCACAGTGTATGAGAGAAGAATCCTTCCACCTCTTAACACACGCCAAGCAGTTGCTGAATGCCACCGAGTGGTTGGAAGTCCGATTGCTATGCTTCAACCTTCAAACGGCGACTGGAGGGATTTGTTCATTGATTACACTATGTTCGGAATCCTACCTGAAGATGCAAAAGAAAAGGTAAGCATCCAAAGGAGAGCCACAAGCTTTCATTTGAATATTCCTTCAAAAATCCTTTACAAGAAATCCTTCAACGGAATACTTCTATGCTGCTTATCACAACAAGAGGCTGAAGAAGCACTCGAAGAAGTTCATGCTGGTCTTTGTGGAGCTCATCAGGCTAGTCCAAAGCTCTACGATCAGATAAAAGGTTTGGGTTATTACTGGCCTACCATGGTAGCTGACGCAATGCAATTTGCTAAGCGCTGCCAACAATGCCAAGTTCATGGAGATTACATTCACATGCCTCCTGAATGGCTGCATCCTGCAGCAATCTCATGGGCTTTCGAAGCCTGGGGTATGGACATCATTGGTCCTATTTCTCCTCCTTCAAGTAAAGGTCATCGCTTTATCTCCGCCGCTACGAATTATTTATCCAAGTGGTAGGAAGCATTTGTGCTCAACGAAATGAAGACCTCATCAGTCCTTCAATTCCTGCGCACCCACATCATTTGTCATTTCGGCATAACCAAAAGATTCGTCCATGATAACGGACCACAATTCCGGGATCATCGATTCTACAGGTTCTGTGATAAATACAAAATCCAAAGCCGTTCTTCGACTCCATATAATCCGGCAGCAAACGGATTAGCAGAAGCTTTCAATAAAACACTCTGTAAAATCCTCAAGAAAATGGTCTCCAGTCACAAAAGAGACTGGAACGACAAACTTTTTGAAGCTTTGTGGGCCTATCGAACTACCGTTCGAGGACCAACCCATAGCACCCCATTCTCCTTGGTTTATGGATGCGAAGCTGTCGTACCCTTGGAAGTACAAATTCCTTCCTTAAGGGTATCATTACAAAATGACATGACTTAAGAAGGCAATGTCAAATTGCGACTCCATGAGTTGGACAATCTCGATGAGAGATGGCTCGAAGCTCGACAAAGCATGAACTTTACCAAGCACGCATGGCAGGATCTTTTGACAAGAAGGTCAGGCAACGCACCTACAAATAGGGTGACTTGGTTCTTGCGGTAAAAAGAACAATGGTCTTTGCTCATAAGTCCAAAGGCAAGTTTGAGTCAAAATGGGAGGGACCCTATGTCATTGACAAGGTTTTCTCCAACGGCGCATATGCACTCCTAAACATGGAAGGTGACAGATGTATGTTGCCCATCAACGGCAAGTTCTTAAAGCGGTACTACCCTTGAGGACTTACCCAACTGGGTAAGAGCAATGCCTATATAACCAAAACCTATTTCCAGGTACTCGCTCGTCAAACCCACTTTTTTTAGAATTTTCATATCAAATGTTGGAATTTCTAGAAATTCAAACAATGCTTACTTTCATCATTTCATTGTTCAAAAAATCCAAGTTTAGGAGCCTCTCCCTAACTTGACCAAAATTTTCAATCCTTGAACCCAAAATTCATGGTTTGAAATAAATCGGATTCAAGGATTTCTACCCTAGTCCACCCTGCCTTTTTCCGCCAAAATGGTTTTAGGTCAAGACTTACGACCCTCGTGTCTTTAAACAAAAAAAATATTTTTTTAAAAAACCCCGAGGAAGCGACACTTAGTCAATACTCACACAAATCGGACGCATGCGAACCATGTTCGACACTTCCAAAATTGCAGAGAAGCGACATTTCGTCGATACTTGCAAAATAAATAAATAAAACATGGAGACTTAACATTTCAGTTCATATCCACAACCCAAATTTCAAAGGTTCGAGAAAACCTAAAATCGTGGAGACACAACATTTCAGTTCATATCCACAACCCAAATTTCAAAGGTTCGAGAAAACCTAAAATCATGGAGACACAACATTTCAGTTGATATCCACAACCCAAATTTCAAAGGTTGAAAAGAAAAACTAAGAAATCATGGAGATGCAACATTTCAGTTGATATCCACAATCCAAAGGTTCGAGAAAACCGTAAATTTCAAAAATCGTGGGGAAACGACATCAAGTAAGTATCCGCAAAACCAAAATTTTTGAAAAGCAAGGATGCGACATTCCATCGATACTTGCACCCAAATCCACGAGGATGCAACATTCCATCGATACTCGCAACCGAATAAGCAAGGATGCGACATTCCATCGATACTTGCAAGACCATTCAGCAGGGAGGCTCGATACTTGCATTTTTGAAAACCAAAACGGGCTATGGATGCCACCAAAACTTGCTATAAATGCCAGCAAACCGGCTATCAATGCCACAAACCAGAACTTGGTTTTCAAAAAACCCGGCTGTCAATGCCACCAAAACCGGCTATCAATGCCACCAAACCGGCTATCAATGCCACAAACCGGCTATCAATGCCACAAACTCGGCTATCAATGCCACAAAAATCGGCTCTCATGCCAAAATCGGCTTCCATGCCACAAACAAAATCTGGCTCCCATGCCAAAACAATCATTTGACAAAATATTTTCACAAAATGACAAGCTTTTGATCAAATCCCATTTAGCAATTGCTTTCATCACAAAAGGATTTAAGTGAGGATAGGGAAAACAAAAAAAAGAGTACCAAAAAATTACATGTGGTACCAAAAAAAAAAAGTGTTTACAAGCACTACACAAAAAAAAAAGAGTACCAAAAAAATATATGTGGTACCAAAAAAAAAAGGATAGTTTTTGCTACAAAAAATCAGGAGCTCAACCAAAAATGGTCTCTAGCCAAAGTTTTAGCTCCTCAAGCAAACTCTTGGCCTCAGCCAGCATAGTTTCCAAGGCACACTTCTTCAGGAACTTGCCATGAGATGTTGGAGAAGGCTGTAACCCTTCTTTTATACCGGGAAGCTTATCCCGAGCAGTTTTCCCTTGTTCGTCTTCTTGAATCTTCCTTTCGAGAACTCGATCGGCATCTGCAACCCGGCGAATCATAGCACTCTCCCTATCACGAGCCTCTGTTAGCAGCCCACCTGGCAGCGACTTGTGCCTTCAAATGCTCAAGACATTTCCTAGCCTCATCAAACTCCCTATCAAGGATGTTAAGGTTGTGCCTCAGCCCGATAATGGCTAGCTCTTTTAAGTTCTTCTCTCGGACTGCCTACTACCTGCTCTATGTAGCTTCATTCAGGTCAGACTTAGCTCTGTTAGCAGGATCCAAGAACATCTCCTTGAAGAACTGGTCATCAGGGAAGTCCATGGTCTCAAACCACTTGTCACCGAGTGCAATGATCCTATCAACGATCGCCCTGGCACCTGTGACGTCCATACCAACTTCTCGACATCAGTGAGAGTCTCCTGCACATGCTGGATCATGCCAAATCTGGCATCCAAGTGTCCAGAAAGGAGAGTCTCAATCCAAGAGCTCAAAACCCTTGCCAACACCTTCGCAAATAGAAGAGATGGCCCAGACGAAGATTCGCCCCGCTCCGTCGGTCGGCTGCTCATGTCATGACCTGTTAGAAGAGTAACAAAAGAATTCTTTCTAGTTGGAGCCACTGGGGAAGGAATCTCAGCACGAGGTATCTCCTCAACTGTGTCAGAACTGGTTCTAGGAGGTTTTACCTCCGGATCAACCTCTAGCATCCCTTGTTTTGGTTCTAAAGGAAGCATTGGACTCTCTTCCGTCACTTCAAAACCTGCCAAAGAAACACAAAAAGGTATGAATATGATCCTGTTTGAAAATCATTATCAGGGTTATTACTATAAAATACCTTCTTCGATGACTGGTGGAACACTCTCTTCCTCCATGAACTCATCAGAAGCATCATCAACATTTGCGTCCATCGATGGTTCAAAGTCATCGGAATCCTGTGGTAAGTCCGCTGACAAAAAAAAATTTGTTAGCAAATTAAGTCACAAAAACAAAAAAAAAAAACAAAAGAAGTTATACCAATTGGAGATTCTAGATTCACTCCAGAGTCCCTCGGTTCTTCTTCAGGTGCTACAGCCGGATTCGACACCACCTCATCGTTCGGAACCTCAGGCATCGCCAAGTCTTCCTCTTCTAAAAAAAAAGCACAAGTAGAAAGCACCCAGCCGATGGAAGCCAGGACAGTGGTATACAAAACATGAATAGAAAATATGGGCTGAAAACACCCTGTTCATTGGAAGCCCAAGCCGAACCAAGAAAGCAACAGCCTGCAATTTGGTGCACAGGTAGGAGTAAAGACCACGCACTAAAGCAAGTCGCTCTCCAAATGCCATCTGACAAGCCAGAGAAATGGAATGCAGCCTGATATGCATTCCATCTCCTCCAGCAAAAATAGCCTCACCTAACCAATAAGTGAGGTAAACAGCGAGATCTCTCCGCAGTGCAATGTTAGAGCAAATGGCATCTGTACTCATGAAGAAACCCCTAAACTCTTCTTGCATAGTGGAAGTCTTCTTCTTGTCTTCCCGTGTCGTGCTATCAGAAGACTCCCTACTGTCAAAAAAGTTGAGGAACGAAGAGCCAGAACTCTTCCAACTACTGGATCTAACTTTCGAGCCCTCCTTCTCCTTCAAAAAATCATAGAAGGCGACAAGCTGAAAGTACAAGAGCCTGAACTCCTCCGACTGCTCCTCAAGGACGCTGTCGATCGGCATGAACTCTTCATAGAGTTTACCAAGGATAGGCAATCCAGTAATGGCGCTCATCTCCTTCAAAGAAAAACCAATCTCACTATTCGTGACAACGAAGGTATTGGTTTGTGGAAGGAATGACTCCAACATAGCCATGAAGGTCTCGTCGGAAAAGATCATGGTCACCCTAAGGGCACGGACCACATCAAAAATCTCCGCTTCCTTCAAAACGGCGCCACCAATCAGCAGGACCCGATCAGTCCACGACCTTCACTCGGAGTCAATACTGAAACGGCCATAAAGTCGAAAAGGCTTCACCCAATTACTACCATCATCGTTGAAAATACCAAGGCCCACCGGTCCAAAAGACACCAACGGATAATCAGAGCCCTAGTAGCCACTGGCCGGCATCAATATATTCATATCGGCAGGCGACTTCTCCGCATATCCAGGAGAACCGCCAATGTTGACCCCGGTCTTGATTACATTTGTCCTTTTCACCCAGCTTGGAGGATCTTCCCTCTTAGAGCACGTGGGAGCAAGGCTCATGATCGAGATAGTAAAAGAACTGAAAACATCTCCTCTGGTATGTCATGTCATCAGGGACTGCATCATCAAAGAAGAAGGTAGGCTTGGGCAAAACCCTCTGATCATCCATAACCCACGGACGGCTGCTTACCACGATCTTATAAAATTCCTCTCCCTTGAGAGCGATCAGTCGCTGCCTCATCCCACCTCTGTTGAGGGAGTCACACTCTTCCAGGTTTCTCTCAACATACTGGACCTTCTCCCAGGCCTGCTGAGCGACCGGATTGGAAGATCTAGCAGATTGACGAGGTATGCTTGTAGCAGGCTCTTTACCTTTGTTCGTTCTTGAGGAACCACCTGCAAAGGATGGAAAATAAAAAGATCAATCATCAAAATGACAGAATTCGTTAAAAAAAACCTGGCGAAATTTTGACATGACTCCGAGGCAATTTCGAAGAAAAAGGAAATACCCTGAAAGAAATAGAAAGCTTGAAGATGGGCTCAACATTGCTACGAGCTCCGAAACTCCAAACTTTCGAAACCTCAAAGTCTCTGCAAAATCAAGAAGGGCTCAACATCGCTGTGAGCTCCAAATTCCCAAATTTGTAAAAACTTTCAGGTATGCTATCACATCATGCTACCAATTCAATATACAAAAAATGCATGCATGAAAATCTTGGTTTGCCAAAAAACAAAAGCGTTATCATGATGAGCAAAAAAAAAAGAAACTTTCTCAAAAAAAAAAACAGAGAGAGAGAGAAAGAAAACAAAAAAAAAAGAAAAAAAAGGGAGCTAGCCCACAGGCCACGTGGCCGTACGGCTAGATCCGTACGGATCTGTCCATACGACCCACAAAAAAAACGTGCAAAAAAAAAATAAAAATGCACGAGCAAAAAAAAAACACGTGTAAAAAAAAGTAAACACGTCGAAAAAGAAAAGAAAAAGAAGAAAATAAAGAAACAAAAATAAAAAAAACAAACACTTTTTTTTTTTACCATCCTACTTTCTACAAGGAGTTTTCTTAAGAAAGAAGACTTACCTGAAGCCAATGATGGAGAAGAAGTAGAAAAGTTTGAAGATTCTTGAAGAACTCTTGGTCTTGGAGCACTCTTGAGATTTTTGCAAAAGAAAGCAATAAGAGCAAGAGATCCAACCTCCCTTTGCTTCTATAGAAGAGAGCAAACCAAAGAAGGAAACAAGAAAGAGGTAAGTGTTACTAATTAGTAACCTTACCAAAAGAAAGAAATTAGAAAGATTCTTTCCCAAAAGAAAGATATCTTGAGGGATTCTCTCCCAAAAAGAAATCAATGAGAGATTTTCTCCCAAAAGATAGGAGATTTGAGATATTCTCTCCCAAAGAAAGATATCTTGAAATATTCTCTCCCAAAATAAAGGGAACATGAGAGATTCTCTCCAAATAAAGATATTCTTAGATATTCTCTATCCAAATGAGATATTTTTAGATATTCTTTATAAAAATGACATCATATGAGATCTAAGCCGTTTCAAAAGCTTAAGGTCCCATGGGTTAGCCTATATGAGCCAGGTTTGACCACCTAGGCACTAAAAAAAATAATGATAAAAAATGGGCTTTTAGACAAAGAGAGATCCCTCTTACCAAGAGCATACAAAAATGGTTCCATGCCTCTTTTGAGTTGATTGGACCATACAAAAAAAAAAAAACATAGAGAAATTTCAAGCCCCATGAGCTTCCAAAAAATCAAACCATCAAGCCTCATATACCAAATTGAGCCAAAATCTTGAAACTGACATTCCACAAAAATCCAAACCAAATCCTATCCACTAACTTGCCACGTACAGCTTGTTAGGTCACAAGACCAAAACCAAAAAACCAAAACCTGATCCCTTAACTTGCCACATACAGCTTGTTAGGTCACAAGATCAAAACCAAACCCGACCCCCTAACCTGCCACATACAGCTTGTTAGGTCACAAGGTCAAAAACAAAAAACCCAAATCTACATCCCTGATGTCATATTCAAAACTTTGCCTCGAGACGGTACGTGATTCCTTTCACTACCATAAAATTCCCTTAGAAGCTCAGAAAGCCACTCTACCAAAAGAAAGACTGCTCAAAGACTCTAGGTCAAGTCACAAGCTCTCCTTCAAGACTCTCTTCGAGGCACATCGACTACAATAGTTAAGCAACTCGTCACTGTACCTCAAGGGGGCATTTGTTGACACAAAAAAAAAGTGTCACTTTACCTCTTCAACATCAAGAGAACTACATGAAGTCGCAACCTGCCATAAATAGGCAATGCTACTTCAAAAATCAAATCTTGTCAGAATCAAATGAAAACTGCAAGATTCTTCAAGACAGCCAAAAGAGGAGTACGTAAGAAGTTTCGGGCCATTTTAAAATCATTTGGCCTAACTACGCTTCTCCAATAGCTGAACAGGAGCTCTCGGCAGTGACAGTATCAAATACACCAAATCTTCGATCAGAGCCTATGGATAGTCTCAAAATACATCCAAAAGGCTCCACGTCAAGTTCCAAGTCAAACCGACAACGTTTGACCCTACATCAACCCTCAAACAGCTAAATCAAGCCTCTCGGCGGCGAGAACCACCGAGGCCATCACTCATCAGATAGAGCACATGGCTGGCTTCAAGATGCTTACAAAGGGCTACACGTCAAGTTTCATGTCATTTCGACAACATTTAACCATACTTTGACTCACGGAAGCCAAATCAGGCCTCTCGGCGGCGAAGCTCCCTGGGACCATGGTTTCCAAGACAGAGCCTGTAGATCATCTCAAAATGACTCCAATAGGTGTTGGAATTTGAGATGCCTTGAGAAGTCTTATGAAGCATTGAAGTGTTTAGTATCTCAAGTATCATTTTGTGTTGGAATTATTGTCAACACAATGTCACAAGTGTGGTGTTGATAGTGTGGTGTTGATAGAGCTTCAAAGAGAAAACAGAGCTGAAACAGTACAGGAAATCAAAATTCCTGAAGCAGTGTGGCCGGTCGACCGGGGACCCCACGCGGTCGACCGGGCAAGAGAAATCTGCAGAAAACAGTCTCAGTTAGCTCCCAGTTATTTGTTGCCACAGTGTGTCGCCGGTCGACCGAGGACCCCACGCGGTCGACCGAGCACGAGAAACCAGAATTGCGCAGAAATAGAAATTTTGCACGAAAATTCAGGAAACTTATGTATTTCGTTTGGGACTCTTTCTAAACGAATTCTAGCCTAATTTGAACACTCTTTAGGGTTACCATAACCTACATAAAGGCTTGCTAAGTTCATTTTCATTAGGATAGAAGAGAAGAGAGAACAAAAGAGTGGGTTTTGGAGAGAAGAGTGATAGGAGAAGAAGGTGCTGCTGTGTGCTATTGTGCTGCAAGTTTCTACAGCAAGTTGGACGAAAATATGCTCATGAAGATGGTGATTCATCCATAGATAAGTGTCTCTCTTTTTATGCTTTAAATTTCAATTTGTAAGGGATTGAGAGAGAGAGATTGTAGAGGGGAAGGGCTGTAGAAAAGTTCTCTACTTTAATTCTGTAGAACATCAAGTTGGTGCTTGGTGTTAGGGGTTTGGTGATCCTATCTGTTGGTGCAGATAAATTGTAAAGGGAGTAGGTGCTTCCTAGATAGTTGGTGCTATCTGAAACTTAAGGGTTGGTGCTCTTTGTCGTTGGTGCGACTAAATAGATTCAGACCTGTTCCGGATCGATGTTCGGACAGTCTTTGAACCGTGGACGTAGCCTTTTGGTGAACCACGTTAAATCTGGTATCCTTGTGTGATTTGATTTGCTTTTGTTGTTAAATTGGACCTGTTTTTAAGGAATCACTGATTCACCCCCCCCCCCCCCTCAGTGATCGCGATATCTAACAATTGGTATCAGAGCGCCAAGGTTCCCTTGATAAGCTTAACACGCTAAGGGTGATCTCTTGTCAAATCACATGGCAACCAATACAAGGAATAAGAAAGCACCTTTGTTTGATGGTTCTAATTACTCCTTCTGGAAGATCAGAATGCAGGCCTTCATCAAATCACTTGGCTATGATGTCTGGGAGACCGTCAGAGTCGGTTACAATATTGCCATCGTACCCACTGATGCTACAACGAAGAAGTTAGCAGACAACGACTCCAAGGCGCAGAATGCACTCTTTAGTGGCCTTGTGGACAGCGAGCTGGTCAAAGTAATTGCATGCAAAACAGCCAAGGAAATATGGGACAAGTTGAAAAGCATTCATGAAGGAGATGAGAAGATCAAAGAAGCAAAATTGCAAACTCATCGCTCTCAACTCGAGTCTCTTCGCATGGAGGAAAGCGAGAATGTTGACTCGTATATGCAACGAGTGAATGAAGTCACGAACGACATTCGTGGGCTAGGGGAGGAGATTAAAGAACCAGTCATCATCAAAAAGGTTCTAAGATCTCTTCTTCCCCGGTTTGATTCAAAAGTGTTAGCCATAGAAGAAGCCAAGGATCTGAATGAATTTACCATGGATGAGTTGCATGGTTCACTTACTGCCTATGAGATGCGCATAGGTAAGACGTCTTCATCTGATAGAGAAGCGGCCTTCAAATTTCAGAAAAAGGGAAAAGAGACTGCTGGTCATGATGCTGATACTGATGATGATGAGCTTGAGGCTCAATTAGTTAGAAAGCTGAAGAAAGGAAGCAATGGAAAGTACAAAGGGAAGCTACCCTTTAAATGCTTCAATTGTGGCGGTGTTGGTCACTTTGCTGCGAAGTGTCCGCTGAAAGAAAACAATGATGATGACTCTTATGTTGATAAGAGTAAATGGAAGAAAAATTTCAGAAAGAGGGGCAAAGCAAAAAGCTTCATCAGTCAATATAATGACAGCACGTCTGAAACTTCAGACGATGATGAATCAGCCGAGGCAACTGAAGCTCTCTTCATGGTTACTGTTGAAGAAGAAGAGGAGCAAGAGTCGGAAGAGGAAGAGGAGGCTGAGGTCAATCTTGAAGAAGAACTCATTGCCGCACTTGAGGAGCTTAGCATGGAACGAGAAACAAGTAAGAAAAATCTGAAACTTCTTCATGAATCTGAAAGTTCAGTTATTGCTTTGAAAACTCAAGTTGAAGAATATAAAAGAATGGTGGAAGTCCTTGAAAATCAAATAAGTATCAAAAAGGAAGAGGCTATGAAACTTGAAACTGAAATCGATAGAGCAATGGCTGAAAACTTGGAAAGTAGCCAAAAACTCAAAGTGCTCCAAGCAATTGAAGGGACAATGAAACTCAATGAAATTCTGAAAGTTCAAAAGCCCTTCCACAATAAATTTGGTATTGGATTTGAGACCGGAGAGTCCTCTAAAGCTGCACCTTCTTTGTTTATGAAACAAAGTGCCATACCTCTTAAGGCTACAAAGCTTCAAATTCAGCCTAGTATTGAGATGGTCAATAAGAAAAGGTTTGTGGAGTTTAACCAGCCACCTAAGAAACGAAGAATGTTCAGATTCTATGGTTACTGTTATCATTGCAATAGATATGGACATAAAAGGGCTGAATGCAAATTCTATGTTAGAAACAGCCCATTTGTGACTAGGAACCCTTTTTCAATCCTAAACAGCCACAAAATTGAGTGCTATAAGTGTCATAATTATGGACACTTGACTAGGGATTGTAGGTTGCCTATTGCTAACCAATTTCAGGTTGAAAAGAACCCCAAGTTAGTTAAGGCATGGAGGGCAAAGAAAAGGGAAGATAATTCCAAGGAATCTCTCATTGTGCAAATGGCATTCAATGCACAAAAGAAGGCAGCACCATGGGTCCTTGATAGTGGCTGCTCAGGCCATATGACAGGTGATAAAGAAAAATTCGTCAAATTACAGCACTATGAAGGCGGATCAGTGAAGTTTGGTAACAATGATGGTGCCAAAATCTGCAGAAAAGGTGTTGTTCAGCTAAAGGAAAACAAGATCAGATCAGAAGAGGTCTTATATGTGTCTGGACTGAGACACAACTTGCTTAGTGTGAGCCAGATCTGTGACAAAGGCCACGAAGTTGTCTTCACTAAGAATGGGTTTGCTATCAAGAAGTGTAGCAACGGCAAAACAGTGGCTACTGGATCTAGGACTGCTGGAAATCTCTATACATTGTCAGATGGAGCTGAAAAGACTTGCTTGATGAGTCGGACAGAGGAAAGTTGGTTGTGGCACAAACGCCTTGGGCATCTAAACTTTGATAACATGTCAAAGATTTGTAATTCAAAGGCTGTCAGAGGTATGTCTACAGTTGAAAAGCCTTCCAACCCCATTTGCGATTCTTGCCAAAAGGGAAAGCAAACGAGGGTAATGTTCAAGTCAAAGGAGCATCATTCAAAGAAACCTCTTGAGCTAGTGCACACTGATCTCTGTGGACCGATACGAACTCAAAGCACCAATGGAGATAAGTATTTTATGTTATGCATTGATGATTATACTCGTATGACATGGGTATTGTTTCTTAAGCATAAACATCAAGCACTTGATCGTTTTAAAGTGTTTAAAGCACAGGTTGAAAATATGCTTGGAAAACGTATCAAGATTTTAAGGTCTGATCGAGGAGGTGAATTCACACTGAAGAGTTCACTAACTATTGTGAGCACCATGGCATTCAAAGACAATATTCAGCCCCTAGAACTCCACAGCAAAATGGAGTTGTGGAACGGAAAAATCGCACCGTGCAAGAGATGGCTCGCACAATGCTAACTGAGAGCAAGCTAGCTGACAAATACTGGAAGGAGGCAATCCATACGGCTGTATACATTCAGAATCGATGCTTGATCAGGCCACATGAAGACAAAACTCCTTATGAGCTATGGTTTGGGAGAAAAGCAACAGTCAAGCACTTTAGAATCTTCGGTAGCAAGTGTTACATCAAGCGTCTTGAACAAAATCCGGGCAAATTTGAAGAAAGAGCTGATGAAGGTATATTTCTGGGTTACTCCTCCTCTAGTAAGGCTTACAGATGTCTTAACAAAAGGACCAGAAAAATCATAGAAAGTGCCGATGTTAGAATTGATGAAAACCGTGAATCAAAGAATGTAACTTATAATGACAGTCCAATTTATGAGGACTCGAGTGAGATTGATGATGAAGTGGCTGAACCTAATGATTCTGAGAAATCAAAGGATGACTTAGAGGATGCTACACCTAGAAAGAAAAGCACCTAGGTAGAGCAACACCCTAAGGATCAAATCATTGGAGATCCTGAGGCCGGTGTTAAAACAAGACAAAGTGTAGTTAGCAATTACTCACTTGTGTCCACCATTGAACCCAAGACTGTGGCTGAAGCCAGTCTCGATGAAAGTTGGTTGAAATCTATGCATGAGGAGTAAGAGCAAATTGAGAAGAACTCCACATGAGAACTAGTTTCTAGACCTACCGATAAGAATGTTATTGGTACTAAATGGGTCTTTCGGAATAAGCTGAATGAAGATGGTCAGGTCAAACGAAACAAAGCAAGGTTGGTTTGTAAAGGCTATGCTCAAGTTGAAGGCATAGATTTTGAAGAGACCTTTGCACCGGTGGCTCGTCTGGAAGCCATTCGTATGTTTCTTGCATTGGCTGCATACAAAACCTTCAAGGTATTTCAGATGGATGTAAAGTCAGCCTTCTTAAATGGATTACTTAAAGAAGAGGTCTACATTGAGCAACCTGATGGTTTTCTCATTAGCAAAAATTCAGACCTAGTGTGCAAGTTGAAAAAGGCTCTTTATGGGCTGAAACAAGCGCCAAGGGCGTGGTATGCAAGGCTGGACCTCTATCTCCGCAAGATCGGCTTTGGAAAAGGACTGGTTGATAGCAATCTTTATGTCAAAACAGAGTTGAGCAAACAGCTGGTTGTCATTGTTTATGTCGATGACATAATCTTTGGTGGCAATGATGAGGAAATGTGTAGGAATTTTGCTGAAGAGATGAAGAAAGAATTTGAGATGTCAATGCTTGGAGAACTAAAGTTCTTCCTTGGTTTACAAGTTCAGCAGCTGAAACATGGTATCTTCATATCACAGATGAAATACATCAAGGAAATGCTGAAGCGTTTTAACATGGAAGACAGCAAGCCAGTGAGCACACCAATGACAACGAACACAAAGCTAAGCAAAGATGATAAGGGTTCGTCCGTTGATCACACCACTTATCGTTCTATGATAGGAAGCTTGCTTTATTTGACTGCTACAAGACAGGATCTTCCGCAAGCAGTATATATGGTGGCTCGATTTCAAGCATCACCAACTGAGACGCACCTTACAGCAGTAAAAAGGATATTTCGATATCTGAAAGGTACCATGGAGCTTGGCATTTGGTATCCTAAAGGCAAATCCTTCACTCTTGTTGCGTACTCTGACGCCGATTGGGCTGGATGTATAGATGATCGCAAGAGTACAAGCGGTGGTGCATTCTATCTCGGTGAAAGGTTGGTGGCATGGCACAGTAAGAAACAAGATTCAATATCCCTTTCTACAGCGGAAGCGGAATATATTGCAGCAACAACTTGTTGTATGCAAGTGTTATGGATGCGGCAAATGCTCTCTGATCTAGGAGTTCCGACAACGGATCCTACGCCGATCCTCTCTGACAACACAAGTGCAATTCACATCTCTAAGAATCTTGTTCAGCATTCTAGAACGAAGCATGTTGCAATCCGCTATCACTTTCTCAAGGAAAAGGTTGCAGACGGTGAGGTAAAGTTGGAATATGTTCCAACTACTGAGCAAGTTGCTGATATCTTCACAAAACCTCTGCCAAAGGAAGTCTTCGAGTATCTCCAAAAAAAATTAGGAGTTACTCACTCTCCTAATCCTTAGGAGTTGTGCTTGAAAGGGGGAGCAATGTATTCCTTGAATATCCTATTCGCTCCTTGGTTGGTCCCTTTGGACTTGTTGTCAAAGGGGGAGAAAGCTATGCTAGGAGAAGTTATGCTATTATAGCTTAGGGGAGATTGGTATCAAGAATGTGAATGTGAAGATCTTGATTCTGTTGGTTTTTTAAGACAGGCGGAGTCTATGGTTCTGAAGAAGCTTCATGAAGGTCAACTGGTTCAAAGTGTTCCAAGTGTTGAAGTTCCAAGTGTTGCCAACAATTCCAAAGGGGCAGATTGTTGGAATTTGAGATGCCTTGAGAAGTCTTATGAAGCATGGAAGTGTTTAGTATCTCAAGTATCATTTTGTGTTGGAATTATTGTCAACACAATGTCACAAGTGTGGTGTTGATAGTGTGGTGTTGATAGAGCTTCAAAGAGAAAACAGAGCTGAAACAGTACAGGAAATCAGAATTCCTGAAGCAGTGTGGCCGGTCGACCGGGGACCCCACGCGGTCGACCGAACAAGAGAAATTTGCAGAAAACAGTCTCAGTTAGCTCCCAGTTATTTGTTGCCACAGTGTGTCGCCGGTCGACCGAGGACCCCACGCGGTCGACCGAGCACGGGAAACCAGAATTACGCAGAAATAGAAGTTTTGCACGAAAATTCAGGAAACTTATGTATTTCGTTTGGGACTCTTTCTAAATGAATTCTAGCCTAATTTGAACACTCTTTAGGGTTACCATAACCTATATAAAGGCTTGCTAAGTTTGTTTTCATTAGGAGAGAAGAGAAGAGAGAACAAAAGAGAGGGTTTTGGAGAGAAGAGTGATAGGAGAAGAAGGTGCTGCTGTGTGCTGTTGTGCTGCAAGTTTCTACAGCAAGTTGGACGAAAATTTGCTCATGAAGATGGTGATTCGTCCATAGATAAGTGTCTCTCTTTTTATGCTTTAAATTTCAATTTGTAAGGGATTGAGAGAGAGAGATTGTAGAGGGGAAGGGCTGTAGAAAAGTTCTCTACTTTAATTCTGTAGAACATCAAGTTGGTGCTTTGTGTTAGGGGTTTGGTGATCCTATCTGTGTTAGATATCGCGATCACTGAGAGGGGGGGGGGGGTGAATCAGTGATTCTTTAAAAACAGGTCCAATTTAACAACAAAAGCAAATCAAAACACACAAGGACACCAGATTTAACGTGGTTCACCGAAAGGCTACGTCCACGGTTCAAAGACTGTCCGAACACCAATCCGGGACAGATCTGAATCTATTTAGTCGCACCAACGACAAAGAGCACCAACCCTTAGTTTTCAGATAGCACCAACTATCTAGGAAGCACCTACTCCCTTTACAATTTATCTGCACCAACAGATAGGATCACCAAACCCCTAACACCAAGCACCAACTTGATGTTCTACAGAATAAAAGTAGAGAACTTTTCTACAGCCTTTCCCCTCTACAATCTCTCTCTCTCAATCCCTTACAAATTGAAATTTAAAGCATAAACAGAGAGACACTTATCTTATGGACGAATCACCATCTTCATGAGCACATTCTCATCCACACTTGCTGTAGAAACGTGCAACACAACTGCACACAGCAACAACACCTTCTTCTCTCCAAAACCCTCTCTTTTCTTCTCTCTTCTCTTCTTTTCTCTTCTGTACACTTGAAAACAAACTTAGCAAGCCTTTATATAGGTTATGGTAACCCTAAAGAGTGTTCAAATTAGGCTAGAATTCGTTTAGAAAGAGTCCCAAACGAAATACCTAAGTTTCCTGAATTTTCGTGCAAAACTTCTATTTCTGCGCAACTCAGGTTTCCCGTGTGTTCTACCGGTAGTACTTGCAGTAGAACAGATGAAATTCTCATGTCCAAGCTTCTGCTAGAATTTAAGCCACTTCTACCGGTAGTACTTGCGGTAGAACTTTCAGGGCAGCCACTTCTACCGGTAGTACTTGCGGTTGACAGATGGAAATCTCAGGGTCAGCCTTTTGCTACCCCTTTTCTACCCCTGTTCTACCGGTAGA
Organism: Litsea cubeba; assembly: GCA_012931725.1. NCBI lineage: Eukaryota > Viridiplantae > Streptophyta > Magnoliopsida > Laurales > Lauraceae > Litsea > Litsea cubeba. Next base: position 72,321,816 of record CM022944.1, on the reverse strand, counting down.
AATACCGGTTGACAGATGAAATTCTGATTTCCTATACTATTCTGTTTCAGCTCTGTTTTCTCTTTGAAGCTCTATCAACACCACACTTGTGACATTGTGTTGACAATAATTCCAACACAAGATGATACTTGAGATACTAATTTCTTCAATTCTTCATTAAACTTCTCAAGGCATCTCAAATTCCAACAATCTCCCCCTTTGGAATTGTTGGCAACACTTTTGGAACTTCAACACTTAGAACACATTAAACTAGTTGATCTTCATGAAGCTTCTTCAGAACCATAGTCTCCCCCTGTCTTTAAAAAAAATCAAGATCTCTAACACTCTTGATACCAATCTCCCCAAAGTTATCATAGCATAACTTCTTCTAACATTGCTTTCTCCTAGCTTAAGTCTTTCTCCCCCTTTGACAACAAGTCCAGAGGGACCAACGAAGGAGCGAATAGGATATTCAAAGAATACTTTGCTCCCCCTTTCAAGCCCATCTCCTAAGGATTAGGAGAGTGAGTAACTCCTAATTTTTTTCGGAGATACTCGAAGACTTCCTTTGGCAGAGGTTTTGTGAAGATATCAGCAACTTGCTCAGTAGTTGGAACATATTCCAACTTTACCTCACCGTCTGCAACCTTTTCCTTGAGAAAGTGATAGCGGATTGCAACATGCTTCATTCTAGAATGCTGAAAAGGATTCTTAGAGATGTGAATTGCACTTGTGTTGTCACAGAGGATCGGCGTAGGATCCGTTGTCGGAACTCCTAGATCAGAGAGCATTTGCCGCATCCATAACACTTGCGTACAACAAGTTGCCGCTGCAATATATTCTGCTTCCGCTGTAGAAAGGGATACTGAGTCTTGTTTCTTACTATGCCATGCCACCAACCTGTCACCGAGATAGAATGCACCACCGTTTGTACTCTTGCGATCATCTATACATCCAGCCCAATCGGCGTCAGAGTATGCAACAAGAGTAAAGGATTTGCCTTTAGGATACCAAATGCCAAGCTCCATGGTACCTTTCAGATATCGAAATATCCTTTTTACTGCTGTGAGGTGCGTCTCAGTTGGTGATGCTTGAAATCGAGCCACCATACATACTGCTTGCAGAAGATCCGGTCTTGTAGCAGTCAAATAAAGCAAGCTTCCTATCATAGAACGATAAGTGGTGTGATCAACAGACGAACCCTTATCATCTTTGCTTAGCTTTGTGTTCGTTGTCATTGGTGTGCTCACTGGCTTGCTGTCTTCCATGTTAAAACGCTTCAGCATTTCCTTGATGTATTTCATCTGTGATATGAAGATACCATGTTTCAGCTGCTGAACTTGTAAACCAAGGAAGAACTTTAGTTCTCCAAGCATTGACATCTCAAATTCTTTCTTCATCTCTTCAGCAAAATTCCTGCACATTTCCTCATCATTGCCACCAAAGATTATGTCATCGACATAAACAATGACAACCAGCTGTTTGCTCAACTCTGTTTTGACATAAAGATTGCTATCAACCAATCCTTTTCCAAAACCGATCTTGCGGAGATATAGGTCCAGCCTTGCATACCACGCCCTTGGCGCTTGTTTCAGCCCATAAAGAGCCTTTTTCAATTTGCACACTAGGTCTGAATTTTTGCTAATAGGAAAACCATCAGGTTGCTCAATGTAGACCTCTTCTTCAAGTAATCCATTCAAGAAGGCTGACTTTACATCCATCTGAAATACCTTGAAGGTTTTGTATGCAGCCAATGCAAGAAACATACGAATGGCTTCCAGACGAGCCACCGGTGCAAAGGTCTCTTCAAAATCTATGCCTTCAACTTGAGCATAGCCTTTACATACTAACCTTGCTTTGTTTCGTATGACCTAACCATCTTCATTCAGCTTATTCCGAAAGACCCATTTAGTACCAATAACATTCTTATCGGTAGGTCTAGAGACTAGTTCCCATGTGGAGTTCTTCTTAGTTTGTTCCAACTCCTCATGCATAGCTTTTAACCAACTTTCATCGAGACTGGCTTCAGCCACAGTCTTGGGTTCAATGGTGGACACAAGTGAGTAATTGCTAACTACACTTTGTCTTGTTTTAACACCGACCTCAGGATCTCCAATGATTTGATCCTTAGGGTGTTGCTCTATCCAAGTGCTTTTCTTTCTAGGTGTAGCATCCTCTGAGTCATCCTTTGATTTCTCAGAATCATTAGGTTTAGCCACTTCATCATCAATCTCACTCGGGTCCTCATAAACGGGACTGTCATAATGAGTTCCATTCTTTGATTCATAGTTTTCATCAATTCTAACATCGGCACTTTCTATAATTTTTCTGGTCCTTTTGTTAAGACATCTGTAAGCCTTACTAGATGAGGAATAACCCAGAAATATACCTTCATCAGCTCTTTCATCAAATTTGCCCGGATTTTGTTCAAGACGCTTGATGTAACACTTGCTACCGAAGACTCTGAAGTGCTTGACTGTTGCTTTTCGCCCAAACCATAGCTCATAAGGAGTTTTGTCTTCATGTGGCCTGATCAAGCATCGATTCTGAATGTATACAGCCGTATGGATTGCCTCCTTCCAGTATTTGTCAGCTAGCTTGCTCTCAGTTAGCATTGTACGAGCCATCTCTTGAACGGTGCAATTTTTCCGTTCCACAACTCCATTTTGCTGTGGAGTTCTAGGGGCTGAATACTGTCTTTGAATGCCATGGTGCTCACAATAGTTAGTGAACTCTTCAGATGTGAATTCACCGCCTCGATCAGACCTTAAAATCTTGATACGTTTTCCAAGCATATTTTCAAACCTGTGCTTTAAACACTTTAAAACGATCAAGTGCTTGATGTTTATGCTTAAGAAACAATACCCATGTCATACGAGTATAATCATCAATGCATAACATAAAATACTTATCTCCATTGGTTCTTTGAGTTCGCATCGGTCCACAGAGATCAGTGTGCACTAGCTCAAGAGGTTTCTTTGAATGATGCTCCTTTGACTTGAACATTACCCTCGTTTGATTTCCCTTTTGACAAGAATCGCAGATGGGGTTGGAAGGCTTTTCAACTGTAGACATACCTCTGACAGCCTTTGAATTGCAAATCTTTGACATGTTATCAAAGTTTAGATGCCCAAGGCGTTTGTGCCACAACCAACTTTCCTTTGTCCGACTCATCAAGCAAGTCTTTTCAGCTCCATCTGACAATGTATAGAGATTTCCAGCAGTCCTAGATCCAGTAGCCACTGTTTTGCCGTTGCTACACTTCTTGATAGCAAAACCATTCTTAGTGAAGACAACTTCGTGGCCTTTGTCACAGATTTGGCTCACACTAAGCAAGTTGTGTCTTAGTCCAGACACATATAAGACCTCGTCTGATCTGATCTTGTTTGCCTTTAGCTGAACAACACCTTTTCCGCAGATTTTGGCACCATCATTGTTACCAAACTTCACTGATCCGCCTTCATAGTGCTGTAATTTGACGAATTTTTCCTTATCACCTGTCATATGGCTTGAGCAGCCACTATCAAGGACCCATGGTGCTGCCTTCTTTGTGCATTGAATGCCGTTTGCACAATGAGAGATTCTTTGGAATTACCTTCCCTTTTCTTTGCCCTCCATGCCTTAACTAACTTGGGTTTCTTTTCAACCTGAAATTGGTTAGCTATAGGCAACCTACAATCCCTAGCCAAGTGTCCATAATTATGACACATATAGCACTCAATTTTGTGGCTGTTTAGGATTGAAAAAGGGTTCCTAGTCACAAATGGGCTGTTTCTAACATAGAATTTGCAATCAGCTCTTTTATGTCCATATCTATTACAATGATAGCAATAACCATAGAATCTGAACATTCTTCCTTTCTTAGGTGGCTGGTTAAACTCCACAAACCTTTTCTTATTGACCATCTCAATACTAGGCTGAATTTGAAGCTTTGTAGCCTTGAGAGGTATGGCACTTTGTTTCATAAACAAAGAAGGTGCAGCTTTAGAGGACTCTCCGGTCTCAAATCCAATACCAAATTTATTGTGGAAGGGCTTTTGAACTTTCAGAATTTCATTGAGTTTCATTGTCCCTTCAATCGCTTGGAGTGCTTTGAGTTTTCGGCTATTTTCCAAGTTTTCAGCCTTTGCTCTAGCGATTTCAGTTTCAAGTTTCATAGCCTCTTCCTTTTTGATACTTATTTGATTTTGAAGGACTTCCACCATTCTTTTATATTCTTCAACTTGAGTTTTCAAAGCAATAATTGAACTTTCAGATTCATGAAGAAGTTTCAGATTTTTCTTACTTGTTTTTCGTTCCATGCTAAGCTCCTCAAGTGCGGCTATGAGTTCTTCTTCGAGATTGACCTCAGCCTCCTCTTCCTCTTCTGGCTCTTGCTCCTCTTCTTCTTCAACGGTAACCATGAAGAGAGCTTCAGTTGCCTCGGCTGATTCATCATCGTCTGAAGTTTCAGACGTGCTGTCATTATATTGACTGATGAAGCTTTTTGCTTTGCCCCTCTTTCTGAAATTTTTCTTCCACTTACTCTTATCAACATAAGAGTCATCATCATTATTCTCTTTCAGCGGGCACTTCGCAGCAAAGTGACAAACACCGCCACAATTGAAGCATTTAAAGGGTAGCTTCCCTTTGTACTTTCCATTGCTTCCTTTCTTCAGCTTTCTAACAAATTGAGCCTCAAGCTCATCATCATCAGTATCAGAATCATGACCAGCAGTCTCTTTTCCCTTTTTCTGAACTTTGAAGGCCGCTTCTCTATCAGATGAAGACGTCTTACCTATGCGCATCTCATAGGCAGTGAGTGAACCATGCAACTCATCCATGGAAAATTCATTCAGATCCTTGGCTTCTTCTATGGCTGAGACTTTTGAATCAAACCGGGGAAGAAGAGATCTTAGAACCTTTTTTACGATGACTGGTTCTTTAATCTCCTCCCCTAGTCCACGAATGTTATTCGTGACTTCATTCACTCGTTGCAAATATGAGTCAACATTCTCGCTTTCCTCCATGCGAAGAGATTCAAATTGAGAGCGATGGGTTTGCAATTTTGCTTCTTTGATCTTCTCATCTCCTTCATGAATGCTTTTCAACTTGTCCCATATTTCCTTGGCTGTTTTGCATGCAATTACTTTGACCAGCTCGCTGTCCACAAGGCCACTAAAGAGTGCATTTTGCGCCTTAGAGTCGTTGTCTGCTAACTTCTTCGTTGCAGCATCATTGGGTACAATGGCAATATTGTAACCGACTCTGACAGTCTCCCAGACATCATAGCCAAGTGACTTAATGAAAGCCTGCATTCTGATCTTCCAGAAGGAGTAATTAGAACCATCAAACAAAGGTGCTTTCTTATTCCCTGTATTGGTTGCCATGTGATTTGACAAGAGATCACCCTTAGCGTGTTAAGCTTTTCAAGGGAACCTTACGCTCTGATACCAATTGTTAGATATCGCGATCACTGAGAGGGGGGGTGAATCAGTGATTCTTTAAAAACAGGTCCAATTTAACAACAAAAGCAAATCAAATCACACAAGGACACCAGATTTAACGTGGTTCACCGAAAGGCTACGTCCACGGTTCAAAGACTGTCCGAACACCAATCCGGGACAGATCTGAATCTATTTAGTCGCACCAACGACAAAGAGCACCAACCCTTAGTTTCAGATAGCACCAACTATCTAGGAAGCACCTACTCCCTTTACAATTTATCTGCACCAACAGATAGGATCACCAAACCCCTAACACCAAGCACCAACTTGATGTTCTACAGAATAAAAGTAGAGAACTTTTCTACAGCCTTTCCCCTCTACAATTTCTCTCTCTCAATCCCTTACAAATTGAAATTTAAAGCATAAACAGAGAGACACTTATCTTATGGACGAATCACCATCTTCATGAGCACATTCTCGTCCACACTTGCTGTAGAAACGTGCAACACAATTGCACACAGCAACAACACCTTCTTCTCTCCAAAACCCTCTCTTTTCTTCTCTCTTCTCTTCTTTTCTCTTCTGTACACTTGAAAACAAACTTAGCAAGCCTTTATATAGGTTATGGTAACCCTAAAGAGTGTTTAAATTAGGCTAGAATTCGTTTAGAAAGAGTCCCAAATGAAATACCTAAGTTTCCTGAATTTTCGTGCAAAACTTCTATTTCTGCGCAACTCAGGTTTCCCGTGTGTTCTACCGGTAGTACTTGCGGTAGAACAGATGAAATTCTCATGTCCAAGCTTCTGCTAGAATTTAAGCCACTTCTACCGGTAGTACTTGCGGTAGAACTTTCAGGGCAGCCACTTCTACCGGTAGTACTTGCGGTTGACAGATGGAAATCTCAGGGTCAGCCTTTTCTACCCCTTTTCTACCCCTGTTCTACCGGTAGAAATACCGGTTGACAGATGAAATTCTGATTTCCTATACTATTCTGTTTCAGCTCTGTTTTCTCTTTGAAGCTCTATCAACACCACACTTGTGACATTGTGTTGACAATAATTCCAACACAAGATGATACTTGAGATACTAATTTCTTCAATTCTTCATTAAACTTCTCAAGGCATCTCAAATTCCAACAATCTGTTGGTGCAGATAAATTGTAAAGGGGGAAGGTGCTTCCTAGATAGTTGGTGCTATCTGAAACTTAAGGGTTGGTGCTCTTTGTCGTTGGTGCGACTAAATAGATTCAGACCTGTTCCGGATCGGTGTTCGGACAGTCTTTGAACCGTGGATGTAGCCTTTTGGTGAACCACGTTAAATCTGGTGTCCTTATGTGATTTGCTTTGCTTTTGTTGTTAAATTGGACCTGTTTTTAAGGGATCACTGATTCACCCCCCCCCCCTCTCAGTGATCGCGATATCTAACAATAGGTTCCCTGTCAAATTTCAAGTCAATCGGACATCGATTGACTGCACATCAAGCCGCGACATCTTCCTCACGATAAAATCAAGTCTACTAGTGACAGGACCCATCCGGCTTCAAAACTCCAATAAAAGCCTTTTGTTTGTCTTATTTATTGCTCAGGAGGCTTCACCTCAAATTTCAGGCCATTCCGACATCGTTTGACCCAGTTTCAGCTTCTGACGGAAAATCGGCAGCTCTATGCGACAAAGTCTTCGACTTTCCCGGAAAATTAGAAACTTTGCACCCCAAAATGTGAGGATTCTTATCAAGCTTTCTATAGGGAAATCTGGCCAATAAATGTGCAAAAAATTCAAGAAAAATATAAGGAAAAAAAGAATGAAAAAGACCTAGAAACGGCCACGAAATGGGACCAAAAGGGGGAAAATCGCCCCTAGGGTCGCAGCCCGCGACCATGGAGCTCCAGGTCTCAGGATTTCCCCCAGAGAGGCCCATTTTCCGTCTTTTTTCGCATTTTGAAGCATCCAACTCCTGTGATTTTCCAAAATCCATACTTTTGAGGCACTAAATCCTTCGGCATCCGTCAAAATCACGGGTCCGTCTTCAAGAGTATCAAAATCAACATTGATCGCCAACCGGTCAACCAAAAAAGTGTGCTTTCTACCCGATCGATCGAGGAATCGACATGACAGATGGCACCGACCTACTTGTTGACACCAAAAATGTCACTTTGCCTCTTCAAGATCCAAAGAGCTACATGAAGTCGCAACCTGCCATAAATAGGTAATGCTACTTACAAAAAATCAAATCTTGTCAGAATCAAACAAAAACTGCAAGATCCTTCAAAACAGCCAAAAGAGGAGTACACAAGAAGTTTGGGGCCATTTCAAAATCATTTGGCCTAACTTCGCTTCTCCGGCAGCTGAAAAGGAGCTCCCGGCGGTGAAAGCATCGGAGACACTAAATCTTCGATCAGAGCCGATGGATGGTCTCAAAATACATCCAAAAGGCTCCACGTCAAGTTCCCAGTCAAACCGACAACGTTTGACCCTACATCAACCCCCGAACAACTAAATCAAGCCTCTCGACGGCGAGAACCACCGAGGCCATCACTCATCAGATAGAGCACATGGACGCCTTCAAAATGCTTATAAAGGGCTACACGTCAAATTTCAGGTCATTTCGACAACATTTGACCATACTTTGACGCTCGGAAGCCAAATCAGGCCTCTCGGCGACGAAGCTCCCCGGGACCATGGTTTCTAAGACAGACCCTATAGATCATCTTAAAATGACTCCAATAGGTTCCCTGTCAAATTTCAAGTCAATCGAACATCGGTTGGCCGCACATCAAGCCGCGACATCTTCATCGCGAAAAAAGCAAGTCTACTGGTGATAGGGCCCCAAATGGCTTCAAAACTCAAACAAAAGCCTATGGTTGGTCTTATTTATTGCTCAGTAGGCTTCACCGAAATTTCAGGTCATTCCGACATCGTTTGACCCAGCTTCAGCTTCTGACGGAAAATCGGCAGCTCTGCGCAACAAAGTCTTCGGCTTTCTCAGAAAATTGGAAACTTTGCAAAATAAAATGCAAGGATTCTCATCAGATTTTCTACAGGGAAATCAGGCCAATAAATGATAAAAAATTTCAAGGAAAAATACAGAAGAAAAAAGATCGAAAAAACAGCAAAAACGGACACAAAACGGGACAAAAGGGGGAAAACCCCCACTGGTTCGCAGGCCCCTGCGACCCTGGGGCCCGGGATCGCCCGGTGGGCCCCGGAAACCCCGTTTTTTGCCCTTTTTTCGCGATTCGAAGCGTCCGGCCTCTGGTATTTTCCAAAATTCATACTTTTGAGACACCAAATCCTCTGACATCCGTCAAAAACACGGGTTAATCATCAAGAGTATCGAAATCAACATTGATCGCCAACCGGTCAACCAAAATAGTGTGCTTTCTACCCGACCAATCGAGAAATCGACAGGACAGATGGCACCGACCCGCTGTTGGCAACCAACACCTGAAGTTACATGGTCATCCGATGTCGATCTACATGAAGATCCATCGATGATCATCGCCAGAAGAATCCCAAAAGACGCGGCACGGCCCGCGACTCTTCAGCTGCTCGACGACCACTTAATGCGATTAATTGACTAGCTTTATTACAGTCATTAATCCATTTCTTTGGACGGACCAATCAGAAGCTAGCATCCGGGAGTTACAAGTCAAGAGATTCATGGCATTTAACCCATGAAACTCCTCCCATCATGGCGATTAAAGGCGATTAAATGCCCTCAATCTCCTCCGGCCAATCAGAAGCCAAGAAAAAGGAGTTACAAAGTAAAGGAATTAAATCCTGTAACTCCTCCCATTATGCGGCTTAATGACAATAAAAGCCCATAAACCCTCCTAAATGGCTACCAAAAACCCTATAAATAGGAGAGCACTCCAAGAAGAAAGGACAGAACACAGCAAACACACAACAGACTACAGAAAATCCGGAAACTCAGACAGAAAAAGGCATCAGAAATCTAAGAGAGAAAACTCTGCGGAATTTCTACACCAACCACCTCTACAAGGTGACAAAAGTCCCTTGGGGGGTACCCCCCCCCCAAGGTCCTTGCCTTCTCCTTCTGCCTCCAAATGGCTTAGACGTGGCTTTTCAGCCCTTCTACTTAGTTTTTTATTGGACATAGGACCTCCTTTTGGTCTTTGTCCTCTAAAAACATGAGGTTATAGCCAAGCCAAGCGAATCAATAGCATCCTCTGTTCTCATCTGCATGGATGATGGCGAAGTCCACATATGGCTTGCAACCGTTAACCTGAACGGGTCCCCTACAATCTCCTGAGAAGTTAGATCCTCATTTTCTTGCTTTTCATTGGAGTTTGTATTTTTTTAAAAGAGATAAAAATCACAACTCTTGTTTTTCATTATTGATAAGGATTGTAAATCAGCTATAAATGCCAAAATCGGCTATAAACGGCAAAAATCGGCTATAAATGCCAAAATCGGCTATAAATGCCAAAAAATCGCCTTTCACGGCAAATCAAGAAAATGTCTCTTTTCTTAAATATATGTGCAATGGAAAACTTGAAAGAAGTTGATTTCTTTTTTACTTGCGAAGGTCGATCTCCGGATCACCACTTGCAATTCCAAGTAAAATAGAAAATCTGGCACACCCACACAAAAGAAATGTTGATGCACGCCTTTGCCCTTCCGGTTACGAAAGGGCCGGACCCAACGGACTCCCACGTCTGCGGACCTCGGTAGAACCAGGTAGAAGCGCGGTCCATCAAGCTGGCTCCACCCGGTAGGACCCGTTCATTTGAGAACACGATGCTAGAAATGAAATATTTGCATATCATATCTTTTGCTCTATGCTTATATTCCTTTTCTTGATTCCTTGGCTACCTTCTAATTGGTGGCCTATGTTGGATTCCGCATCTAAAAAAAATGAGATGAGATTTTTTAGGAATTTCTAATTCTTTGAATTTATTTCCACTCTTTCTCTTTTCAAAAAAAAAGAACAAAAAATTAGATTTTTCATTTTGGATTCAAAATTGAGAAACCTTGATCCTTTCCTATCGTTCATCGTGCTTGCAGAAATGTTGAGCCTGTTCGACTAAGGTTTTGGGCCATCGTTTCTCTTCGATGAGTTCATTAAAGATCTGGAAAAAAAAAACAAAAAATCAGATTTTTCATTTTGGATTCAAAATTAAGAAACCTTGATCCTTTCCTATCGTTCATCTTGCTTGCAGAAATGTTGAGCCTGTTTGACTAAGGTTTTGGGCCATCGTTTCTCTTCGATGAGTTCATTAAAAATAAAAAAATAAAAAAAATATATAAAAAAAAAACAAAAAAAAGACGTAGACCACTAAGGTTAAACCAACTGCGTTCTTTGATCATGGTTGATTCAAGAAAAGCCTTGTCCAGAGTGTGGAGACAGCTTGACTGTTCTAGGCAAGGGTCCTCCAAACGGGTTCATTAAGTAATCCTACCCTTACCTGGGGGCAATTCTATCAATCGAGATTTCATAAGACCGGGTTAGGAGGCCTATGTGTACTCTCTCGTCTTTTAAATAATTTTTTTTTCAAAAATAAAAATTTTAAAATAAAAAATAAAAAATGAAAAAAAATTTCAAAAAAAAATCTTAAAAAAAAAAATAAATAAATAAATAATAATAAAAAAGATTTTTTTTAAAAAAAATCTTGAAAATTCAAAAAAAAAGACTTCCGTCATTTTGGTTTAGATTGGAGAAATCTCGGTCTTCTCCTTTCTGAGCACTGGCACTCGCGGAAATCGCTGAGCCCGTGTTCAGATTGGAGTGCCTTTTGCTCTCTTTGATGAACCTGATATTGGCCTTTAAAAAAAAACTCGTCATTTTTGGATTCAGATCCGAGAAATTATGGTTTATTTCTTTCTGAGCACTGGCGCTCGCGGAAATCGCTGAGCCCGTGTTCAGATCGGAATACCATCTGCTCTCTTTGATGAATCCAATCTTGACCTTTCAAAACAGAGAATCTCATCTCGTGGATGCGGTCTCAAAACATTTGTGTCTAGCAGTACTAGTACGCCCTTTCAGGGTCTACTGTATTGCGACCGGCACATTTGTAACTCCAACTTTATATTCTTCTTACCTCGAGCAAGCTCTGCTTCTCGATAAGTCGAATTTAAGTTCACAATTGATTCTAGCAGTCACTGGGACTCTCATTCTGGGCTTACCATATCTGCGATCAGAACAATTGTACCCTCTATGGTATTTTGCCTTCTTCATATTGCTTGGGTCATATTCCTCGAGCAATTTGAAAAGACAAAACCATAGAACTTCCCATTTATGATCATTATATTTGTTGACACCAAAAATGTCACTTTGCCTTTCCAAGATCCAAAGAGCTACATGAAGTCGCAACCTGCCATAAATAGGCAATGCTGCTTCCAAAAATCAAATCTTGTCAGAATCAAACAAAAACTGCAAGATTCATCCAGACAGCCAAAAGAGGAGTACACAAGAAGTTTCAAGCCATTTCAAGATCATTTGGCCTAACTTCGCTTCTCCAACAGCCAAATCAAGCCTCTCAGCGGTAAAGCTCTCCGGGACCATGGTTTCCAAGACAGAACCTATGGATCATCTTAAAATGACTCCAATAGGTTCCCTGTCAAATTTCAAGTCAATCGGACATCGGTTGACCGCACATCAAACCGCGACATCTTCATCGCGACAAAAAGCAAGTCTACAGGTGATAGGACCCCAAACGGCTTCAAAACTCAAACAAAAGCCTATGGTTGGTCTTATTTATTGCTCAGCAGGCTTCACACCAAATTTCAGGTCATTCCGACATCGTTTGACCCAGTTTCAGCTTTTGACAGAAAATCGACAGCTCTGCGCGACAAAGTCTTCGGCTTTCTCAGGAAATTGGAAACTTTGCAAAATAAAATGCAAGGATTCTCATCAGGTTTCCTACAAAGAAATCAGGCCAATAAATGATCAAAATGTCAAAGAAAAGTACAGAAGAAAAAAGAATCAAAAAAGAGCAAAAACGGACGCAAAACGGGACCAGAAAGGGGGAAAACCCCCCAGGGTCGCAGACCCCTGCGACCTTGGGCCAGGGTCGCCGGCGACCATGGACCCCGGGGTCGCCGGGAAAGCCCCGGAAACCCCGGTTTTCGCCGTTTTTTCGCGATTCGAGGAGCCCAGCCTCTGGTACTTTCCAAAATTCATGCTTTTGAGACACCAAGTCCTCTGATATCCGTCCAAAACACGGGTAAATCATCAAGAGTATCGAAGACAGTATTGATCGCCACCCGGTCAACCAAAAAAAGTGTGCTTTCCACCCGACCGATCGAGAAATCGACAGGACAGATGGCATCGACCCGCTGTTGGCAACAAACACCTGAAATTACATGATCATCTGATGTCGATCTACATGAAGATCCATCGATGATCATCAACAGAAGAATTCCAAAAGACGTGGCACGGCCCGCGACTCTTCAGCTGCTCGGCGACCACTTAATGCGATTAATTGACTAGCTTTATTACAGTCATTAATCCATTTCTTTGGACGGCCCAATCAGAAGCAAGCATTCGGGAGTTACAAGTCAAGAGATTCATGGCATTTAACCCATGAAACTCCTCCCATCATGGCGATTAAAGGCGATTAAATGCCCTCAATCTCCTCCGGCCAATCAGAAGCCAAGAAAAAGGAGTTACAAAATAAACAATTCAATTTTGTAACTCCTCCCATTATGCGGCTTAATGACATTAAAAGCCCATAAACCCACCTAAAAGGCTACCTAAAAGCCTATAAATAGGAGGGCTCTCCAAGAAGAAAAATCATCAGAAAGATCGGAAAAAGACACAACAAACATCAGACAGCAGTCAGAAATCCAGAGAAAAGAAAAAGAGAGAAAACTCTGCGGAAGTTCTACACCGGCCACTGCAACAAGGTGACAAAAGTCCCTTGGGGGGTACCCCCCCCCCCAAGGTCCTTGCCTTCTCCTCCTGCCTCCAATGGCTTAGATATGGCTTTTCAGCCCGTCTACTCGGTTTTTTATTGGACATAGGACCTTCCTTTGGTCTTTGTCTTCTAAAAACCTGAGGTTATAGCCAAGCCAAGCGAATCAATAGCATCCTCTGTTCTCATCTGCATGGATGATGGCGAAGCCCACATATGGCTTGCGACCGTCAATCTAAACGAGTCCCCCACAATCTCCTGAGAAGTTAGATCCTCCTTTTCTTGCTTTTCATTGTAGTTTGTATTTTTTCAAAAGAGACAAAAATCACAATTCTTGTCTTTCATTGTTGATAAGGATTGTAAATCGGCTATAAACGCCAAAATCGGCTATAAACGCCAAAAATCGGCTATAAACGCCAAAAATCGGCTATAAACGCCAAAATCGGCTATAAATGCCAAAAAAATCGCCTTTCACGGCAAATCAAGAAAATGTCTCTTTTCTTAAATATATGTGCAATGGAAAACTTGAAAGAAGTTGATTTCCTTTTTACTTGCGAAGGTTGATCTCCGGATCACCACTTGCAATTCCAAGTAAAAATAGAAAATCTGGCACACCCACAAAAAAAGAAATGTTGATGCACGCCCTTTTGCCCCCCGGTTACGAAAGGGTCGGAACCAAACGGACTCCCACGTCCGCCGACCTCGGTAGGAACCCGGGCATCGGGAGCGCGGTCCATCAAGCTGGCATCACCCGGTGGGACACGTTTATTTGAGAACACGATGCTAGAAATGAAATATTTGCATATCATATATTTTGCTCTATGCTTATATTTCTGTTCTCGATTCCTTGGCTACTTTATAATTGGTGGCCTATGTTGAATTCCGCAAAAAAAAAAATGAGATGAGATTTTTTGTTTGGAAATTTCTAATTCTTTGAATTTATTTCCACTCTTTCTCTTTTCAAAAAAAAAAAACACAAAAAAATCAGATTTTTCAATTTGGATTCAAAATTGAGAAACCTTGATCTGTTCCTATCGTTCATCGCGCTTGCAGAAATGTTGAGCCTGTTCGACTAAGGTTTTGGGCCATGGTTTCTCTTCGATGAGTTCATCAAAAATAAAAAAAAAAATATATATATATATATATAAAAAAAAATTTAGATTTCTTAATTTGGATTCAAAATTGAGAAACCTTGATCCGTTCCTATCGTTCATCGCGCTTGCAGAAATGTTGAGCCTGTTCGACTAAGGTTTTGGGCCATGGTTTCTCTTCGATGAGTTCATCAAAAATCAAAAAAAAAATATATATATAAAAAAAAAAAAAATTTTAGATTTCTTAATTTGGATTCAAAATTGAGAAACCTTGATCTGTTCCTATCGTTCATCGCGCTTGCAGAAATGTTAAGCCTGTTCGACTAAGGTTTTGGGCCATGGTTTCTCTTCGATGAATTCATAAAAATAAAAATAAAATAAAAAATATATAAAAAAAAAAGACATAGACCACTAAGGTTAAACCAACTGCGTTCTTTGATCATGGTTGATTCAAAGAAAAGCCTTGTCCAGAGTGTGGAGACAGCTTGACTGTTCTAGGCAAGGGTCCTCCAAACGGGTTCATTAAGTAATCCTACCCTTACCTGGGGGCAATTCTATCAATCAAGGTTTCATAAGACCGGGTTAGGAGGCCTATGTGTACTCTCTCGTCTTTTTAAATAAATTTTTTTTTTCAAAAATAAAATTTTTAAAATAAAAATTTTAAAATAAAAAATAAAAAATAAAAAAAAATTTCAAAAAAAAAAATAATAAAAAAATAATAAAAAAATAAATAAAAAATAAAAAAAAAGATTTTTTTAAAAAAGAAAAATCTTCAAAAATCTTCAAAAAAAAAAAAAAAAAAAAAAAAAACTTCCGTCATTTTGGGTTTAGATTGGAGAAATCTTGGTCTTCTCCTTTCTGGGCACTGGCGCTCGCGGAAATCGCCGAGACCGTGTTCAGATTGGAGTGCCTTTTGCTCTCTTTGATAAACCCGATATTGGCTTTTCAAAAAAAAAAAAACTCGTCATTTTTAGATTCAGATCCGAGAAATCATGGTTCATTTCTTTCTGAGCACTGGCGCTCGCAGAAATCGCCGAGACCGTGTTCAGATTGGAATACCATCTGCTCTCTTTGATGAATCCAATCTTGACCTTTCAAAACAGAGAATCTCATCTCATAGATGCGGTCTCAAAACATTTGTGTCTAGCGGTACTAGTACGCCCTTTCAGGGTCTACTGTATTGCGACCGGCACATTTGTAACTCCAACTTTATATTCTTCTTACCTCGAGCAAGCTCTGCTTCTCGATAAGTCGAATTTAAGTTCACAATTGCTTCTAGCAGTCACTGGGATGCCCATTCTGGGCTTACCATACCTGCGATCAGAACAATTGTACCTTCTATGGCATTTTGTCTTCCTCATATTGCTTGGGTCATCTACCTCGAGCAATTTGAAAAGACGAAACCATAGAACTTCCCATTTATGATCATTATATTCTTGTGATTACTAATGGATGTGGTCTTGTTTCAGAAATTTTCGAAAAAACTAACAATGGCAGCTTCACTAACCATTACTTTCGACGAAAGCAAGCACCAACTCATGCTTCAACAGAAGCAAACCACGCGCACCTACAAGCGCCCCATCAGCTGCCGAAGCGTCAACTCCCTCGGCAACTCTGTGAACTCCGGGTCGACCTCGACTCCCCGGACTATCGTCTTCGGGACGCTGGGACCATTCCCACTTCCTGAGGAACAAGCTGCTCCCTCCAAGAAGCAGAAACTCGCCTCTCAACGTGTCACTACCGTGACACCAAAGGCGAGCACCAGAAGGCCTGAAGCCCGTGGCAGCCCCACGAAGCCTCAACCTGCAAACAACCAGGTCTACCCCAAGACTTGGTCCCCAAGACCTTCACCAAAACAAAGAAGGTCCCAGACATCCACTAAGCCAGCATTCCTGGCCCCACTCAAGGAGAACCAGTTCTATCCTCTTGCTTACATGAAAGAGGAGAGACCCATCTCCAACCTGACTTCAAAGTCAACCCAGCATGAGCCGGCTTGTTCTTACAAGCCCAAAATCAAGTCATGCATCACAAGGCCTCCACAAGCATCTGCTAAGGCCTACAAATCTGCAGTTCGACCCTTCATCTCTACAGGGGCCGAACTTCACAAATTCAAAGCTTCGCTGCAACTGGTGAAGGATAGGGTTCGCATCCTGTCCTTGCCCAGCTACAAAGAAGACAGACTCGGCTGCTGCGCCCGAGGGAGCACATCCTTCATCGTCAAAGCCCAGTCAGAGCTGACCGAAGCTCAAATTGCTCGTCGTATACGCCGCCGCGCGTCTTACCGACAAAAGAGGACTACAGAAGCAAAGGACCCAACCTCCCACACTTCAAGTCTCTCCCAAATGGGTCGAAAAAGAAAAACCCAACCAAGTTGCTGCCGTCCATATGGTTGGAAAAACCAGAAGGCGCCAAAAATCAGCAACAAAAATCCATGTCCGACGTCCAATGACCCGCAGCGTCTCAAGGACAAGAAGACATTCAGAAGAATCCCCTGCTCCTTCAAGCAAAGGACAGCAGAGTGATCCTTCCTCAAGCTCCTCTTCAAAAAGAATGAGCCCCAGCTCAGTCACCAGGACAGTTTCTTCGTTCGAATCACGAAGGATGAATGTCTTGGCTACAAATTCTGAGCCACCACCCCGCAATCCACCTCCAGAAGATGCGATCACCCGCATCCAGCAGTTGGAACAGGGCCAGCAGAGGAATTGAAACTCTGATGGAAAACCTTCTCCTCGCCTTCCAAAATCAGGCGAACAATGAACCTCCTCCGAATCATCAAGACGACGAGGTAAATAGAGAAGAAAATGAGTCACGCGCCCTTACCAAAAAGGACGTAGACGGTATCCTCGCCAAAGCAAAAGAAGAGGATATACTCAAAGAGCATGGGATCAAGCCACCATATCCCTTATGGATGGACTCGGTCCCGTTCCCCACCAAATTCAAGCATCCTACTCTCCAAACATATACGGGGAAAGGATCAGCCAGACAGCACGTCATCCACTTCAAGATCCTGACGGGAGCTATCGCGGATCAAGATGCACTCAAGATCCGCCTCTTTGCAAGTACCCTAAAAGGTACGGCCTTCGATTGGTACTCCACTCTGCCGGAGGACTCAATCCAAAACTGGGCCATGCTAGAGACACGCTTCCTAACTCACTTCAAAGGTGAGGATCACCCCGCTACTATGGCTCAGCTGTGCAGCCTAAAACAGGGGGAGAATGAATCAACATATGACTTCATTCACAAGTGGAAAGCAATGGCATACAAATGCTCTGATGTATTGCCACAAGCGTCGCTAGTCGACATCTGCCGAAACAACATGAGAGCCAGAATCCGCTCCATGATCATCGGCAACAAATCAAAAAACCTGGGAGAACTCCTAGAAGCTTCCATGGAAGCTGAAACGGTGATTAAAGACCTCAACAGTCAGAAATCATCAAAGAAAGAGCCAACCGCCATTGCAACCTCTAAACCAAAGAAGAAAGAGGTCCTTAATGTGCAGACCAAGCCAGCTCCTCAGCCACCAAAGAAAGCTGAAAACAAAGCTGCTGGTAAGAGACCTGAACTCTCTGATGCCTTCAAAGAACGAGTAGAGAAGAAATACCCGTTTGATGAAGATGTTGATGAAATCTTCGGGGCTCTTGTGGCAAACGGCAAGCTCACCTTGCCTGAACCAAAAAGACCGGGTGATGTTGGCAAAACCAACGATCCTCGGTACTGTCCATACCACCAGATGATCTCGCATCCTCTCAATCAATGCTTCGTTGTGAGAGAGAAAATAACTGAGATGTGGAAAAACGGAGTCATCACCTTTGACAAAAACTATGGGTCTGCCTCCGTCAACATGGTGACATGTGGACAAACATCAAGATCACCGAAGAAGAAGATTACTACTTCCTTCAAGGTGATAAACTCAATCGAAGCGTCCGAGGAACTGGTTCCTTACCCGACACCAGACGGACAACCGATATGGGTACATCCCGATCTCCTGGAAGATGAAAATTGGGAGGTCGTGAAAATAAAGCCTACAGCTCAACAGCGAAGGCAGGCTAGGAAACATAAAGGCAGAGGCTTCCTCTACCGCTTCACTGGAGGTAACAAAAACATCCCTTCCAGAGACTTCAAAGGGGATAAGGAAATTCACTCTCAGTGATTTCATGCCACCTCAATTTAAAGAAGCCATGCAGGAGGCATCATACTCTTGCAATTCGGTAGTTGGATTCTCCATTGATGGATACGAGTCCAGCGACACCGATGATGGATTCGAATCCAACTACACAGATGAGTGGGAGGAGTCCCTTGAAACAGGAGAATATCTCTCCGATGAAGAATGGGTTCCTGAATCTCATCTTATGCCAGTAATCTGGTATAACCCCCTACAGCCACAAGGATCCTGGTCTGATGAATGAAGAAGACCAAGAGGCTGTACAAGAAAATGCTGCTGACCCAGCACCTCTCATTACTCCAGTGGAAATCAACAATTGTTGAGCCACAAAGAGATGATGAAGAAGAAGATCCGGCTCCCATACCTGATCTTGAAGAATATGCAAGGATCTTGCAGCGACTCGCTCTAGAACAAGAGCAAGAACGCGTCAACGAGCCTCCTCGCAATCCAAGCCTGAAG
This sequence comes from Litsea cubeba, assembly GCA_012931725.1. Taxonomy (NCBI): domain Eukaryota; kingdom Viridiplantae; phylum Streptophyta; class Magnoliopsida; order Laurales; family Lauraceae; genus Litsea; species Litsea cubeba. The sequence goes on along the minus strand of CM022944.1, from coordinate 72,302,823 downwards.
TCCCTGAAGACCACCAGGTACATCCTCCCTTAACTCCTGAAAATGGAGAAAAATTGCTGGATAGACGATCCTCTCACATCCGAGGATGAGTCTGACTCCGATCAGGCAACGTCTCCCGTCAGAGCTTCCTGTAATGTGATAATTCGGGATTATAGCTCTTCCGAAGCATCGTCTGATGAGAGCACTTACACTCCGGCGACGCCTAGCAATGTATCTTCTGGAGCCACCTCATCTCACGTGACTTTCACTGAGATGACACCCTCTCAGGTTTCTTCTCCTGAGACTGTGACTTCAAAGTTCACACCCTTCCTGACTGAAGAATTCCCAGCCATTGATGCTTGGGACAATGAATTAGTCAACGAAGAAGAAAGATTGCTGGATGCTGTTCAGGACTTGTTTCCCGGAAAATGCTCCATGCAACACAATCACTGAGGATGGTAACTCTGCTGCTGATGCATCCTCAGCAAATGAAAAACGACAGCCTCTTGATCCTGAAGACAATCTTCCAAACGAAGACCCTTCTCAAGAAGCTCTCGAAGTTGGTAGAGGCACCCGCTCTGCGGGGACTACCACAAAAATTACAACCAATCTTCCTTTACATATGTAAATCCTTCGGGAAAAGATGTTGTAAGCGCCCCTAGTGGCAACAATGATGAACATGCAGGCCCTAAGGAGGCTTTCAAGTATGACTTGATTGAACACTTCAAGCACATACCTGCACGTCTGCACATCCTAGATTTGTTGCGAATGTCTCCGCACACTCGTGATAATCTCATTTCAGGAATTACAAAAGCTGAATGAGGATGTCGACAAACATGCCCCGCAAGTCCTCCAAAATTGAAATGGATTACCGGGTCAAAAACTCAGAAGCCTCCTCAAAGGGAGAAAAGAAGAAAACTGAGGGATCATGCATTGAATGCCTCTCGGTTAAAAAAGCAGCCAGTGCAACCATCGCCTTCACAAAGGATGACCTCCTACTTGGCGAAACCAGGCATAACCGACCCCTATACTTCACAGGGTATATCAAGGAAATGCCTATGCATAGAGTTCAGATCGACCCAGGTTCTGCACTCAACCTTATCTCCACATCGGCTCTTGAAGAGTTGGGCATCCCACCCAGCAAACTGAGCCACACATCTGTATCTATCTTTGGATACGATGGGAAGTACTCAAAGGCCTATCGGCAAAATCAGGTTCAAATTGCAGATCGGTGATCTTATCTCTGAGGTCACAGTGTATGCAATAAAGACCCCTTCATGCTACAACATCCTTCTCGGACGCCCTTGGATCCATGAGAATGGTGTTGTCCCTTCAACTCTACATCAATGCATCAAGTTTGTTGGCGACGACGGCATGATACATCGAGTCTTTGCGGACAGAAAACCCTTCAAGGTAAAGAAATCCACTTCGCAGACTCACAGATGTATGAAGGTGAAAAAGAAGAAGAGGAGAAAGCATACAGCATCCTTTGCCGAAAATCTCCAGAAAGATAAAGGCAAAGCTCCTCAACAATCACCGGAAGAAAACAAACCATCCGGTAAATCTGAAGAGAGCATGCAAACTCCCTTCATCATCTCCCTCAAATCTTCAAAGCCTTTGGTCATCACAACTAAAGTGAAGAAGGCAAAACAAAAGCCTGGGGCAAATTTGTGGTCTCTTTCGTGTCTATCATGCAAGACACGGACTCGGATTCAGAGCCAGAAGACGACACATCGTCAAGCCAAGCTGACACTCAGCAAGTTCAGCCTGCTCTTACTCCAATGGAGACAACTTCTGACATAGAAGATCCTACGTCAGCTTCCTTCGTTGTTCCAGCAACTTCAGCAAAGGAAAAAGCCGATCTTCTTCCATAGATCGGATGCTTCTTCATCAAACTCCATGCTTGAACCTTTCCAAATAAAGGTACGCCTCAACTATCCTTATACAGTTCTGTGGCACAAGCTATTATGAAGAAAATGGGCTATGACGCTCAAAACCCAGTCGGTCTGGGAGAAGGACGCGGTATTCTCACACCATTAGGGCCCGTCTTGACCAAAAGCCAGCTGGAAGATTGGAGACTCTACGGCTATATAGAAAAGTCTTCACACGGGTTAGGGTATGATCCTGACACTCCCTTGAGACAGTTGACACAAAAGCTTAGAAGTCAATATACAGACCAAGCCTCAACATCTCAAATCCATGAAGACATCGATCTCCCTGGATATCTCTTTGATGACTCACCTGACAAAGATCCAGGAAGCTCATCCAATTGGTATGATTTCTCCGAAAATGAAGAGGAGTTGTCCGATGGCACAGACGTGTGGACTTCTGACCCAGAAGAACCCTCATCTCCAAAAGAAGTAGCCTACTTCGACTCGGTTTCAACAGGCGATTGGGATCATCTCATAGCAAGCCTTGGGAAAATTACCGATCAAGAAGACCCGTGGAAAGGAACAAAACCTTGGTCTGGAAATGCCCTTGAAACCCCAGAAGGTTTCGTTGAGCTGGAAGCCTCCGAAAATATTGTGGAGGAACCACCTTCGAACCTTCCAACAGAAGATCCTGTTCAAAAGATAGACTTGGGAACACCAGATAACCCACGTCCTGTATTCATAAGCAAGAATATAAAGGATGATGAGTTACCCGAGTATATCGCTTTTCTTCGTGAGTTCGTTGATTGCTTTGCATGGTCTTATGCTGAAATGCCAGGCTTAGACCCCAAAATAGCAGTTCACAAACTCAATCTTCAAGAAGACATCAAGCCTGTCAAGCAAGGCCAAAGAAGATTCCGTCCAGATGTGATGGATAAAATTGAACAAGAAGTTCAAAAACTCAAAAGCGTCGGCTTCATCCGTGAGGAACAACATCCTGAATGGTTGGCCAACATTGTCCCCGTGACAAAGAAAATGGGCAGATCAGGGTCTGTATTGACTATAGAGACCTGAATGGCGCATGCCCAAAAGATGAATTTCCGCTCCCCATACCAGAGGTAATGATTGATAATACCTGTGGATTCGAGCGAATGACATTCATGGATGGTTTCTCTGGCTACAATCAGATAAAGATGCATCCTGAGGATGAAAAACATACATCCTTTCGAACCCCATTTGGCGTGTATTGCTACACTGTCATGCCATTCGGTTTGAAGAATGCTGGTGCCACATATCAGAGGGCTATGATGAAAATATTCCAAGATATGCAGACAAGACGGTTGAATGTTACGTTGATGACCTCGCCGTCAAAAGCAAAAGAAAAGAAGATCATCTCGAAAACCTTCGAGAAGTCTTCCTCCGGCTTCGCAACACAAACTGCGAATGAATCATTGAAAGCTTCTTCGGCGTCTCGTCGGGTAAGTTCCTCGGATTCTTAGTTCGGAAAGCTGGAATAGAGCTTGACCCCAATAAAAGTCAAAGCCATTCTAGAAATGCCCTCTCCAAGAACCTTGAGAGAACTCAAAGGGCTTCAAGGGAGATTGGCCTACATCAGACGGTTCATCTCCAATCTTTCGGGGAAATGCCGTCCATTCTCCCGGTAATGAAAAAAGGTGTAAACTTTGTCTGGGATGCTGACTGTGAAGCTGCTTTCTAAGACATCAAGTCATACCTGACAAAACCTCCAGTGTTAGCTGCTCCTACCACTGGGAAAACCATTCATCTTGTACACAAAAGCCCTTGATCACTCTCTGGGAGCTCTGCTTGCGCAAGAAAATGATCAAAGAAAAGAAGCTGCTCTATATTACCTCAGCCGCATGCTAGTAGGTGCAGAGCATCGCTACTCTCCAGTCGAAAAAGAATGTCTTGCAGTGATGTTCGCCGTACAAAAGCTGCGTCACTACTTGCTTTCCCACACAGTCTACCTGGTCTCGAGGGTCAACCTCTTGAAGGTCCTTGTCACAAAGGCAGGTTCTCTCAATGCTCGACTGGCAAAATGGTCCATCCTTCTGTCACAATTTGATATTAGGTATGTACCACAAAAAGCAATCAAAGGGCAAGCTCTAGCCGGACTTCCTCGCAGAGCATCCATTGCCCTAAAGATTCTCCACTCAGAGATGATCTCCCAGACGAACCAGTCTACAATGTGGAGACTTTCTCACAAGTGCCTCCTGGGACTATGTACTTTGACGGTGCAACCAGGACAAATGAAAAAAGACAGCTGATCTCGGGAGTGGCATCCTCTTTGTTAGCCCCGACAAATACATGATTCCACACGCTTTCTCGCTACTGGAACCATGCACAAACAATGCAGCTGAATATCAAGCTCTGATCTTAGGATTGGAACTCGCCATCGAATCCGGGTATCACCATGCTGGAAGTCTTTGGAGACTCTCAACTGATCGTCAACCAGATGAATCAGAAAATTTGAAGTCAGGAAGCCAGACTTGCTGCCCTACTACAACAAGGCACAAGTCACTTCTGCAAAAAGTTTGAACATCTGTCACATCACCCACATTCGTAGAGGTGAAAACATACGTGCAGATGCCCTAGCCGGACTTGCCGCATCCATGGCAATCCAGGAAGGGGAAAACATGCAAGTCACAGTGTGCGAAAGAAGAATCCTTCCTCCTCTTAACACACACCACGCAGTTGCTTTGAATGCCACCAAGTGGTCGGAAGTTGGATTTCAATCCTTCAAACTTCAATTGGCGACTGGAGGGATCCGTTCATTGATTACATTATGTTCGGAATCCTACCGGAAGATCCAAAAGAACGGGTAAGCATCCAAAGGCGAACCCCAAGCTTCCATTTGGATATTCCTTCAAAAATCCTTTACAGGAAATCCTTCAACGGAAGTACTTCTACGCTGCTTGTCACAACAAGAGGCTGAAGAAACACTCAAAGAAGTTCATGCTGGTCTTTGTGGAGCTCATCAGGCTGGACCTAAGCTCTATGATCAGATAAAAAGGTTAGGATATTACTGGCCTACCATGGTAGCTGACGCAATGCAATTTGCTAAGCGCTGCCAACAATGCCAAGTTCATGGAGATTACATTCACATGCCTCCAGAATGGCTACATCCTACAGCGATCTCATGGCCTTTCGAAGCTGGGGTATGGACATCATAGGTCCTACTTCTCCCCCTTCAAGCAAAGGTCATCGCTTCATCTTCGCCGCTACGGATTACTTCTCCAAGTGGTCAGAAGCATTTGCGTTTAACGAAATGAAGACCTCATCAGTCCTTCAGTTCCTGCGCACCAACATCATTTGTCGTTTCGGCATACCCAAAAGATTCGTCCATGATAACGGGCCACAGTTCCGGGATCATCGATTCTACAGGTTCTGCGACAAATACAAAAATTCAAAGCTGTCCTTCGACTCCATACAATCCGGCAGCAAACGGGTTAGCAGAAGCTTTCAACAAGACACTCTGCAAAATCCTCAAAAAAATGGTCTCTAATCACAAAAGAGACTGGAGCGACAAAATGTCTGAAGCTTTGTGGGCCTATCGAACCACCGTTCGAGGACCAACCCATAGCACACCATTTCTCCTTAGTCTATGGATGCGAAGCTGTCGTGCCCTTGGAAGTACAAATTCCTTCCTTGAGGGTATCCTTGCAAAATGACATGACTCAAGAAAGCAATGTCAAATTGCGACTCCATGAGCTAGACAATCTCGATGAGAGAGACGGCTCGAAGCTCAACAAAGCATTGAACTTTACCAAGCACGTATGGCAGGATCTTTCGATAAAAGGTCAGGCAACGTGCCTACAAAAAGAATGACTTGGTTCTTGCGGTATAAAAGACCAATGGTCTTCGCTCACAAGTCCAAAGGCAAATTTGAGCCAAAATGGGAGGGACCCTACGTTCATCGACAAAATTTTCTCCAATGGCGCATACGCACTCCTAAACATGGAAGGTGACAGATGTATGCTGCCATCAATGGCAAGTTCTTGAAGCGGTACTACCCTTGAAGACTTACCCAACTGGGTAAGAGCAATGCCTGTACGGCCAAAACCGGTTTCCATGGTACACGCTCGCTAAACCCACCCTTTTTAGAATTTTCATATCAAATGTTGAAATTTCTAGAAATCTAAAACAATGCTTACTTTCATCGTTTCATTGTTCAACAAAAATCCAAGTTTAGGAACCTTTCCCTAACTTGACCAAAATTTTCAACCCTTGAACCCAAAAATTCATGGTTTGAAACAAAATCCGGATTCAGGGATTTCCACCCTAGTCCACCCTGCCTTTTACCGCCAAAATGGTTTTAGGTCAAAACTTATGACCCTCGTGTCTTTAAAACAAAAAAAAAAAAAATGGTTTTTCAAAAACCGCGAGGAAGCGACGCTTAGTCGATACTCGCAACAAATCGGAAGCAAACGAACCACGTTCGACACTTCCAAAATCGCAGGAAGCGACATTTCGTCGTACTTTGCAAAATCCAAAACCGTGGAAACGCAACATTTCAGTTGATATCCACAACCCAAATTTCAAAGGTTCGAAAAAAACCTAAAAAATTGTGGACACGCAACATTTCAGTTGGTATCCATGACCCAAAGGTTCGAGAAAACCACAAATTTCAAAAATCATGGGGGAAACGACATCAAGTCAGTACCCGCAAAACCAAAATTTTTGAAAAGCAAGGATGCGACATTCCATCGATACTTGCACCCAAATCCGCGAGGATTGCGACATTTCCATCGATACTCGCAACCGAATGAGCAAGGATGCGACATTCCATCGATACTTGCAAGAACATTCAGCAGGGAGGCGACTTTTAGTCGATACTTGCATTTTTTGAAACCAAACCGGCTATAAATGCCATCAAAACAGGCTATAAATGCCACAAACCGGCTATCAATGCCACCAAAAAACAAAACCGGCTATCAATGCCACACAAACAAAAAACTTGGATTTCAAAAAAAAAAATGGCTATCAATGCCACCAAAAACCGGCTATAGATGCCACAAAACAAACCGGCTATTAATGCCACCAAAATTGGCTATAGATTGCCACACACACAAAAAAAAAAACTCGGCTATCAATGCCACAAGAAAAGCTGGCTCTCATGCCAAATTGGCTTCCATGCCACAAACAAAAACCTGGCTTTCATGCCAAAACAATCATTGGACAAAAGATATTCACAAAATGACAACCTTTTGATCAAATCCCATTTAGCAATTACTTTTATCACAAAAAGATTCAAGTGAGCGTAGGGATAACAAAAAAAAAAGAGCATCCCATTTAGCAATTACTTTTATCACAAAAGATTAAAGTGAGCGTAGGGATAACAAAAAGAAAGTGTTCACAAGCACTACGAAAAAAAAAAGAGTACCAAAAAAAATACATGTGGTACCAAAAAAAAGTGTTCACAAGCACTACAAATAAAAAAAGAGTACCAAAAAATACATGTGGTACCAAAAAAAAAGTGTTCACAAGCACTACAAAAAATAAGTACCAAAAAATACAAGTGGTACCAAAAAAAAAGAGAAAAGAGAGAAGGATTGTTTCTGTATACAAGGAGCTCAATCAAAAAATGGTCTCCAGCCAAGAGTTCAGCTCCCCAAGCAAACTTTAGCCTCAGCCGTCAAAGATTCCAAGGCACGCTCTTCAGGAACTTGCCATGAGATGCTTGGAGTGGGCTGTACCCCTTCTCTCACACCAGGAAGCTTACCTCGAGCAGCTTGCCATTGTTCATCCTCATCGACCTCCCTATCAAAGGATGTTAAGGTCATGTGTCAGCCCGATGATGGTTAGCTCTTCTCTATTCCTCTTTCGGACTGCCACCTTCCTGCTTTCTGTAGCCTCATCCAGGTCAGACTTAGCCTTATCAGCAGGATCCAGGAACATCTCCTTGAAGAACTGGTCATCAGCCAAACTCACGGTCTCAAACCACTTGTCACCCAGTGCAATGATCCTATCAACGATCGCCCTGGCACATGTGACATCCAGACCAGCCTCTTCAGCATCACTGAGAATCTCCTGCACATGCCGGATCATGCCAAATCCGACTTCCAAGTGCCCAGAAAAGAGAGTCTCAATCCAAGAGCTCACAACTCGCACCACCACCTTCTTCGCAAAAAGAAGAGATGGCCCAGCTGAGGATTCGCCCAACTCCGTTGGTCGGCTACTCATGTCATCGTCTGTTGAAAGAGTAACAAAAGAACTCTTTCCAGCTGAAGCTGCTCCTGCTTGGGAAGGAATCTCAGCGCGAGGAATCTCCTCAATATTGTCAGAGCTGGTCCCAGGAATCTCTACCTCTGGATCAACCTCTGGCATCTCTTGCTCTGGAAGCGACGGATCCTCCTCTGCCACTTCAAAACCTGCAAAGGAAACACAAAAAGGGTATGAATATGACCCTGTTTGAAAATCATTATCAGAGTTATAACTACAAAATACCTTCTTCGACGACTGGCGGAACACTTTCCTCCTCCATGAACTCATCGAAAGCATCATCAACATTTGCGTCCATCGATGGTTCAAAGTCATCGGAATCCTGTGGCAAGTCAGCTGACAAAAAAAAATGTGTTAGCAAACCAAGTCACAAACAAAAAAAAGGGGAGCAAAAGAAGTCGTACCAATTGGAGATTTTGGATTTACTCCAGAGTCCCTCGGTTCTTCTTCAGGTGCCCTCAACAGGATCCATCACCACCTCATCGGTTGGGACCTCAGGCATCACCAAGTCTTCCTCTGCTAAAAAAAAAAAGAGAAGAAAAGCAGAAACAAGAAGCAAATCATAACATGGAAAAATCCCATGAAAAGAAATGGAAAGAGAAAAAGGAAGAATCATACCTTCACCGACGGTCTCTTCTTCTCGGCTTCTCTTCTCCGGAGGCTCGTCAGCATCCACTGGCACATCCTCATCGATAGTAAGAGGAACTTCCAAGTTAGGAGAGTCCTCATGCTGCCCCTTGCTACTATGATGACTCCTCCTCCTCTTACTTCTGCGGGCTCGCTTCTTAGAGGAACCTGCCCCGCCGTCAGAGTCAGGTTTCCCACTTGACTCATCACTGGATGGTCTGCTCTTGCCAGTAGACTCCACGGAAGCTTGCCTCTGTGCCGCCTGCATCCAAGCGCCAAGTTCGGCTTCCTCCTGTTCTAGCTGCTCCAAAGCCTCGTCAGGTTATTTCTCGAACAGCTTCAGAACCGATGACGCCCTGGTCAACCGAGAAAGCCTATCTTGTGCTTCTCTCCAGAAAGGAAGGACCAAACTTCCTCTCGCCGGATGCCATCCGACTTTCCAAGGCCTTTTCCAGATGCCAGCTTCACATCAAGCTCCTTCCTGGAAAGTCCCCGATATGCCGAGAAGCTCTCCGCGAACCACTTCGCAAAGCCGGCAGTACGGGAAGTCAGCAACACAGGATAAGAAATCATGGCTGTAGTGTCTTCAGCACTATAGAAAGCCCATGCATTTCTCCCATCCTGTAAGCCTCCAAAGCGCTTCACTATGCTTGAAGGCGCTCCAACAACGCCTTGAGAAAAGCCAAGCTGCAAAGCAAAGCGAGAAGGTACATACGGCTGGATATCGACGAAAAGATGTCTGCGGTACACCATTGTGCCGACACGTATGCTGAAAAGCCACTCTCTCTCTGCATTTGTCAAGGAATAATGCCTTCCCGACCCCGCCCTGGTAGAGTCTCGGGAAGCACCAAAATCAAAAGCCTTCTTCCGCAACTCCGGAGAAAGCTTCACTGAAGATTGCCCCATCTCGACGTCCCTGAACCGTCGGATCCTCATGCGGGCAAACAAAAGTGATTCGGACACGGCTTTGCCCTTAGCCAGTCGAATCATCAGAGGATCATCATCCTGTGCAGCACCCAGCCGATGGAAGCCAGGACAGTGGTATACATACCACGAATAAAAGATATGGGCTGAAAATACCCTATTCATGGGAAGCCCAAGCCGAACCAGAAAAGCAGCAGCCTGCAGTTCGGTACACAGGTAGGAGTAAAGAGCAGGCACCAAAGCAAGCTGCTCTCCAAACGCCATCTGACAAGCCGGGAAAATACAATGCGGCCTAATGTGCGTTCCATCTCCTCCAGCAAAAACAGCCTCACCAAGCCAATAGTGAGGTAAACAGCGAGATCTTCTCCGCAGTGCAATGTCAGGACATATGGCGTTTGTACTTGCACAGAAATCTCTCAACTCTTCTTGCATGACCAAGATCTTCTTTGGATCCTGAGCTCCAGCTTCCTGGGTCACGCTATCAGAAGACTCCCTACTATCAAAAAGTTGGGGAATGAAGAGCAAAAACTCTTCCAACTGCTCGATCTAACTTTCGAACCCCCTTCTCCTTCAAAAAATCATAGAAGGCGACGAGCTGAAAGTATAGAAGCCCTGAACTCCTCAGACTGCCCCTCGAGGACGCTGTCAATCAGCATAAACTCCTCATAGAGTTTGCCGAGGATGGGCAATCCGGTAATGGCGCTCAACTCCTTCAAAGAAAAACCAATCTCACCATTCGTCACAACGAAGGTATTGGTTTGAGGGAGGAACGACTCCAGCATAGCCATGAAGGCCTCGTCGAAAAAGATCACGGTCTCCCCAAAGCGCGGACCGCAATCAAAAATCCCGGCTTCCTTCAAAACGGCGCCACCAATCAGCAGGACGCGATCAGTCCACGACTTCCACTCGGAGTCAGCATTGAAACGACCTCGAAGTCGAAAAGGCTTGATCCAATTGCTGCCGTCACCGCTGAAATACCAAGGCCCACCGGTCTCAAATCGACCGACGGATAATCGGAGCCCTGGTAGCCGCTGGATGGCATCAACAAGTCCATGTCAACAGGCGACCTCTCCGTATATCCAGGAGAACCGCCGACAAAAACCCCGGTCTTGATTACATTGTCCTTCTCACCCAACTTGGAGGATCTTCCCTCTTAGGGCACGTGGGGGCAAGGCTCAGAATCGAGACGGTGCGATCAAACATCGACCGGGTAGTAACAGTCTTCTTCTCACCATTTGCTGTGAAGGAAACTGAAAAGATCTCCTCTGGTATGTAATGTCGTCAGGGACTGCATCACCAAAAGAAGAAGGTAGGCTTGGGCAAAATGCTCTGATCTTCCATCAGCCATGGACGACTGCTTACCATGATCTTATAGAATTCCTCTCCCTTGAGAGTGATCAGTCGCTGCCTCATCTCATCTCTGTTGAGGGAGTCGCACTCTTCCAGGTTTCTTTCAACATACTGGACCTTCTCGAAAGCCTGCTGAACGGGCCGGATTAGAGGATCTAGAAGACCGACGAGGTACGCTTGTAGCAGGCTCTTTACCCTTGTTCGCTCTGGAGGAACCACCTGAAAAGGATGGAAAAGAAAAAGATCAAACATCAAAATGACAGAATCTCGCTAAAAAAAATCTGGCGAAATTTTGACATGATGACGGGGCAATTCCGAAGAAAAGGAACTATCCCGAAAGAAATAGAAAGCTTGAAGATGGGCTCAACATCGCTGCGAGCTCCGAAACTCCAAACTTTCGAAACCTAAAAGTCTCCGCAAAATCAGGAAGGGCTCAACATCACTGCGAGCTCCAAGTTCCGAAATTTGCAAACACTTTCAGGTATGCAATCACATCATGCTACAAGTTTAATTTACAAATTAAAGGCATGCATGAACATCTAGATTTGCGAAAAAAAATGCATTATCATGATGAGCAAACAAAAAAAAAAAAAAAAGAAAAGAAACTTTCTCTAAAAAAAAAGGGAGAAAGAAAACGAAAAAGGAAACGAAACTCTCTCAAAAAAAAAAAGGGGAGGGAAAGAAAAAAAAAAGAAGAAAAAAAAAAAATGGGCTGGCCCACAGGCCGTGGCCCACAGGCCACGTGGCCGTACGGCCAGATCCGTACGGATCTGTCCGTACGGCCCACACAATATAAAAAAAAAAACATGAAAAAAAAAAAGAAAGAAAAGAAAGCAAAAAAAAAAAAACGTGTGAAAAAAAAAAAGAGGCAAACACGTGAACAAAAAAAAAGAAAAGAAAAAGAAAGAAACAAAAAAAAGAAGAAAGAACTTTTTTTTTCCTACAATGGAGTTTTCTTGAAAAAGAAGAACTTACTTGAAGCCATTGATGGAGAAGAAGAAGAAAACTCTTGAAGATCTTGAAGAAGAAAAACTCTTGGTCTTGAAGCCCTCTTGAGATTATTGCAAAAGAAAGTAATAAGAGCAAGAGATCCAACCTTCTCCTTGCTTTTATAGAGGAGAGCAAACCAAAGAAGGAAAGAAGAAAGAGGTAAGTATTACTAATTAGTAACCTTACCAAAAGAAAGAGATTAGAAAGATATCTTGAGATATCCTATCCCAAAATAAAGGGATATTGAGAGATTTTCTCCTAAAATCAATCTATGACGGATTCTTTCCCAAAAGAAAGATATCTTGAGATATCCTATCCCAAAATAAAGGGATCTTGAGAGATTTTCTCCTAAAATCAATCTATGACGGATTCTTTCCCAAAAGAAAGATATCTTGAGATATTCTATCCCAAAATAAAGGGATCATGAGAGATTCTCTCCAAGTAAAGATATTCTTAGATATTCTCTATCCAAATGAGATATTTCGGATATTCTTTACAAAAATGACACCATATGAGATCTATGCCATTTCAAAAGCTTAAGGTCCCATGGGTTAGCCCATATGAGCCAGGTTTGACCACCTAGGCACAAAAAAAAAAAAAAAAAAAAAGAAGAAAAAATTTTTGGGCTTTTAGTCAAAGAGAAATCCCTCTTACCAAGAGCATACAAAAATGGTTCCATGCCTCTTTTGAGTTGATTGGACCATACAAAAAAAAAATTCCAAGCCCCATGAGCTTCCAAAAATCAAACCATCCAGCCTCATCTACCAAATTGAGCCAAAATCTTGAAATTGACATTTCACAAAAATCAAACCAAATCCTGGTCCCCTAACCTGCCACATACAGCCTGTTAGGTCACAAGACCAAACCAAAAACCAAAACCTGATCCCCTAACTTGCCACATATAGCCTGTTAGGTCACAAGATCAAAACCAAAATTGATCCCCCAACATTCCACATACAGCTTGTTGGGTCACACGATCAAAACCAAACCCGACCCCCTAACCTGCCATATATAGCCTGTTAGGTCACAAGGTCAAAACCCAAAATCCACATCCCAGATGTCATCTTCAAAACTTTTCCTTGAGATGGTACGTGATCCCTTTCACCATCATAAAATTCCCCTGGAAGCTCAAAAGGCTACAAATACCAAAAAGAAAGACTGCTCAAAGACTCTTGGTCAAGTCACAGGCTCTCCTTCAAAAAATCTCTTCGAGGCACATCGACTACAAAGTTAAGCAACTCGCCGCTGTACCTCGAGGGGGCATTTGTTGACACCAAAAATGTCACTTTGCCTTTCCAAGATCCAAAGAGCTACATGAAGTCGCAACCTGCCATAAATAGGCAATGCTGCTTCCAAAAATCAAATCTTGTCAGAATCAAACAAAAACTGCAAGATTCATCCAGACAGCCAAAAGAGGAGTACACAAGAAGTTTCAAGCCATTTCAAGATCATTTGGCCTAACTTCGCTTCTCCAACAGCCAATCAAGCCTCTCGGCGGTAAAGCTCTCCGGGACCATGGTTTCCAAGACAGAACCTATGGATCATCTTAAAATGACTCCAATAGGTTCCCTGTCAAATTTCAAGTCAATCGGACATCGGTTGACCGCACATCAAACCGCGACATCTTCATCGCGACAAAAAGCAAGTCTACAGGTGATAGGACCCCAAACGGCTTCAAAACTCAAACAAAAGCCTATGGTTGGTCTTATTTATTGCTCAGCAGGCTTCACACCAAAATTTCAGGTCATTCCGACATCGTTTGACCCAGTTTCAGCTTTTGACAGAAAATCGGCAGCTCTGCGCGACAAAGTCTTCGGCTTTCTCAGGAAATTGGAAACTTTGCAAAATAAAATGCAAGGATTCTCATCAGGTTTCCTACAAAGAAATCAGGCCAATAAATGATCAAAATGTCAAAGAAAGTATAGAAGAAAAAAAGAATCAAAAAAAGAGCAAAAACGGACGCAAAACGGGACCAGAAAGGGGGAAAACCCCCCAGGGTCGCAGACCCCTGCGACCCTGGGCCAGGGTCGCCGGCGACCATGGACCCCGGGGTCGCCGGGAAAGCCCCGGAAACCCCGGTTTTCGCCGTTTTTTCGCGATTCGAGGAGCCCAGCCTCTGGTACTTTCCAAAATTCATGCTTTTGAGACACCAAGTCCTCTGATATCCGTCCAAAACACGGGTAAATCATCAAGAGTATCGAAGACAGTATTGATCGCCACCCCGGTCAACCAAAAAAAGTGTGCTTTCCACCCGACCGATCGAGAAATCGACAGGACAGATGGCATCGACCCGCTGTTGGCAACAAACACCTGAAATTACATGATCATCTGATGTCGATCTACATGAAGATCCATCGATGATCATCAACAGAAGAATTCCAAAAGACGTGGCACGGCCCGCGACTCTTCAGCTGCTCGGCGACCACTTAATGCGATTAATTGACTAGCTTTATTACAGTCATTAATCCATTTCTTTGGACGGCCCAATCAGAAGCAAGCATTCGGGAGTTACAAGTCAAGAGATTCATGGCATTTAACCCATGAAACTCCTCCCATCATGGCGATTAAAGGCGATTAAATGCCCTCAATCTCCTCCGGCCAATCAGAAGCCAAGAAAAAGGAGTTACAAAATAAACAATTCAATTTTGTAACTCCTCCCATTCTGCGGCTTAATGACATTAAAAGCCCATAAACCCACCTAAAAGGCTACCTAAAAGCCTATAAATAGGAGGGCTCTCCAAGAAGAAAAATCATCAGAAAGATCGGAAAAAGACACAACAAACATCAGACAGCAGTCAGAAATCCAGAGAAAAGAAAAAAGAGAGAAAACTCTGCGGAAGTTCTACACCGGCCACTGCAACAAGGTGACAAAAGTCCCTTGGGGGGTACCCCCCCCCCCCCCCAAGGTCCTTGCCTTCTCCTCCTGCCTCCAATGGCTTAGATATGGCTTTTCAGCCCGTCTACTCGGTTTTTTATTGGACATAGGACCTTCCTTTGGTCTTTGTCTTCTAAAAACCTGAGGTTATAGCCAAGCCAAGCGAATCAATAGCATCCTCTGTTCTCATCTGCATGGATGATGGCGAAGCCCACATATGGCTTGCGACCGTCAATCTAAACGAGTCCCCCACAATCTCCTGAGAAGTTAGATCCTCCTTTTCTTGCTTTTCATTGTAGTTTTGTATTTTTTCAAAAGAGACAAAAATCACAATTCTTGTCTTTCATTGTTGATAAGGATTGTAAATCGGCTATAAACGCCAAAATCGGCTATAAACGCCAAAAATCGGCTATAAACGCCAAAATCGGCTATAAATGCCAAAAAAAATCGCCTTTCACGGCAAATCAAGAAAATGTCTCTTTTCTTAAATATATGTGCAATGGAAAACTTGAAAGAAGTTGATTTCCTTTTTACTTGCGAAGGTTGATCTCCGGATCACCACTTGCAATTCCAAGTAAAAATAGAAAATCTGGCACACCCACAAAAAAAGAAATGTTGATGCACGCCCTTTTGCCCCCCGGTTACGAAAGGGTCGGAACCAAACGGACTCCCACGTCCGCCGACCTCGGTAGGAACCCGGGCATCGGGAGCGCGGTCCATCAATATTCTTGTGATTACTAATGGATGTGGTCTTGTTTAAGAAATTTTTGAAAAAAACTAACAATGGCAGCATCGCTTACCATTAGTTTCGATGAAAGTAAGCAACAAGTCATGCTTCAACAGAAGCAAACTGTGTGCACCTACAAGCGCCCCATCAGCTGCCGAAGCGTCAACTCCCTCGGCAACTCTCTAAGCTCCGGGTCGACCTCGACTCCCCGGACTATTGTCTTTGGGACGCTGGGACCATTCCCACTTCCTGAGGAACAAACTGCTGCTTCCAAGAAGTAGAAATTCACCTCTCAACGTCTCACTACCGTGACTCTAAAGGCGAGCACCAGAAGGCCCGAAGCCCGTGGCAGCCCCACGAAGCCTCGACCAGCAAACGACCAGGTCTATCCCAAGACTTGGTCCCCAAGACCTTCACCAAAATAGAGAAGGTCCCAAACATCTACCAAGCCAGCATTCCTGGCCCCACTCAAGGAGAACCAGTTCTACCCTCTTGCTTACATGAAAGAGGAGAGACCCATCTCCAATCTGACTCTCAAGTCAAACCAGCATGAGCCGGCTTGTTCCTACAAGCCCAAAATCAAGTCATGCATCACAAGGCCTCTGCAAGCACATGCTAAGGCCTACAAACCTACAGTTCGACCCTTCATCTCTACAGGGGCCGAACTCCAAAAATTCAAAGCTTCGCTGCAACAGGCGAAGGACAGGGTTCGCATCCTGTCCTTGCCCAGCTACAAAGAAGACAAGCTCGGCTGCTGCGCCCGAGGGAGCACATCCTTCATCGTCAAAGCCCAGCCAGAGCTGACCGAAGCTCAAGTTGCTCGTCGTATACGCCGCCGCACGTCGTATAGGCAAAAGAGACTAGAGAAGCAAAGGACCCAGCCTCCTACACTTCAAGTCTCTCCCAAATGGGTCGAAAAAGATAGACCCAACCAAGTTGCTTCCGTCCATATGGTTGGAAAAATCAGAAGGCGCCAAAAGTCAGCATCCAAAATCCATGTCCGACGTCCGATGACCCGCAGCATCTCCAGGACAAGAAGACATTCAAAAGAATCCCCTGCTCCTTCAAGCAAAGGATGGCAGAGTGATCCTTCCTCAAGCTCTTCTTCAAAAAGAATGAGCCCCAGCTCAGTCACCAGGACAGTTTCTTCGTTCGAATCACGAAGGATGAACGTCTTGGCTACAAATTCTGAGCCACCACCCCGCAATCCACCTCAAAATGATGCGATCACCCGCATCCTGCAGTTGGAACAAGGCCAGCAGAGGATTGAAACTCTGATGGAAAACCTCCTCCTCGCCTTTCAAAATCAGGCGAACAATGAACCTCGTCCGAATCATCAAGACGATGAGGTAAATGGAGAAGAAAATGAGTCACGCGCCTTTACCAAAACGGACGTAGACAGTAACCTCGCCAAAGCAAAAGAAGAGGATATACTCAAGGAGCATGGGATCAAGCCACCATATCCCTTATGGATGGACTCGGTCCTGTTCCCCACCAAATTCAAGCATCCTACTCTCCAAACATATACGGGGAAAGGATCAGCCAGACAGCACGTCATCCACTTCAAGATCCTGACGGGAGCTATTGCGGATCAAGATGCACCCAAGATCCGCCTTTTTGCAAGTACCCTAAAAAGTACGGCCTTTGATTGGTACTCCACTCTGCCGGAGGACTCGATCCAAAACCGGGCCATGCTAGAGACACGCTTCCTGACTCACTTCAAAGGTGAGGATCATCCCACTACTATGGCTCAGCTGTGCAGCCTAAAACAGGGGGAGAATGAGTCAACATATGACTTCATTCACAAGTGGAAAGCAAAGGCATACAAATGCTCTGATGTATTGCCACAAGCGTCGCTAGTCGACATCTGCCGAAACAACATGAGAGCCAGAATCCGTTCCATGATCATCGGCAACAAATCAAAAAACCTGGGAGAACTCCTAGAAGCTTCCATGGAAGCTAAAACGGTGATTAAAGACCTCAACAGTCAGAAATCATCAAGAAAAGAGCCAACCGCCATTGCAACCTCTAAACCAAAGAAGAAAGAGGTCCTCAATGTGCAGACCAAGTCAGCTCCTCAGCCACCAAAGAAAGCTGAAAACAAAGCTGCTGGTAAGAGACCTGAACTCTCAGATGCCTTCAAAGAACGAGCAGAGAAGAAATACCCATTTGATGAAGATGTTGATGAAATCTTCGGGGCACTTGTGGCAAACGGCAAGCTCACCTTGCCTAAACCAAAAAGACCGGGTGATGTTGGCAAAACCAACGATCCTTGGTACTGTCCATACCACCAGATGATCTCGTATCCTCTCAATCAATCCTTCGTTGTGAGGGAGAAAATAAACGAGATGTGGAAAAACGGAGTCATCACCTTTGACAAAAACTATGGGTCTGCCTCCGTCAAGATGGTGACATGTGCACAAACATCAAAATCACCGAAGAAGAAGATCACTACTTCCTTCTGTTAGTTTTATGGTCTCAATACCAGCATATGATGTAATAAATTGATTCATTTCTTTATTAATCAATATATTCATGCTTTCCATTGCATGAGATGAATGGTGTTTAATTATATACTTGCACATAACCAATGCGAATGACATAATGGTTCATGAGATGAACCGGGGTCCATAAGTATACTAGATATAATATATGTGTATGGATGAGTTCCACATACGGGAGACATGTATAATAACTCTTATACTTGAATATCTTCACAACCAGTGATGAGACTGGACATCTCATACTGACAAGGTTGCAGCATTTTGATCACTATGAGATAGTGTGATTTGTCTCGATCATCAGAATGAAAGATTCTGGATCATAGTGCTAGTACATTGGATGTATTGAAGGACCATGAGAAGCACCTTATAAACACTGTCTTTATATTAAGGTCTTTTCTCATAATTCCCTAGCAGTAAGCTCTCAATCTTGAGACATTAATGAACTCAAGTTTCTATTTATTCATTTGCTTTGAGTCACCAATGAGTGAGGCCAACTGTAGGTCAACACCTCGGTGATTTGGGTATATGGTAGTAGAGCTGTGGGAACATTCAATGGTCAAGATGGAATCTATCTCTAATATCCCCTTGTGCCAATTAATGGATTTATCATTGGTAAGTGTACACCCATTCCGATTAAGAGTTAATTGGAAAGGTACCATTGATCATTATAATTAATTGGGGCTCAAGGATAATAAGATATGGATCTATTTTGGAAGACAGATCCAATTGATCCATGGATATTGATGGAGGGGCCTACTTGTGGTAATAGGGAAGTTTAGGGTCTTCTATGTAATTTCCTAAGACTGGAGTTCAATTGCATTTATATAGTGGAATTATTTGCAATTAACTGTGGGCCCGGATTGCACATGAGATGTGGGGTCGCGTGTCCCAGTTGGAGCCAGCTTTCTAAGGAATCCCTAGTGGTCCCCAAGCTAGCCCAATCATCAGACGAATACTAATTCTAGTTGAACTTTAAAAGGAAAGTTACTATTTCTATTTGAAGTGAGACTTTTAATAGTGGTAATAGTATGTTTCTAATTATTAATGGAAGTGAGACTTCTATTGTAATTAAGAAAGGGAAGAAGGTTACTAATTAATTTGGAAGTGAGACTTCTAATTAAATTAGTAAAGAGTAGTTTGCAAAAACTATAAATAGGGACCATTAAAGGGGGCTTGGACGTCCAACCCTTGGAATTCACGCCCAGCCCCCTTTGTGCAAGAGTTGCACTTCTCTTCTCTCCCTCTTCTAGTTCTTTTAAGTACCTAGTTGTCGTCCCTTGAAGATCCCACCCATCTTTTTGAGAAAGAGATTCTGATTCGGGTTTGGTTTTGGAGAAACCTATTTGATACGCGAAAGGATTCGTCATCAAAGAAAGTACCAAATTCTTCATTAGAGCACAACCAAGCTCCAAAGGTATAATCTATTTTCTTGTATGATATAGATCTTTGTTGCATGTTTGTTATTATTTTCTATCTCCTAGATAGATTATATTACTGATCGTGATAGATGAGATAGAGGGTTTGCATCCTGGAAACATTAATAGCCCTATGGATAGTTGATCCCTGTATCAAGTGGTTCAAAAAGTTTTGAAACCTATCCTAGAGGCCCACCTAGTTTCCACCACCTTCAAGGTGACAAACTCAATCTAAGCATCCGAGGAACTGGCTCCTTACCCCACACCAGACGGACAACCCATATGGGTACATCCCGATCTCCTGGAAGATGAAAATTGGGAGGTCGTGAAAACAAAGCCTACAGCTCAACAGCGAAGGCAGGCTAGGAAATATCACCTCAATCTCAAATGGCAAGAGAAGACCCAGCCAAAACAAGAAGTCAAAGAAAAGGCAGAGGCTTCCTCTACCACTTCACTGGAGGCAACAAAAACATCCTTCCAGAGACTTCAAATGGGGTAAGAAAATTCACTCTCGGTGATTTCATGCCACCTCAATTCAAAGAAGCTAAGCAGGAGATATCATACTCTTGCAATTCGGTAATTGGATTCTCCATTGATGGATACGAATCCAGCGACACCGATGATGGATTCGAATCCAATTACACAGACGAGTGGGAGGAGTCCCTTGAAACAGGAGAATATCTCTCCGATGAAGAATGGGTTCCTGAGAATCATCTTATGCCAGTAATCTGGTATAACCCCCTATAGCCACAAGGATCCTGGGCTGATGATGAATAAGACCAAGAGGCTGTACAAGAAAATGTTGCTGACCCAGCACCTCTCATTGCTCCAGTGGAAATAAACCATGTTGAGCCACAAAGAGCTGATGAAGAAGAAGATTTGGCTCCCATGCCTGATCTTGAAGAATATGCAAGGATCTTGCAGCGTCTCGCTCTAGAACAAGAGCAAGACCGCGTCAACGAGCTTTCTCGCAATCCAGAGCCTGAAGTCCATGAAGACGATCAGGTACATCCTCCTCTTAACACACACCAAGCAGTTGCTGAATGCCACCAAGTGGTTGGAAGTCGGATTTCAATCCTTCAAACTTCAATCGGCGACTGGAGGGATCCGTTCATTGATTACATTATGTTCGGAATCCTACCTGAAGATCCAAAAGAACGGGTAAGCATCCAAAGGCGAACCCCAAGCTTTCATTTGGATATTCCTTCAAAAATCCTTTACAGGAAATCCTTCAACGGAGTACTTCTACGCTGCTTGTCACAACAAGAGGCTGAAGAAACACTGAAAGAAGTTCATGCTGGTCTTTGCGGAGCTCATCAGGGTGGTCCCAAGCTCTATGATCAGATAAAAAGGTTAGGTTATTACTGGCCTACCATGGAAGCTGACGCAATGCAATTTGCTAAGCACTGCTAACAATGCCAAGTTCATTGAGATTACATTCACATGCCTCCAGAATGGCTGCATCCTATAGCGATTTCATGGCCTTTCGAAGCCTGGGGTATGGACATCATAGGTTTTATTTCTCCCACTTCGAGCAAAGGTCATCGCTTCATCTTCGCCGCTACGGATTATTTCTCCAAGTGGTCAGAAGCATTTGCGTTCAACGAAATGAAGACCTCATCAGTCCTTCAGTTCCTACGCACCAACATCATTTGTCGTTTCGGCATACCCAAAAGATTCGTCCATGATAACGGACCACAATTCCGGGATCATCGATTCTACAGGTTCTGGGACAAATACAAAATCCAAAGCTGTCCTTCGACTCCATACAATCCGGCAGCAAATGGATTAGCAGAAGCTTTCAACAAGACACTCTGCAAAGTCCTCAGAAAAATGGTCTCTAGTCACAAAAGAGACTGGAGCGGCAAAATGTTTGACGCTTTGTGGGCCTATCAAACCACCGTTCGAGGACCAACCCATAGCACACCATTCTCCTTGGTCTATGGATGCGAAGCTGTCGTGCCCTTGGAAGTACAAATTCCTTCCTTGAGGGTATCCTTACAAAATGACATGACTCAAGAAAGCAATGTCAAATTGCAACTCCATGAGCTGGACAATCTCGATGAGAGACGGCTCGAAGCTTAACAAAAGCATTGAACTTTACCAAGCACGCACAGTAGGATCTTTCGACAAAAAGGTCAGGCAACGCGCCTACAAAAAGGGTGAATTGGTCCTTGCGGTAAAAAGACCAATGGTCTTCGCTCACAAGTCCAAAGGCAAATTTGAGCCAAAATGGGAGGGACCCTACGTCATCGACAAGGTTTTCTCCAACAGAGCATACGCACTCCTAAACATGGAAGGTGACAGATGTATGCTGCCCATCAACGATAGGTTCTTAAAGCGGTACTACCCTTGAAGACTTACCCAACTGGGTAAGAGCGCAGGCCAATACCGGTTTCCAGGTACACGCTCGCTAAACCCACCTTTTTTACAATTTTCATGTCAAATGTTGAAATTTCTAGAAATTTAAACAATGCTTACTTTCATTGTTCAAAAATCCAAGTTTAGGAACCTTCCCCCAACTTGACCAAAATTTTCAACCCTTGAACCCAAAATTCATGTTTTGAAACAAAATCCGGATTCAAGGATTTCCACCCTAGTCCACCCTGCCTTTTACCGCCAAAATGGTTTTAGGTCAAAACTTATGACCCTCTTGTCTTTAAACAAAAAAAAAAGGTTTTTCAAAAAACCGCGGGGAAGCGACGCTTAGTCGATACTCGCACAAATTGGAAGCATATGAACCACATTCGACACTTCCAAAATCGCAGGGAGGCGACATTTCATCAATACTTGCAAAATCCAAAACCGTGGAGACGCAACATTTCAGTTGATATCCATAACCCAAATTTCAAAGGTTAAAAAAAAAACCTAAAAATCGTGGAGACGCAACATTTCAGTTGATATCCACAACCCAAATTTCAAAGGTTCAAAAAAAAAAACCTAAAAAAACCATGGAGATGCAACATTTCAGTTGATATCCACAACCCAAATTTCAAAGGTTCGGAAAAACCTAATAAACCATGGAGATGCAACATTTCAGTTGATATCCAAAACCCAAAGGTTTGAGAAAACCACAAATTTCAAAAATCATGGGGAAACGACATCAAGTCAGTACTCGCAAAACCAAAATTTTTGAAAAGCAAGGATGCGACATTCCATCGATACTTGCACCCAAATCCGCGAGGATGCGACATTCCATCGATACTCGCAATCGAATGAGCAAGGATGCGACATTCCATCGATACTTGCAAGAACATTCAGCAGGGAGGCGACTTTTAGTCGATACTTGCATTTTTGAAAACCAGACCGGCTATAAATGCCACAAAAACGGCTATAGATGCCACCAAAACAGGCTATAAATGCCACAAACCGGCTATCAATGCCACAAAACAAAACCGGCTATCAATGCCACAAACAAAAAAAAAATTGGCTTTCAAAAAACCCAGCTATCAATGCCACAAACTCGGCTATCAATGCCAAAACCGGCTATAGATGCCACCAAAACCGGCTCTCATGCCAAAAATCGGCTTCCATGCCACAAACAAAAATCTGGCTTCCATGCCAAAACAATCATTTGACAAAAGATTTTAACAAAATGATAAACCTTTGATCAAATCTCATTTAGCAATTACTTTTATCATAAAAAGATTTAAGTAAGCGTAGGGAAAACAAAAAAAAAAACATCCCATTTAGCAATTACTTTCATCACAAAAAGATTTAACTAAGCGTAGGGAAAACAAAAAAAAAGTACAAAAAAAAATACATGTGGTACCAAAAAAAAAAGAAAGTGTTCACAAGCACTACAGAAAAAAAAAGAGTACCAAAGAAAAAAATACATGTGGTACCAAAAAAAAAATGAAAGAAAGTGTTCACAAGCACTACAAAGAAAAGTACCAAAAACATACAAGTGGTACCAAAAAGAGAAGGATAGTTTCTGCTATAGAAAACAGGAGCTCAATAAAAAATGGTCTCCAACCAAGAGTTCAGCTCCTGAAGCAAACTTTTGGCCTCAGCCGTCAGGGATTCCAGGGCACGATTCTTCAAGAACTTGCCATGAGATACTGGGGTGGGCTGTAACCTCTCTTTCACACTGGGAAGCTTATCCCGAGCAGTTTGGAATTGTTTGTTCTCTTCGGACTTCCTTTTAAGAACTCGATCGGCATCTGCAACCCGGCGAATCAGAGCACTCTCCCTATCACGAGCCTCTGTTATTGCAGTCCACTTGGCAGCGACTTGTGCCTGCAGATGCTCAAGACGTTTCTTGGCCTCATCGACCTCCCTATCATGGATGTTAAGGTCATGTGTCAGCCCAATGATGGTTAGCTCTTCTAAGTTCTTCCCTCGGACTATCTGCTTCCTGCTTTGTGTAGCCTCATCCAGGTTAGACTGAGCCTTATCCGCAGGGTCCAGGAACATCTCCTTGAAGAACTGGTCGTCAGGAAAACCCATGGTCTCAAACCACCTGTCACCCAGCTCAATGATCCTATCAACGATCGCCCTGGCACTTGTGACATCCAGACCAGCCTCTTCGGCATCACCGAGGATCTCACGCACATGCTGAATCATACCAAATCCGGCATCTAAGTGCCCAGAAAACAGAGTCTCAATCCAAGAGCTCAGAACCCGCACCACCACCTTCTTCGCAAAAAGAAGAGATGGCCCAGCTGAAGATTCGCCCAACTCCGTTGGTTGACTGCTCACGTCATCACTCGTTGGAAGAGTAACAAAAGAACTCTTTCCAGTTGAAGCTGCTCCTGTTCAGGAAGTAATCTCAGCACGAGGTATCTCCTCAATAGTGTCAAAACTGGTCCCAGGAGTCTCTACCTCTGGATCGACCTTTGGCATCTCTTGCTCTGGTTCTGAAGGAAGCGACGGACCCTCCTCTGTCACTTCAAAACCTGCCAAAGAAACACAAAAAGGTTTGAATATGATCCTGTTTGAAAATCATTATCAGGGTTATTACTACAAAAAACCTCTTCGACGACTGGCGGAACACTCTCTTCCTCCATGAACTCATCGGAAGCATCATCAACATTTGCGTCCATTGATGGTTCAAAGTCATCGGAATCCTATGGCAAGTTAGCTGACACGAAAAATGTTAGCAAACCAAGTCACAGACACAGACAAAAAAAAAAGAAAAGAAAAAGCAAAATAAGTTATACCAATTGGAGATTCTGGATTCACTCAAGAGTCCCTCGGTTCTTCTTCAGGTGCCCCGACAGGATCCGTCACCACCTCATCGGTTGGAACCTCAGGCATCGCCAAATCTTCCTCTGCTAAAAAAAATAAAGAAAAAACAAGAAACACGAAGCAAATCAAAACATGGAAAAATCCCATGAAAAGAAATGGAAAGAGAAAAAGGAAGAATCATACCTTCACTGACGGTCTCTTCTTCTCAGCTTCTCTTCTCTGGAGGCTCGTCAGCATCCACTGGCACATCCTCATTGATAGTAAGAGGGACTTCCAAGTCAAGAGAGTCCTCATGCTGCCCCTTGCTACGATGATGACTCCTCCTCCTGTTACTCCTGCGGGCTCGCTTCTTAGAGGAACCTGCCCTGCTGTCAGAGTCAGGTTTCCCACTTGACTCCTCACTGGATGGTCTACCCTTATCAGTAGACTCCACGGAAGCTTGCCTCTGTGCCGCTTGCATCCAAGTACCAAGTTCGGCTTCCTCCTGTTCTAGCTGCTCTAAAGCCTCATCGGGTATTTCTCGAACAGCTTCAGAACTAATGACGCCCTGGTCACCGAGAAAGCCTATCTTGTGCTTCTCTCCAAAAAGGAAGGCCCAAACTTCCTCTCGCTAGCCAACATCTGACTTTCCAAGGCCCTTTCCAGATGCCAGCTTCACATCAAGCTCCTTCTTGGAAAGCCCCCGATATGCCGAAAAGCTCTCCGCAAACCACTTCGCAAAGCCGGCAGTCCGGGAAGTCAACAACATAGGATAAGAGATCACGGCTGTAGTGTCTTCAGCACTGTAGAAAGCCCATGCATTTCTCCCGTCCTGTAAACCTCCAAAGCGCTTCACCATGCTTGAAGGCGCTCCAACAACGCCTTGAGAAAAACCCAACTGCAAAGCAAAGCGAGAGGGTACATACGGCTGGATGTCGACGAAAAGATGTCTGCGGTACACCATCGTGCCGACACGTATGGTGAAAAGCCACTCCTTCTCTACATTCGTCAAGGAGTAATGCCTTCCCGACCCCACCCTGGTAGAGTCTCGGGAGTCACCAAAATCAAAAGCCTTCTTCTGCAACTCCGGAGAAAGCTTACTGAAGACTGCCCCATTTCGATGTCCCTGAACCGTCGGATCCTCATGTGGGCAAACAAAAGTGATTCGGACAAGGCTTTGCCCTTAGCCAGCCGAATCATCAGAGGATCATCATCCTGTGAGGCACCCAGCCGGTGGAAGCTAGGACAGTGGTACACGTACCACGAATAAAAGATGTGGGCTGAAAATACCCTATTCATGGGAAGCCCAAGCCGAACCAAAAAAGCAGCAACCTGCAGTTCGGTACACAGGTTGGAGTAAAGAGCTGGCACCAAAGCAAGCTGCTCTCCAAACACCATCTAACAAGCCGGAAAAATACAATGCGGCCTGATGTGCGTTCCATCTCCTCCAGCAAAAATAGCCTCACCAAGCCAATAAGTGAGGTAAAAGAGAGATCTCTTCGCAGTGCAATGTCATGACATATGGCGTTTGTACTCGCACAGAAATCTCTCAACTCTTCTTGCATAGCCAAGATCTTCTTCGAACTTGGATCCTAAGACCTGGCTTCCTGGGTCGCACTATCAGAAGCCTCCCTGCTATCAAAAAAGTTGGGGAAAGAAGAGCTAGAACTCTTCCAATTGCTGGATCTAACTTTCAAACCCTCCTTCTCCTTAAAGAAGTCATAGAAGGCGACGAGTTGAAAGTACAAAAGCCTGAACTCCTCAGACTGCCCCTCAAGGACGCTGTCAATCGGCATAAACTCTTCATAGAGTTTGCCAAGGATGGGCAATCCAGTAATGGCACTCAGCTCCTTCAAAGAGAAACCAATCTCACCATTCGTCACAACGAAGGTATTGGTTTGTGGGAGGAATGACTCCAGCATAGCCATGAAGGCCTCGTCGGAAAATATCACAGTCTCCCTAAAGGCGCGGACCGCATCAAAAATCCCGGCTTCCTTCAAAACGGCGCCACCAATCAGCAGGATGCGATCAGTCCACGACTTCCACTCAGAGTCAGCATTGAAACGGCCACGAAGTCGAAAAGGCTTTATCCAATTGCTGCCGTCACCGCTGAAAATACCAAGGCCCACCGGTCTCAAGTCGACAGACGGATAATCAGAGCCTTGGTAGCCGCTGGATGGCATCAACAGGTCCATGTCAACAGGCGACCTCTCCGTATATCCAGGAGAACCGCCAACAAAAACCCCGGTCTTGATTACATTTGTCCTTCTCACCCAGCTTGGAGGATCTTCCCTCTTAGAGCACGTGGGGGCAAGGCTCATGATCGAGACGATGCGATCAAACGTCGACCGGGTAGCAACAGTCTTCTTCTCGCCATCTGCTGTGAAAGAGAACTGAAAACATCTCCTCTGGTATGTCATGTCATTAGGGACGGCATCACCAAAGAAGAAGGTAGGCTTGGGGAAAACACTCTGATCTTCCATCACCCATGGACGACTGCTTACCATGATCTTATAGAATTCCTCTCCCTTGAGAGTGATCAGTCACTGCCTCATCTCATCTCTGTTGAGGGAGTCGCATTCTTCCAGATTTCTCTCAACATACTGGACCTTCTCAAAGGCCTGCTGAATGGCCAGATTAGAAGATCTAGCAGATCGACGAGGTGCACTTGTAGCAGGCGCTTTACCCTTGTTCATTCTGGAAGAACCACCTAAAAAGGATGGAAAAGAAAAAGATCAAACACCAAAATGACAGAATTTCGCTAAAAAACAAATCTGGCGAAATTTTGACATGATGACAGGGAAATTCCGAAGAAAATGAACTATCCTGAAAGAAATAGAAAGCTTGAAGATGGGCTCAACATTGCTGCGAGCTCCGAAACTCCAAACTTTCAAAACCTCAAAGTCTCGGCAAAATCAGGAAGGGCTCAACATCGTTGCGAGCTCCAAATTCCCAAACTTGCGAAAACTTTCAGGTATGCTATCACATCATGCTACAATTCAATTTACAAAAAATATACATGCATGAACATCTTGGTTTGCGAAAAAATGCATTATCATGATGAGCAAAAAAAAAAGAAAGAAACTTTCTCAAAAAAAAAAAGGGGAGAAAGAAAAGAACAAAAAAATAGAAAACTTTCTCAAAAAAAAAGGAGAAAGAAAGAAAACAAAAAAAAGGGGGGGGGGGGACTGGCCCACAGGCCATGTGGCCGTACGGCCAGATCCGTACAGATCTGTCCGTACGGCCCACAAAAAAAAACATGCAAAAAAGAAAAGAAAAAGAAAGCAAAAAAAAAAAACTTGTGAAAAAAAAAGAAGCAAACACGTGAAAAAAAAAGAAGAAAAAAAAAGAAAGAAATAAAAAAAAAAAGAAAGAACCTTTTTTTTTCTACAATGGAGTTTTCTTGAAAAAGGGAACTTACTTGAAGCCATTGATGGAGAAGAAGAAGAAAAGTCTTGAAGATCTTGAAGAAGAAGAACTCTTGGTCTTGAAGCCCTCTTGGGATTGTTACAAAAGAAAGCAATAAGAGCAAGAGATCCAACCTCCTCCTTGCTTTTATAGAAGAAAGCAAACCAAAGAAGGAAAAAAGAAAGAGGTAAGTGTTACTAATTAGTAACCTTACCAAAAGAAAGAGATTAGAAAGATTCTTTCCCAAAAGAAAGATATCTTTAGAGGGATTCTCTCCAAAAAAGAAATCAATGGGAGATTTTCTCCCAAAAGATAGGATCAATGAAGGATTCTTTCCCAAAAGAAAGATATCTTGAGATATTCTATCCCAAAATAAAGGGAACATGAGAGATTCTCTCCAAGTAAAGATATTCTTAGATATTCTCTATCCAAAGGAGATATTTTTGGATATTCTTTACAAAAATGACACCATATGAGATCTAAGCCATTTCAAAAGCTTAAGGTCCCATGGGTTAGCCCATATGAGCCAGGTTTGACCACCTAGGCACTTAAAAAAAAATTTGGTCTTTTAGTCAAAGAGAAATCCCTCTTACCAAGAGTATACAAAAATGGTTCCATGCCTCTTTTGAGTTGATTGGACAATACAAAGAAAATTCCAAGCCCCATGAGCTTCCAAAAATCAAACCATCCAGCCTCATCTACCAGATTGAGCCAAAATCTTGAAATTGACATTCCACAAAAATCCAAACCAAATCCTGGTCCCCTAACTTGCCACATACAGCTCGTTAGGTCACAAGACCAAAACCAAAAACCAAAACCTGATCCACTAACTTGCCACATACAGCCTGTTTGGTCACAAGATCAAAACCAAAATTGATCCCCCAACATTCCACATACAGCTTGTTGGGTCACACGGTCAAAACCAAACCCGACCCCCTAACCTGTCACATACAGCCTCTTAGGTCACAAGGTCAAAACCCAAATCCACATCCCTGATGTCATCTTCAAAACATTGTCTCGAGATGGTACGTGATCCCTTTCACACCATAAAATTCCCCTGGAAGCTAAAAAGGCTACAAATACCAAAAAGAAAGACTGCTCAAAGACTCTTGGTCCAGTTACAGGCTCTCCTTCACAAATCTCTTCGAGGCACATCGAATACAAATGTTTAGCAACTCGTCGCTGTACCTCGAGGGGGCATTTGTTGACACCAAAAATGTCACTTTGCCTCTTCAAGATCCAAAGAGCTACATGAAGTCGCAACCTGCCATAAATAGGTAATGCTACTTACAAAAAAGCAAATCTTGTCAGAATCAAACAAAAACTGCGAGATCCTTCAAGACAGCCAAAAGAGGAGTACAAAAGAAGTTTCGGGCAATTTCAAAATCATTTGGCCTAACTTCAATTCTCCGGCAGCTGAAAAGGAGCTCCCGGCGGCGAAAGCATCGGAGACACTAAATCTTCGATCAGAGACGATGGATGGTCTTAAAATACATCCAAAAGGCTCCACGTCAAGTTCCCAGTCAAACCGACAACGTTTGACCCTACATCAACCCCCGAACAACTAAATCAAGCCTCTCGGCGGTGAGAACCACCGAGGCCATCACTCATCAGATAGAGCACATGGACGCCTTCAAAATGCTTACAAAGGGCTACACGTAAAATTTCAGGTCATTTCAATAACATTTTACCATACTTTGACGCTCGGAAGCCAAATCAGGCCTCTCGGCGGCGAAGCTCCCCAGGACCATGGTTTCCAAGACAGAGCCTATAGATCATCTTAAAATGACTCCAATAGGTTCCCTGTCAAATTTCAAGTCAATCGAACATCGATTGACCGCACATCAAGCCGCAACATCTTCATCGCGACAAAAGCAAGTCTACTAGTGATAGGGCCCCAAATGGCTTCAAAACTCAAACAAAAGCCTATGGTTGGTCTTATTTATTGCTCAGTAGGCTTCACCGAAATTTCAGGTCATTCCGACATCGTTTGACCCAGCTTCAGCTTCTGACGGAAAATCGGCAGCTCTGCGCAACAAAGTCTTCGGCTTTCCCAGAAAATTGGAAACTTTTCAAAATAAAAAGCAAGGATTCTCATCAGATTTTCTACAGGGAAATCAGGCCAATAAATGATCAAAAATGTCAAGGAAAAATACAGAAGAAAAAAGAATCGAAAAAACAGCAAAAACGGACACAAAACGGGACAAAAGGGGGAAAACCCCCCCAGGGTCGCCAGCCCCTGCGACCCTGGGCCAGGGTTGCAGGCGACCCTGGGGCCCGGGATCGCCCGGTGCGCCCCGAAAACCCCGTTTTTTGCCCTTTTTTTGCGATTCGAAGAATCCGGCCTCTGGTATTTTCCAAGATTCATACTTTTGAGACACCAAATCCTCTGACATCTGTCAAAAACACGGGTTAATCATCAAGAGTATCGAAATCAACATTGATCGCCAACCGGTCAACCAAAAAAGTGTGCTTTCTACCCGACCGATCGAGAAATCGACAGGACAGATGACACCGACCCGCTGTTGGCAACCAACACCTGAAGTTACATGGTCATCCGATGTCGATCTACATGAAGATCCATCGATGATCATCACCAGAAGAATCCCAAAAGACGCGGCACGGCCCGCGACTCTTCAGCTGCTCGGCGACCACTTAATGTGATTAATTGACTAGCTTCATTATAGTCATTAATCCATTTCTTTGGACGGACCAATCAGAAGCAAGCATCCGGGAGTTACAAGTCAAGAGATTCATGGCATTTAACCCATGAAACTCCTCCCATCATGGCGATTAAAGGCGATTAAATGCCCTCAATCTCCTCCGGCCAATCAGAAGTCAAGAAAAAGGAGTTACAAAGTAAAGGAATTAAATCCTGTAACTCCTCCCATTATGCAGCTTAATGACAATAAAAGCCCATAAACCCTCCTAAATGGCTATCAAAAAGCCTATAAATAGGAGAGCACTCCAAGAAGAAAGGACAGAACACAGAAAACACACAACAGGCTACAGAAAATCCGGAAACTCAGACAGAAAAAGGCATCAAAAATCTAAGAGAGAAAACTCTGCGGAAGTTCTACACTAACCACCGCTACAAGGTGACAAAAGTCCCTTGGGGGGTACCCCCCCCCCCCCCAAGGTCCTTGCCTTCTCCTTCTGCCTCCAAATGGCTTAGACGTGGCTTTTCAGCCCTTTTACTTAGTTTTTTATTGGACATAGGACCTCCTTTTGGTCTTTGTCCTCTAAAAACCTGAGGTTATAGCCAAGCCAAGCGAATCAATAGCATCCTCTGTTCTCATCTGCATGGATGATGGCAAAGTCCACATATGGCTTGCGACCGTCAATCTGAATGGGTCCCCCATAATCTCCTGAGAAGTTAGATCCTCCTTTTCTTGCTTTTCATTGTAGTTTGTATTTTTTTAAAAAAGACAAAAATCACAACTCTTGTCTTTCATTATTGATAAGGATTGTAAATCGGCTATAAACGCCAAAATCGGCTATAAACGCCAAAAATCGGCTATAAATGCCAAAAAAATCGCCTTTCACGGCAAATCAAGAAAATGTCTCTTTTCTTAAATATATGTGCAATGGAAAACTTGAAAGAAGTTGATTTCTTTTTTACTTGCGAAGGTTGATCTCCGGATCACCACTTGCAATTCCAAGTAAAATAGAAAATCTAGCACACCCACACAAAAGAAATGTTGATGCACGCCTTTGCCCTTCCGGTTACGAAAGGGTTGGACCCAACAGACTCCCACGTCTGCCGACCTTGGTAGAACCAGGCAGAAGCGCGGTCCATCAATGCTGTTGACAATCAATGCCTGAAGTTACGTGGTCATCTGATGTCGATCTACATGAAGATCCATTAATGATCATCGCTAGAAGAATCCCAAAAGACGTGGCACGGCCCGCGACTCTTCAATTGCTCGGCGACCACTTAATGCGATTAATTGACTAGTTTTATTGCAGTCATTAATTCATTTCGTTGGACAGCCCAATTAGAAGCAAGATTCCAGGAGTTACAAGTCAATTGATTCATGGCATTTAAACCATAAAAATCCTCCCATCATGGTGATTAAAGGCGACTAAATTCCCTTAATCTCCACCTACCAATCAGAAGCTAAGAAAAAGGAGTTACAAAATAAAGAAATAAATATTGTAACTCCTCCCTTTATGTAGCTTTATGACAATTAAGGGTCATAAATCCTCCTAAATGGCTACCTAAAAGCCTATAAATAGGAGAGCACTCCAAAGCATTCAGGATATCACTTCTTCCACAAACACAGATCCCAGATCAGAAAAAAGCACAGAAAATCCAAAGAAAGAAAGAGAGGAAACTCTGCGAAAGTTCTGCATCAGCCACCACTATAAAGGCACAAAAGTCCCGTGGGGGGTACCCCCCAAGGTCCTTGCCTTCTCCTTCTGCCTCCAATGGCTTAGACATGGCTTTTCAGCCCGTCTACTTAGCTTTTTTATTGGGCATAGGACCTCCTCTTGGTCTTTGTCCTCTAAGTTCTGAGGTTGTAGCCAAGCCAAGCGAATCAAGAGCATCCTTTGTTCTCATCTGCATGGATGATGGCGAAGTCCACACATAGCTTGCGACCGTCAATCTGAACGAGTCCCCCACAATCTCCTGAGAAGTTAGATCCTCCTTTTCTTGCTTTTCATTGTATTTTGTATTTTTCCAAAAGAGACAAAAATCACAACTCTTGTCTTTCATTATTGATAAGAATTGTAAATCGGCTATAAACGCCAAAATCGGGTTTAAACGCCAAAATCGGCTATAAATGCTAAAAAAACGGTCTTTCGCGGCAAATCAAGAAAATGTCTCTTTTCTTAAACATATGTGCAATGGAAAACTTGAAAGAAGTTGATTTCATTTTTACTTGCGAAAGTCGATCTCCGGATCACCACTTATAATTCCAAGTGAAATAGAAAATCTGGCACACCCACACACCAAAAAAATGTTGATAAATGCCTTTGCACCTCGGGTACGAAAGGGTTGGACCCCACGGACTGCCACGTCGCCGACCTCGGTAGCACCGAGCAAAAGCACGGTCCATCAAGCTGTCTCCACCCGGTGGGACTCGTTCATTTGAGAACATGATGCTTGGAGATGAAGTATTTGCATACCATATTTTTGCTCTATGCTTATACTTCTTTTCTAGATTCCTTGGCTACTTTCTAGTTGGTGGCCTATGTTGGATTTCTCATCTAAAATAAATGAGATGGGATTTTTGGAAATTTATAATTCTTTGAATTTATTTCCCCTCTTTCTCTTTTCAAAAAAAAAAAATAGATTTCTCATTTTGGATTCAAAATTGAGAAACTTTGATCCTTTCCCTTTCGGGCACCGGTGCTTCTTGAAATGTTGAGCCTGTGAGGGATCAGGGATTGGGCCATCGTTTCTCTTCGATGAGTCTATTCGGGATTTCACAAAAAATTAGATTTCTCATTTTGGATTCAAAATTGAGAAACTTTGATCATTTCCCTTTCGGGCACAGGAGATTGTAGAAATGTTGAGCCTGTGACGAATCGGGGATTAGGCCATCATTTCTCTTCGATGAGTCTGTTTGGGATTTCACAAAGAAAAATCAGATTTCTCATTTTGGATTCAAAATTGAGAAACTTTAATCATTTCCCTTTCGGGCACCGGTGCTTGCAGAAATGTTAAGCATGTTACGGATCGGGGATTCGGCCATTGTTTCTCTTCAATGAGTCTGTTCGCGATTTCACAAAAAAAAAAAAAATAGATTTCTCATTTGGGATTCAAAATTGAGAAACTTTGATCCTTTCCCTTTCGGGCACCAGTGCTTGCAGAAATCTCAGGATCACCACTTACAATTCCAAGTAAAATAGAAAATATGGCACACCCATACACAAAAAAAATGTTGAAGCACGCCTTTGCCCCCCGGGCGTGAAAGGGTTGGTCCCCACGGACTCCCACGTCCACCGACCTCGGTAGCACCAAGCAAAAGCGCAGTCCATCAAGGAGATTATGGGGGACTCGTTCAGATTGACGGTCGCAAGCCATGTGTGGACTTCGCCATCATCCATGTAGATGAGAACAGAGGATGCTCTTGATTCGCTTGGCTTGGTTATAACCTTAGATTTTTAGAGGACAGAGACCAAGAGGAGGTCCTTGATGGACAACGCTTCTGCTCGGTTCTACCGAGGTCGGGGGATGTGGGAGTCCGTTTGATCCGACCCTTTCGTAATCGGGGGGCAAAGGCGTGCATCAACACTTTTTTGTGTGTGGGTGTGCCTGATTTTCTATTTTACTTGGAATTACAAGTGGTGATCCGGAGATCGACCTTCGCAAGTAAAAAGGTAATCAACTTCTTCCAAGTTTTCCATTGCACATATATTTAAGAAAAAAGACATTTTTCTTGGTTTGCCGTGAAAGGCAATTTTATGGCATTTATAACCGATTTTGGTGTTTATAGCCGATTTTTGGCGTTTATAGCCGATTTATAATTCTTATCAATAATGAAAGACAAGAGTTGTGATTTTTTTCTTTTTTAGAAAAATACAAACTACAATGAAAAGCAAGAAAGTGAGGATCTAACTTCTCAGGAGATTGTGGGAGACTCGTTCAGATTGACGGTCACAAGCCATATGTGGACTTCGCCATCATCCATGCAGATGAGAACAGAGGATGCTCTTGATTCGCTTGGCTTCGCTATAACCTCAGACTTTTAGAGGACAAAGACTAAGAGGAGGTCTTATGTCCAATAAAAAGCTAAGTAGACGGGCTAAAAAGCCACGTCTAAGCCCTTGGAGGCAGAAGGAGAAGGTAAGGACCTTGGGGGGGTACCTCCCAAGGGACTTTTTTCACCTTGTAGCGGTGGCCGGTGCAGAACTTCAGCAGAGTTTTCTCTCTTTCTTTCTCTTAGATTTCTGATGCCTTTTTTTGTCTGGATTTCCGGATTGTCCGAAGTCTATCTTGGAATGCTTAGGATTGTCTCCTATTAATAGGCTCTTGGTAGCCATTTAGGAGAGTTTATGGGCTTTTATTGTCATTAAGCCGCATAATGGGAGGAGTTATAGGATTAAATTCCTTTATTTTGTAACTCCTTTTTCTTGGCTTCTGATTGGCCGGAGGAGAGTGAGGGCATTTAATCGCCTTTAATCACCATGATGGGAGAAGTTTCATTGGTTAAATTCCATGAATCAATTGACTTGTAACTCCCGGATGCTTGCTTCTGATTGGGTCGTCCAAAGAAATGAATTAATGACTGCAATAAAGCTAGTCAATTAATCGCATTAAGTGGTCGCAGAGCAGTTGAAGAGTCGCGGGCCGTGCCGCGTCTTTTGGGATTCTTCTGGCGAGGATCATCGATGGATCTTCATGTAGATTGACATCGGATGACCATGTAACTTCAGGTATTGGTTGCCAACAGCGGGTCGGTGCCATCTGTCCTGTCGATTTCTCGATCCGTCGGGTAGAAAGCACACTTTTTTGGTTGACCGGTTGGCGATCAATGTTGATTTTGATACTCTTGATGATTAACCCGTGATTTTGACGGATGTCAAAGGATTTGGCACCTCAAAAGTATGAATTTTGGAAAATCCCAGGAGTTGGAAGCTTCGAATCACGAAAAACGATGAAAAAGGGGCCTTCCGGGGCCAACCCGGCGATTCCGAGCTCGATGGTCGCCGGCAACCATGGGCCAGGGTCGTAGGGTGGGGGAAATTTCCCCCATTTTGTCCCGTTTTGCGGCCGTTTTTGATGTTTTTCGATTCTTTTTTCTTTTGCATTTTTTCTTGACATTTTTTATCATATATTGGCCTGATTTCCCTGTAGAAAACTTTATGAGGATCCTTGCATTTTTTAGTGCAAAGTTTCTAATTTTCCGGGAAAGCAGAAGACTTTGTCGCGCAGAGCTGCCGATTTCCCGTCAGAAGCTGAAACTGGGCCAAACGATGTCGGAATGACCTGAAATTTGGGGTGAAGCCTCCTGAGCTATAAATAAGACCAACCATAGGCTTTTATTTGAGTTTTGAAGCCATTTGGGGTCCTATTGCCAGTAGACTTATTTTTATCGTGATGAAGATGTCGCGGGTTGATGTGCGGTCAACCGATGTCCGATTGACTTGAGATTTGACAGGGAACCTATTGGAGTCATTTTAAGATGATCCATAGGCTTTGTCTTGGAAACCACGGTCCCGGGGAGCTTCGCCGCCGAGAGGCCTGATTTGGCTTCCGAGCGTCAAAGTATGGTCAAATGTTGTCGAAATGACCTGAAGTTTGACGTGTAGCCCTTTGTAAGCATTTTGAACCCGTCCATGTGCTCTTTCTGATGAGTGATGACCTCGGTGGTTCTCGCCACCGAGAGGCTTGATTTAGTTATTCGAGGGTTATTATATGGTCAAACGTTGTCGGTTTAACTTGGAACTTGACGTGGAGCCTTTTGGATGTATTTTGATACCATCCACAGGCTCTGATCGGAGATTTGGTGTCTCCGATGCTTTCGCCTCCGGGAGCTCCTTTTAAGCTGTCGGAGAAGCGAAGTTAGGCCAAATGATTTTGAAATGGCCCGAAACTTCTTATGTACTCCTCTTTAGGCTGTCTTGAAGGATCTTACAGTTTTTGTTTGATTCTGACAAGATTTGATTTTTTGGAAGTAGCATTGCGTATTTTTGGAAGGTTGTGACTTCATGCAGCTTTTTGGATCTTGAAGAGGCAAAGTGACATTTTTGGTGTCAACAAATGGCCCCTCGAGGTGCAGCGACGACTTGCTTAACTTTTGTAGTCGATGTGCCTCGAAGAGATTTTTGAAGGAGAGCTTGTGACTTGACCAAGAGTCTTTGAGCAGTTTTTCTTTCGGTATTTGTAGTCTTTTGAGCTTCCAAAGGAATTTTATGGTAGTGAAAGGGATCACATACCATCTCGAGGCAAAGTTTCGAAGATGACATCAGGGATTTGGATTTGGGTTTTGACCTGGTGACCTAACAAGCTGAATGTGGCAGGTTAGGGGGTCGGGTTTGGTTTTGACCGTGTGACCCAACAAGCTGTATGTGGAATGTTGGGGGGTCAATTTTGGTTTTGATCTTGTGACCTAACGGCTATATGTGGCAAGTTAGGGGATCATGTTTTGGTTTTTGGATTTGGTCTTGTGACCTAACAAGCTGTATGTGGCAAGTTAGGGGACCAGGATTTGGTTTGGATTTTTGTGGAATGTCAATTTCAAGATTTTGGCTCAATTTGGTAAATGAGGCTGGATGGTTTGATTTTTGGAAGCTCATAGGGCTTGGAATTCTTTTTTGTATGGTCTAACCAACTCAAAAGAGGCATGGAACCATTTTTGTATGCTCTTGGCAAGAGAGATTTCTCTTTGACTAAAAGCCCAAATTTTTTTTTTAGTGCCTAGGTGGTCAAACCTGGCTCATATGGGCTAACCCATGGGACCTTAAGCTTTTTGGAATGGCTTAAATCTCATATGGTGTCATTTTTGTAAAGAATATCTAAAAATATCTCCTTTGGATGGAGAATATCTAGGAATATCTTTATTTGGAGAGAATCTCTCATGTTCCCTTTATTTTGGGAGAGAATATCTCAAGATATCTTTCTTTGGGAGAGAATATCTCAAATCTCCTATCTTTTGGGAGAAAATCTCTCATTGATTTCTTTTTGGGAGAGAATCCCTTAAGATAACTTTCTTTTGGGAAATAATCTTTCTAATTTCTTTCTTTTGGTAAGGTTACTAATTAGTAACACTTACCTCTTTCTTGTTTCCTTCTTTGGTTTGCTCTCTTCTATAAAAGCAAGGAGGAGGTTGGATCTCTTGCTCTTATTGCTTTCTTTTGCAACAATCCCAAGAGGGCTTCAAGACCAAGACTTCTCATTCTTCAAGATCTTCAAGACTGTCTTCTTCTTCTCCATCAATGGCTTCAAGTAAGTTCCTTTTTTCAAGAAAACTCCATTGTAGGAAATAGGATGATAAAAGTTCTTTCTTTTTTTTTGTTTCTTTCTTTTCTTTTCTTTTTTTTTCTTTTTCACGTGTTTTCCCCTTTTTTTTACACGTGTTATCTTTTTTTTTCTCGTGCTTTCTTTTTTTTTTGCATGTTTTTTTTCTTTTTGTGGACCGTACGGATCTGGCCATACGGCCACGTGGCCTGTGGCCAACTCCTTTTTTTTGTTTTCTTTCTCTCTTTTTATCATGATAATGCATTTTTTGTTTGGCAAACCAAGATGTTCATGCACGCATTTTTTGTAAATTTGTAGCATGATATGATAACATACCTTAAAGTTTTTGCAAATTTGGGAATTTGGAGCTCGCAGCGATGTTGAGCCCTTCCTGATTTTGCGGAGACTTTGAGATTTCGAAAGTTTGGAGTTTCGGAGCTCGCAGCCATGTTGAGCCCATCTTCAAGCTTTCTATTTCTTTCGGGATATTTCCTTTTTCTTCGGAATTACCCCGGAGTCATGTCAAAATTTCGCCAGATTTTTTTTAGCGAAATTCTGTCATTTTGATGATTGATCTTTTTCTTTTCCAACCTTTGCAATTGGTTCCTCCAGAACGAACAAGGGTAAAGAGCCTGCTACAAGCGTACCTCGTCGATCCGCTAGATCTTCTAATCCGGCCGTCCAGCGGGCCTGGGAGAAGGTCGAGTATGTTGAGAGAAATCTGGAAGAGTGCGGCTCCCTCAACAAAGATGAGATGAGGCAGCGACTGATCGCTCTCAAGGGAGAGGAATTTTACAAGATCATGGTAAGCAGTCGTCCGTGGGTGATAGACAATCAGAGGGTTTTGCCCAAGCCTACCTTCTTCTTTGGTGATGCAGTCCCTGACGACATAACATACCAAAGAAGATGTTTTCAGTTCTCTTTCACAACTGATGGTGAGATGAAGACTGTTGCTACCTGGTCGATGTTTGATCGCACCGTCTCGATCATGAGCCTTTCCCCCACGTGCTCTAAGAGGGAAGATCCTCCAAGCTGGCTGAAGAGGACAAATGTAATCAAGATCGGGGTTTTTGTTGGCGGCTCTCCTGGATATGCAGAGAAGTCGCTTGCTGACATGGACATGTTGATGCCGGCCAGTGGCTACCAGGCTTTGATTATTAGTCGGTCGATTTGGGACCGGTGGGCCTTGGCATTTTCAGCGGTGATGGCAGCAATTGGGTGAACCCTTTTCGACTTCGTAGCTGTTTCAGTGCTGACTCCAAGTGGAAGTCATGGACTGATCGCGTCCTACTGATTGGTGGCGCCGTTTTAAAGGAAGCCGGGATTTTTGATGCGGTCCGCGCCTTTAGGGAGACCGTGATCTTTTCCGACGAGACCTTCATGGCTATGTTCGAGTCATTCCTTCCACGAACCAATACCTTCATTGTGACGAATGGCGAGATTGGTTTCTCTTTAAATGAGCTGAGCGTCATTACTGGATTGCCCATCCTAGGCAGACTCTATGAGGAGTTTATGCCGATCGACAGCGTCCTTGAGGAGTAGTCGGAGGAGTTCAGGCTTTTGTACTTTCAGCTCGTCGCCTTCTATGATTTTTTGAAGGAGAAGGAGGGCTCAAAAGTAAGATCCAGCAGTTGGAAGAGTTTTAGCTCTTCGTCTCCCAACTTCTTTGAAAGTGGGGAGCCTTCTGATAGCATGACTTGGGAAGACAGGGCTAAGGATCCGGGTTCGAAGAAGATTTCGGCTATGCAACAAGAGTTGAGAGATTTTTTTGCGAGTACAAATGCCATGTCCTGACATTGCACTGCGGAGAGATCTCACTTTTACCTCACTTTATTGGCTAGGTGAGGCCATTTTTGCTGGAGGAGATGGAATGCACATCAGGCCGCATTGTATTTTTTCGGCTTGTCAGATGGCGTTTGGAGAGCAGCTTGCTTTGGTGCCAGCTCTTTACTCCTACTTGTGCACCTAACTGCAGGCTGCTGCATTCTTGGGTCGGCTTGGGCTTCCCATTAACAGGGTATTTTCAGCCCATATCTTCTATTCGTGGTTTGTGTACCACAGTCATGGCTTCCACCGGCTGGGTGCTGCACAGGATGATGATCCTCTCATGATTCGACTGGCGAAGGGCAAAGCCGTGTCCGAGTCACTTTTGTTTGCCCGCATGAGGATCCGACGGTTCAAGGACGTCAAGATGGGGCAGTTTTCAGTGAAGCTTTCTCCGGAGTTGCGGAAGAAGGCTTTTGATTTTGGTGGGATCGGGAAGGCATTACTCCTTGACAAAGGCAGAGAAGGAGTGGCTTTTCAGTATACGTGTCGGCACGATGGTGTACAGCAGACATCTTTTCATTGACATCCAGTCGTTGTACCTTCTCGCTTTGCTCTGCAGTTAGGCTTTTCTCAAGGCGTTGTTCGAGCGCCTTCAAGCATGGTGAAGCGCTTTGGAGGTTTACAGGACGGGAGAAACGCTTGGGCTTTCTATAGTGCAAAAGACACTACTGCCATGATTTCTTATCCTGTGTTGTCGACTTCCCAGACTGCCGGCTTCACGAAGTGGTTCACGGAGAGCTTTTCGGCATATCGGGGGCTTTCCAAGAAGGAGCTTGATGTGAAGCTATCGTCTGGAAAAAACCTTGGAAAGACGGATGGCGTCCGGCGAGAGGAAGTTTGGGCCTTCCTTTCTAGAGAGAAGCACAAGATAGTCTTTCTCGGTGACCAGGGCGTCATTGGTTCTGAAGCTGTTCGAGAAATACCTGATGAGGCTTTATAGCAGCTAGAACTAGAGGAAGCTGAGCTTGATGCTTGGATGCAAGCGGCACAGAGGCAAGCTTCCGTGGAGTCTACTGGTAAGAGTAGACCATCCAATGAGGAGTCAAGTGGGAAACCTGACTTGACAGTGGGGCAGGTTCCTTTAAGAAGCGAGCCCACAGAAGTAAGAGGAAGAGGAGTTATCATCGCAGCAAGGGGCAACATGAGAACTCTCCTGACATAGAAGTCCCTCTTACTATCAATGAGGAGGTGCCAAGGAATGTTGATGAGCCTCCAGAAAAGAGAAGCCGATAAGAAGAGACCGTCGGTGAAGGTATGATCCTTCCTTTTTCTCTTTCCATTTCTTTTCATGGGATTTTTCCATGTTTTGATTTGCTATCTTCCCTTGTTGTTCAATTTTTTTTAGCAGAGGATGAAGACTTGGCGATGCCTGAGGTTCCTGCCGATGAGGCGGTGACGGATCCGGTTGCTGTTGGAAATAGGGTGGGCCTCTAGGATAGGTTTCAAAAACTTTTGACCCACTTGATGCAGGGATCAACTATCCAGAAGGCTATAAAACCCAATCCAAGATCCATGTCCTCAATCTCAGCCATCATGATCAGTAAATACAATCTATCTAGAAGATAAAAACAACAACTAACAAGCATCCATAATAATCTACAACATGCAAGGAAGTGGATTATACCTTTGGAGCTTGGTTGTGCTCTAATGGAGAAGTTGCGTCTTTCTTTGATGATGAAACGCTTTCACTAATCAAATAGGAATCTCCAAGACCTCTTGATCTTCTACGCTATGACCCGTATCAGATTCTCCTTTTTCTCAAGAAGATGGTGGGATCTCCAAGAGAAAACTACTAGGAACTCTAAGGAGGAACTAGAAAGAGAACTAGAAGAGGGAAGAGAAGAAGGAGCTCGTGCAACACTTGCACTAGGGAGGCTTGGGCGTGAATCCCAATGCTATGGAGCATGGTTGGACGTCCAGCCCTCTTCTCCTCTATTTATAGCTTTTGCAAGTTGCCTCCTCTTTTCTAATTACAATAGAAGTCTTACTTCCATTAATTAGTAACTTACCATATCATAATTAGAAGTCTCACTTCAAATATGATTAGTAACTTTCCAATTCCTTTCTAATTAAAATAGAAGTCTCACTTCTACTAAAATTAGTAAGTCTATTATTACCACTATTAGAAGTCTCACTTCAAATAGAAATAGTAACTTTCCTTTTAGAGTTCAACTAGAATTAGAGACTTTCTAATAATTGGGCTAGCGTGGGGACCACAAGGGATTTCTTAGAAAGCTGGCTCCAACTGGGACACGCGAACCCACATCTCATGTGTAATCCGGGCCCACAGTTAATTGCAAATAACTCCACTATATAAATGCAATTGAACTCCAATCTTAGGAATATTACATAGAAGACCCTAAACTTCCACAGTACCACAAGTAGACCCCTCTATCAATATCCATGGATCAATTGGACCTGTCTTCCAAACTAGATCCATATCTTATTATCCTTGAGCCCCAATTAATTATAATGATCATAGGTACCTTTCCAATTAACTCTTAATCGGAATGGGTGCGCACTTACCAATGATAAATCCATTAATTGGCACAAGGGGATATTAGAGATAGATTCCATCTTGACCATTGAACGTTCCCACAGCTCTACTACCACGTACCCAAATCACCGAGGTGTTGACCTAAAGTTGGCCTCACTCATTGGTGACTCAAAGCAAATGAATAGATAGAAACTTGAGTTCATTAATGTCTCAGGATTGAGGGCCTATTGCTAGGGAATTGTGAGAGCAGACCTTAAAGTAAAGACAGTGTTTATAAGGTGTTTCTCATGGTCCTTCAATACATCCAATGTACCAGCACTATGATCTAGAATCTTCCATTTTGATGATTGAGACAAATCACACTATCTCATAGTGATCAAACAGTATGAGATGTCCAGTCTCATCACTGGTTGTGATAATATTTAAGTATAAGATTTGCCACACATGTCTCCCGTATGTGGATCTCATCCATACACATGTGTTACATCTAATATACTTGTGGACTCCGGTTCATCTCATGAACCATCATGTCATTCGTATTGGTTATGTGCATATATATAATAAATCATCACTCATCTCATGAACGGAAAGCATGAATATACTGATAAATAAAGAAATTAATCAATTTATTATATCATCTACTAGATTGAGTCCATAAAACTAACAGTTGCTGCACCAGAAGAAGAACCGAGGGACTCTGGAGTGGTTCCAGAATCTCCATCTGGTATTACTTCTTTTGCTTTCTTTTTTTTTTTTGTCTATGACTTGGTTTGCTAACATTTTTCTTGTCAACTGACTTGGCACAGGATTCCGATGACTTTGAACCATCGATGGATGCAAATGTTGACGATGCTTCCGATAAGTTCATGGAGGAAGAGAGTGTTCCACCAGTCGTCGAAGAAGGTATTTTGTAGTAATAACCCTGATAATGATTTTCAAACAGGATCATATTCATTCCTTTTTGTGTTTCTTTAGTAGGTTTTGAAGTGACAGAGGAGAGTCCGTCGCTTCTTTCAGAACCAAAGCAAGAGATGCCAGAGGTTGATCCGGAGGTAGAGACTCCTGCAACCAATTCTGACACGGTGGAGGAGGTACCTCGTGCTGAGATTTCTTCCCCAGTAGCTCCGACTGGAAAGAGTTCTTTTGTTCCTCTTCCAACGGGGCATGACATGAGCAGCCGACCGTCGGAGCAGGGCGAATCTTCAGCTGGGCCATCTCTTCTTTTTGCGAAGAAGGTGGTGGTGGTTCTGAGTTCTTGGATTGAGACTCTCCTTGCTGGACACTTGGATGCCGGATTTGGCATGATCCAGCATGTGCAGGAGATTCTCGGTGATGCCGAAGAGGCTGGTCTGGATGTCACAGGTACCAGGGTGATCGTTGATAGGATCATTGCACTGGGTGACAAGTGGTTTGAGACCATTGGCTTTGCTGATGACCAGTTCTTCAAGGAAATGTTCCTGGACCCTGCTGATAAGGCTAAGTCTGACCTGAATGAGGCTACATAAAGCAGGAAGCAGCTAGTCCGAAAGAAGAACTTAGAAGAGCTAGCCATCATTGGGCTGACACATGACCTTAACATCCTTGATAGGGAGGTCGATGAGGCCAGGAAACATCTTTAGCATTTGAAGGCACAAGTCGCTGCCGAGTGGGCTGCTATAACAGAGGCTCGTGACAGGGAGAGTACTCTGATTCGCCAGGTTACAGATGCTGATCGAGTTCTTGAAAGGAAGTTTCAAGAGGACAAACAATGGCAAACTGCTCGGGATAAGCTTCCCGGTGTGAAAGAAGGGTTACAGCCTACCCCAGCATCTCATGGCAAGTTCCTAAAGAAGCGTGCCTTGGAAACTCTGACGATTGAGGTCAAAAGTTTGCTTGAGGAGCTGAAATTTTGGCTGGAAACCATTTTTGGTTAAGCTCCTAATTTTTGTAGCAGAAACTATCCTTCTTCCCTTTTTTTTTTGGTACCACATGTATTTTTTTTTGTACTCTCTTTTTTTTGTAGTGCTTGTAAACACTTTCTTTTTTTTGGTACCGCATGTAATCTTTTTTGTACTCTTTTTTTTTGTTCTC
Source organism: Litsea cubeba (assembly GCA_012931725.1). Lineage (NCBI taxonomy): Eukaryota > Viridiplantae > Streptophyta > Magnoliopsida > Laurales > Lauraceae > Litsea > Litsea cubeba. The sequence goes on along the minus strand of CM022944.1, from coordinate 72,258,440 downwards.
CCTATGCTCGCTTAAATCTTTTTGTGATGAAAGCAATTGCTAAATGGGATGCTTTTTTTTGTTTTCCCTACACTCGCTTAAATCTTTTTTGTGATGAAAGCAATTGCTAAATGGGATTTGATCAAAAGCTTATTATTTTGTGAAAATCTTTTGTCAAATGATTGTTTTGGCATGGGAGCCAGATTTTTTTTTGTGGCATGGAAGCCGATTTTGGCATGAGAGCCAGTTTTTTGTGGCATTAATAGCCGGGTTTTTTGAAAGCCAAGTTTTGGTTTGTGGCATTGATAGCCGGTTTTGTTTTGTGGCATTGATAGTCGGTTTGTTTTGTGGCATTGATAGCCTGTTTTGGTGGCATTTATAGACGGTTTGTTTTGTGGCATTGATAGCCAGTTTGTGGCATTTATAGCTTGTTTTGGTGGCATTTATAGCCGGTTTGTGGCATTTATATCCGGTTTGTTAGCATTTATAGCCGGTTTTTTGTTTTCAAAAAATGCAAGTATCGACTAAAAGTCGCCTCCCTGCTGAATGGTCTTGCAAGTATCGATGGAATGTAGCATCCTTGCTCATTCGGTTGCGAGTATCGATGGAATGTCACATCCTCACGGATTTGGGTGCAAGTATCGATGGAATGTCGCATCCTTGCATTTCAAAAATTTTAGTTTTGCGGGTACTGACCTGATGTCGTTTCCCCACGTTTTTGAAATTTGCGGTTTTCTCGAACCTTTGGGCTATGGTATCAACTGCAATGTTGCAACTCCACGGTTTCTTGGTTTTTTCAAACCTTTGAAATTTGGGTTGTGGATATCAACTGAAATGTTGCGTCTCCATGGTTTTTAGGTTTTTTCGAACCTTTGAAATTTGGGTTGTGGATATCAACTGAAATGTTACGTATCCACGTATTTTTTTGTTTGATTTTGCAAGTATCGACAAAATGTCGCTTCCCTGTGATTTTGGAAATGTCGAACGTGGTTCGCATGCTTTCGATTTGTGCGAGTATCGACTAAGCGTCGCTTCCCCGTGGTTTTGGAAATGTCGAACGTGGTTCGCATGCTTCCGATTTGTGCGAGTGTCGACTAAGCGTAGCTTCCGCGTGGTTTTTTTAAAAATCATTTTTTTTAAAGACACGAGGGTCATAAGTTTTAACCTAAAACCATTTTGGCGGTAAAAGGTAGGGTGGACTTGGGTGGAAATCCCTGAATCCGGATTTTGTTCCAAACCATGAATTTTGGGTTCAAGGGTTGAAAATTTTGGTCAAGTCAGGGAAAGGTTCCTAAACTTGGAATTTTTGAACAATGAAACGATGAAAGTAAGCATTGTTTAAATTTCTAGAAATTTCAACATTTGATATGAAAATTCTAAAAAGATTGGGTTTGACGAGCGTGTACCAGGAAACCGGTTTTGGCCGTACATGCATTGCTCTTACCCAATTGGGTAAGTCTTCAAGGGTAGTACCGCTTTAAGAACTTGCCGTTGATGGGCAGCATGCATCTGTCACCTTCCATGTTTAGGAGTGCGTATGTGCCGTTGGAGAAAACATTGTCGATGACGTAGGGTCCCTCCCATTTTGGCTCAAATTTGCCTTTGGACTTGTGAGCGAAGACCATTGGTCTTTTTACTGCAAGAACCAAGTCACCCTTTTTGTAGGCACATTGCCTGACCTTTTTGTCGAAAGATCACGCCATGCATGCTTGGTAAAGTTCAATGCTTTGTCGAGCTTCGAGCTGTCTCTCATCGAGATTGTCCAGCTCATGGAGTCGCAATTTGACATTGCTTTCTTGAGTCATGTCATTTTGCAAAGATACCCTCAAGGAAGGAATTTGTACTTCCAAGGGTACGACAGCTTCGCATCCATAGACCACGGAGAATGGTGTGCTATGGGTTGGTCCTTGAACGGTGGTTCGATAGGCCCACAAAGCTTCGGACAGTTTGTCGCTCCAGTCTCTTTTGTGACTAGAGACCATTTTATTGAGGATTTTGCAGAGTGTCTTGTTGAAAGCTTCTGCTAATCCGTTTGTTGCCGGATTGTATGGAGTCGAAGGACAGCTTTGGGTTTTGTATTTGTCGCAGAACCTGTAGAATCGATGATCCCGGAATTGTGGTCCGTTATCATGGACGAATCTTTTGGGTACGCTGAAATGACAAATGATGTTGGTGCGCAGGAACTGAAGGACTGATGAGGTCTTTATTTCGTTAAGCGCAAATGCTTCTGACCACTAGGAGAAATAATCCGTAGCGGCGAAGATGAAGCGATGACCTTTGCTCGAAGGGGGCGAAATAAGACCTATGATGTCCATACCCCAGGCTTCGAAAGGCCATGAAATCGCTGTAGGATGTAGCCATTCTGGAGGCATGTGAATGTAATCTCCATGAACTTGGCATTGTTTGCAGCGCTTAGCAAATTACATTGCGTCAGCTACCATGGTAGGCCAGTAATAATCTAACCTTTTTATCTGATCATAGAGGTTGAGACCAGCCTGATGAGCTCCGCAAAGACCAGCATGAACTTCTTTGAGTATTTCTTCAGCCTCTTGTTATGACAAGCAGCGTAGAAGTACTCCGTTGAAGGATTTCCTATAAAGGATTTTTGAAGGAATATCCAAATGAAAGCTTGGGGTTCGCCTTTGGATGCTTACCCATTCTTTTGGATCTTCAGGTAGGATTCTGAACATAGTGTAATCAATGAACGGATCCCTCCAGTCGCCGATTGAAGTTTGAAGGATTGAAATCCGACTTCCAACCACTTAGTGGCATTCAGCAACTGGTTGATGTGTGTTAAGAGGAGGAAGGATTCTTCTTTCGCACACTGTGATTTGCATGTTTTCCCCTTCCTGGATTGCCATAGATGCGGCAAGTCCAGCCAGGGCATCTGCACGTATGTTTTCACCTCTACGAATGTGGGTGATGTGACAGATGTCAAACTTTTGTAGAAGCGATTATGCCTTGTTGTAGTAAGGCAGCAGATCAGGCTTCCTGACTTCAATTTTCTGATTCATCTGGTTGACGATCAGTTGAGAGTCTCCAAAGATTTCCAGCATGGTGATACCGGATTCGATGGCGAATTCCAATCCTAGGATCAGAGCTTGATATTCAGCTGCATTATTTGTGCATGGTTTCAGTAGCGAGAAACCGTGTGGAATCATGTATTTGTCGGGGCTAACAAAGAGGATGCCAACTCCTGAGATCAGCTGTCTTTTTTCATTTGTCCTGGTTGCACCGTCAAAGTACATGTCCCAGGAGGCATTTTGTGAGAAAGTCTCCACATTGTAGACTGGTTCGTCTGGGAGATCATCTCTGAGTGGAGAATCTTTAGGTAATGGATGCTCTGCAAGAAAATCTGCTAGAGCTTGCCCTTTGATTGCCTTTTGTGGTACATACCTAATATCAAATTGTGACAGAAGGATGGACCATTTTGCCAGTCTGGCATTGAGAGAACCTGCTTTTGTGACAAGGACCTTCAAGAGGTTGATCCTCGAGACCAGGTAGACTGTGTTGGAAAGCAAGTAGTGACGCAGCTTTTGTACGGCGAACATCACTACAAGGCATTCCTTTTCGACTGGAGAGTAGTGATGCAATGAACCTACTAGCATGCGGTTGAGTTAGTATAGAGCAGCTTCTTTTCTTTCATCATTTTCTTGTGCAAGCAGAGCACCCAGAGAGTGATCAAGGGCTCTTGTGTACAAGATGAATGGTTTTCCAATGGTAGGAGCAGCTAACAATGGAGGTTTGGTCAGGTATGACTTGATATCTTGGAATGCAGCCTCACAGTCAGCATCCCAGACAAAGTTTACACCTTTTTTCATCAATCGGGAGAATGGACGGCATTTCCCCAAAAGATTGGAGATGAACCGTCTGATGTAGGCCAATCTCCCTTGAAGCCCTTTGAGTTCTCTCAAGGTTCTTGGAGAGGGCATTCCTAGAATGGCTTTGAATTTTATGGGGTCAAGCTCTATTCCAGCTTTCCGAACTAAGAGTTCGAGGAACTTACCCGATGAGACGCCGAAGAAGCATTTCAAAGGATTCATTCCCAGTTTGTGTTTGCGAAGTCGGAGGAAGCCTTCTTGAAGGTCTTCGAGATGATCTTCTTTTCTTTTGCTTTTGACAGCGAGGTCATCAACGTAACATTCAACGATCTTGTGCTGCATATCTTGGAATATCTTCATCATAGCCCTCTGATATGTGGCACCAGCATTTTTCAGACCAAATGGCATGACAGTGTAGCAATACACGCCAAATGGGGTCCGAAAAGATGTATGTTTTTCATCTTCAGGATGTATCTTTATCTAATTGTAGCCAAAGAAACCATCCATGAATGTCATTCGCTCGAATCCACAGGTATTATCAATCATTACCTCTTGTATGGGGAGCGGAAATTCATCTTTAGGGCATGCGCGATTCAGGTCTCTATAGTCAATACAGACCCTGATCTGCCCGTTTTTCTTTGTCACGGGGACAATGTTGGCCAAACATTCAGGATGTTGTTCCCTCACAGATGAAGCCGACGCTTTTGAGTATTTGAACTTCTTGTTCAATTTTATCCATCACATCTGGACGGAATCTTCTTTGGCCCTGCTTGACAGGCTTGATGTCTTCTTGAAGATTGAGTTTGTGGACTGCTATTTTGCGGTCTAAACCAGGCATTTCAGCGTAAGACCATGCAAAGCAATCAATGAACTCACGAAGAAAGGCGATATACTGAGGTAACTCATCATCCTTTATATTCTTGCTTATGAATACAGGACGTGGGTTATCTCGTGTTCCCAAGTCTATCTTTTGAACATGATCTTCTGTTGGAAGGTCCGAAGGTGGTTCCTCCATAATATTTTTAGAGGCTTCCAGCTTAACGAAACCTTCTAGGGTTTCAAGGGCATTTCTAGACCAAGGTTTTGTTCCTTTCCACGGGTCTTCTTGATCGGCAATTTTCTCGAGGTTTGCTGTGAGATGATCCCAATCGCCTGTTGAAACCAGATCGAAGTAAGGTACTTCTTTTGGAGATGAGGGTTCTTCTGGGTCAGAAGACCATATGTCTGTGCCATCGGACAATTCCTCTTCATTGTCAGAGAAATTGTACCAATTGGATGAGCTTCCTTGATCTTTGTCATGTGACTCATCGAAGAGATATCTAGGGAGATCGATGTCTTCATGGACTTGAGATGTTGAGGCTTGGTCAGTAAATTGACTTTTAAGCCTTTGTGTCAACTATCTCAGGGAGTCTCGGGATCATACCCTAGCCTGTGTGAATACTTTTCTGCATGGCCGTAGAGTCTCCAATCTTCTAGCTGGCTTTTGGTCAAGACGGGCCCAATGGCGTGAGAATAACGTGTTCTTCTCCCAAACCAACTGGGTTTTGAGCATCATAGCCCATTTTCTTCATAATAGCTTGTGCCACAGGACTATATAAGGATAGTTGAGGCATACGTTCATTTTGGAAGGGTTCACGCATGGGGTTTGATGAAGAAGCGTCCGATCTATGGAAGAAGATCGGCTTTTCCTTTGCTGAAGTTACTGAAACAACGAAGGAAGCTTACGTAGGATCTTCTATGTCAGAAGTTGTCTCCATTGGAGTAAGAGCAGGCTGAACTTGCTGAGTGTCAGCTTGGCTTGATGATGTGTCATCTTCTGGCTCTGAATCCGAATCCATGTCTTGCATGATAGACAAGAAAGAGACAACAAATTTTCCCCCAGACTTTTGTTTTGCCTTCTCACTTTAGTCGTGATGACCGAAGGCTTTGAAGGTTTGAGGGAGATGATGAAGGGAGTTTGAATGCTCTCTTCGGATTTTCCAGATGGTTTGTTTTCTTCCGGTGATTGTTGAGGAGCCTTGCCTTTATCTTTCTAGAGATTTTCGGCAAAGGGTGCTGTGTGCTTCTCCTCTTCTTCTTTTCCACCTTCATACATCTGTGAGTCTACAAAGTGGACTTCTTTACCTTTATAGGGCTTTCTGTCCGTAAAGACTCTATGTATCATGCCATCATCGCCAACAAACTGATGCCTTGATGTAGAGTTTAAGGGACAACACCATTCTCGTGGATCCAGGGGCGTCCGAGAAGGATGTTGTAGCATAAAGGGGTTTTTATTGCATATACAGTGACCTCAAAGATAAGATCACCGATCTGCAACTTGAACCTGATTTTGCCGATAGGCCTTGAGTACTCCCATCGTATCCAAAGATAGATACAGATGTGTGGCTCAGCTTGCTGGGTGGGATGCCCAACTCTTCGAGAGCCGAAGTGGAGATGAGGTTGAGTGCAAAACCTGGGTCGATCTGAACTCTGTGCATAGGCATTTCCTTGATGTACCCTGTGAAGTACAGGGGTCGGTTGTGCCTTATTTTGCCAAGTAGGAGGTCGTCCTTAGTGAAGGCGATGGTTGCATTGGCTGCCTTTTGAACCGAGAGGCATTCAATGCATGATCCCTCAGTTTTCTTCTTTCCTCCCTTTGAGGAAGCTTTTGAGTTTTTGACCTGGTAGTCCATTTCAATTTGAAGGACTTACGGGGCATGTTTGTCGACATCCTCATTCAGCTTTTGTAATTCTGAAATGAGATTATCACGAGTGCGCGGAGACATTCGTAATAAATCTAGGATGTGCAGATGTGCAGGTATGTGCTTGAAATGTTCAATCAAGTCATACTTGAAAGCCTCCTTGGGGCCTGCAAGTTCATCATTGTTGCCACTAGGGGCGCTTACAACATCTTTTCCCGAAGGATTTACATAAGTAAATGAAGATTGGTTATAATTTTTGTGGTAGTCCCGACCAGAGCGGGTGCCTCTACCAACTTCGAGAGCTTCTTGAGAAGAGTCTTCGTTTGGAAGGTTGTCTTCAGGATCAAGAGGCTGTCGTTTTTTATTTGCTGAGGATGTATCTGCAGCAGAGTTGCTATCCTCAATGATTGTGTTGCACGGAGCATTTTTCGGGAACAAGTACTGAACAGCATCTAACAACCTTTCTTCTTCGTTGACCAATTCATCGTCCCAAGCATCAATAGCTGGGGATTCTTCAGTCAGGAAGGGTGTGAGCTTTGAAGTCATAGTCTCAGGAGAAGAAACCTGAGAGGGTGTTGCCTCAGTGAAAGTCACGTGAGACGAGGTAGCTCCATAGGATACAGTGCTAGGCGTCGTCGGAGTGTAAGTGATCTCATCAGACGATGCTTCGGAAGAGCTACAATTCCGACTTCTCACATTACAGGAAGCTCTGACAGGAGATGTTGCCTGATCGGAGTCAGACTCATCCTCGGATGTACGAGGATCGTCTATCCAACAATTTTCTCCATTTTCAGGATTTAGGGGAGGATGTACCTGATGGTCTTTAGGGACTTCAGGCTCTGGATTGCGAGGAGGCTCGTTGACGCAGTCTTGCTCTTGTTCTAAAGCGAGATGTTGCAAGATCCTTGCATATTCTTTAAGATCAGGCAAGGGAGCCAAATCTTCTTCTTCATCAACTCTTTGTGGCTCAACATTGTTGATTTCCACTGGAGCAATGACGGGTGCTAGGTCAGCAACATTTTCTTGTACAACCTCTTGGTCTTCTTCATCATCAGACCAGGATCCTTGTGGCTATAGGGGGTTATACCAGATTACTGGCATAAGATGAGTCTCAGGAACCCATTCTTCGTCGGAGAGATGTCGACTAGCGACGCTTGTGGCAATACATCAGAGAATTTGTATGCCATTGCTTTCCACTTATGAATGAAGTCATATGTTGACTCATTCTCCCCCTATTTTAGGCTGCACAGCTGAGCCATAGTAGCGGAATGATCCTCACCTTTGAAGTTAGTCAGGAAGCGTGTCTCTAGCATGGCCCAATTTTGGATGGAGTCCTCCGAAAAAGTGGAGTACCAATCGAAGGCCGTACCTTTTAGGGTACTTGCAAAGAGGCGGATCTTGAGTGCATCTTGATCCGCGATAGCTCCCGTCAGGATCTTGAAGTGGATGACGTGTTGTCTGGCTGATCCTTTCCCCGTATAGGTTTGGAGAGTAGGATGCTTGAATTTTGTGGGGAATGGGATCGAGTCCATCCATAAGGGATATGGTGGCTTGATCCCATGCTCCTTGAGTATATCCTCTTCTTTTGTTTTGGCGAGGATACTGTCTACGTCTTTTTTGGTAAGGGCGCGTGACTCATTTTCTTCTCCATTTACCTCATTGTCTTGATGATTCGGAGGAGGTTCATTGTTTGCCTGATTTTGGAAGGCGAGGAGAAGGTTTTCCATCAGAGTTTCAATTCTCTGATGGCCTTGTTCCAACTGTTGGATTCGTGTGATCGCATCATCTTGAGGTGGATTGCGAGGTGGTGGCCAAGAATTTGTAGCCAGGACGTTCATCCCTCGAGAATCGAACGAAGAAATTGTCCTGGTGACTGAGCTGGGGCTCATTCTTTTTTATGAAGAGCTTGAAGAAGGGTCACTCTACCATCCTTTGCTTGAAGGAGTAGGGAATTCTTCTGAATGTCTTCTTGTCCTGGAGACGCTGCGGGTCACCGGACGTCGGACATTGATTTTGTTGCTGATTTTTGCCGTCTTCTGGTTTTTCCAACCATATGGACAGCAGCAACTTGGTTGGGTCTTTCTTTTTCGACCCATTTGGGAGAGACTTGAAGTGTAGGAGGCTGGGTCCTTTGCTTCTCTAGTCTCTTTTGTCGATACGACGAGCAGCGGCATATACGATGAGCAATTTGAGCTTCGGTCAGCTCTAGCTGGGCTTTGACAATGAAGGATGTGTTCCCTCAGGCGTAGCAGCCGAGCCTATCTTCTTTGCAGCTGGCCAAGGACAAGATGTGAACCCGGTCATTCGCCTGTTGCAGCGAAGCTTTGAATTTTTCGAGTTCGGCCCCTGTAGATATGAAGGGTCGAACCGAAGGATTGTAGGCCTTAGTAGGTGCTTGCAGAGGCCTTGTGATGCATGATCTGATTTTGGGCTTGTAAGAACAAGCCAGCTCATGCTGGGTTGACTTACGAGTCAAGTTGGAGATGGGTCTCTCCTCTTTCATGTAGGCAAGAGGGTAGAACTGGTTCTCCTTGAGTGGGGCCAGGTATGCTGGCTTAGTGGATGTTAGGGACCTTCTTTGTTTTGGTGAAGGTCTTGGGGACCATGTCTTAGGATAGACCTGGTCGTTTGCAGGTCGAGGCTTCGTGGGGGTGCCACGGGCTTTGGGCCTTTTGGTGCTCGCCTTTGGTGTCGCGGTAGTGACATGTTGAGAGGCGACCTTCTGCTTCTTGGAAGGAGCAGTTTGTTCTTCGGGAAGTGGGAATGGTCCCAGCATCCCAATGACAATAGCCCGGGGAGTCGAGGTCGACCCGGAGTTCAGAGAGTTGCCGAGGGAGTTGACACTTAGGCAGCTGATGGGGCGCTTGTAAGTGCGCGTGGTCTGTTTCTGTTGAAGCATGAGTTGGTACTTGCTCTCATCGAAAGTAATGGTAAGTGATGCTTCCATTGTTAGTTTTTTTCAAAAATTTCTGAAACAAGACCACATCCATTAGTAATCACAAGAATATAATGATCACAAATGGGAAGTTCTATGGCTTTGTCTTTTCAAATAGCTCGAGGGATATGACCCAAGCAATATGAAGAAGGCAAAAATCCATAGAGGGTACAATGGTTCTGATCGCAGGTATCGTCAGCCCAGAATGAGCGTCCCAGTGACTGCTAGAAGCAATTGTGAACTTAAATTCGACTTATCGAGAAGCAGAGCTTGCTCGATGTAAGAAGAATATAAGGTTGGAGTTACAAATGTGCCGGTCGCGAATACAGTAGACCCTGAAAGGGCGTACTAGTACCGCTAGACACAAATGTTTGGAGACCGCATCCATGAGATGAGATTCTCTATTTTGAAAGGTCAAGATTGGATTCATCAAAGAGAGCAGATGGTATTCCGATCCAAATACGGTCTCAGCGATTTCCGCGAGCGCCAGTACTCAGAAGGAAATGAACCATTATTTCACGGATCTGAATCCAAAAAATGACGAGTTTTTTTTCTAAAGGCTAATATCGGGTTCATCAAAGAGAGCAAAAGGCATTCCAATCTGAACACGGGCTCAACGATTTCCGCTAGCGCCAGTGCTCAGAAAGGAGGAGACCAAAATTTTTCCAATCTGATCCCAAAAATGAAGGAAGTTTTTTTTTTTTTTTTGAAGATTTTTTTTTTGAAAAATCTTTTTTTTATTAAATTTTTTCAATTTATTTAATTTCTTTTTCAAGATTTTTTTTTTGAAAAAATCTTTTTATTTATTTATTATTTTTAAAAATTTTTATTTAAAAGACAAGAGAGTACACATAGGCCTCATAACCCGGTCTTATGAAATCTTAATTAATAGAATTGCCCCCAGGTAAGGTAGGATTACTTAATGAACCCGTTTGGAGGACCCTTGCCTAGAGCAGTCAAGCTGTCTCCACACTCTGGACAAGGCTTTTCTTGAATCAACCGTGATCAAAGAACGCAGTTGGTTTAACCTTAGTGGTCCATGTCTTTTTTTTTTTTTTTTTAGATCTTTAATGAACTCATCGAAGAGAAATGATGGCCCAAAACCTTAGTCGAACAGGCTCAACATTTCTGCAAGCACGATGAACGATAGGAAAGGATTTTGAAATTTGACGTGTAGCCCTTTGTAAGCATTTTGAAGCCGTCCATGTGCTTTTTCTGATGAGTGATGGCCTCGGTGGTTCTCGCCGCCAAGAGGCTTGATTTAGTTGTTCGAAGGTTGATGTAGGTGATGGACAGCGCTTCTGCTCGGTTCTACCAAGGTCGGCAGACGTGGGAGTCCGTTGAATCCGACCCTTTCATAACCGGGGGGCAAAGGCGTGCATCAACATTTTTTTGTGTGGGTGTGCCAGATTTTCTATTTTTTACTTGGAATTGCAAGTGGTGATCCGGAGATCAACCTTCGCAAGTAAAAAAGAAATCAACTTCCTTCAAGTTTTCCATTACACATATATTTAATAAAAGAGACATTTTCTTGATTTTCCGTGAAAGGCGATTTTTTTTTGCATTTATAGCCGATTTTGGCGTTTATAGCTGATATTTGGCGTTTATAGCCGATTTTGGCGTTTATAGCCGATTTACAATTCTTATTAACAATGAAAGACAAGAGTTGTGGTTTTTGTCTCTTTTAAGAAAATACAAACTACAATGAAAAGCAAGAAAAAGAGGATCTAACTTCTCAGGAGATTGTGGAGGACCCATTCAGATTGACGGTCGCAAGCCATATGTGGACTTCACCATCATCCATGCATATGAGAACACAGGATGCTATTGATTCGCTTGGCTTGGCTATAACCTCAGGTTTTTAGAGGACAAAGACCAAAAGGAGGTCCTATGTCCAATAAAAAGCCAAGTAGACAGGCTGAAAAGCCACGTCTAAGCCATTGGAGGCAGAAGGAGAAAGCAAGGACCTTGGGGGGGGGGGATACCCCCCCAAGGGACTATTGTCACCTTGTAGTGGTGGTCGATGTAGAACTTCTGTAGAGTTTTCTCTCTTTCTTTCTCTGGATTTCTGTGCTTTTTTTCTGATCTGGGATCTGTCTTCTTTTTTTTTCCGATCTGGAATTCTTTGGAATGCTCTCCTATTTATAGGCTTTTAGCTAGCCATTTAGGAGGATTTATGATCCTTAATTGTCATAAAGCTACATAAAGGGAGGAGATACAAGATTGAATTCTTTATTTTGTAACTCCTTTTTCTTGGCTTCTGATTGGCCGGAGGAGATTGAGGGATTTTAATCGCCTTTAATTACCATGATGGGAGGAGTTTCATGGGTTAAATGCCATGAATCTCTTGACTTGTAACTCCTGAATGCTTGCTCTGATTGGGCCATCCAAAGAAATGGATTAATGACTGTAATAAAGCTAGTCAATTAATCGCATTAAGTGGTCGCCGAGCAGTTGAAGAGTCGCGGGCCGTGCCGCGTCTTTTAGGATTCTTCTGGTGATGATCAATGATGGATCTTCATGTAGATCTACATCAGATGACCATGTAACTTCAGGTATTGGTTGCCAACAGTGGGTCGGTGCTATCTGTGCTGTCGATTTCTCAATCGGTCGGGTAGAAAGCACACTTTTTGGTTGACAGGTTGGCGATCAATGTTGATTTTGATACTCTTGATGATTGACCCGTGATTTTGACGGATGTTAGAGGATTTGGTGTCTCAAAAGTATGACGGATGCTTCGAATCTCAAAAGTTTCCGAGGCCTTCCCGGTGATCCCGGGCTCCAGGGTCGCCGGCGACCCTGGGGGGTTTTCCCCCATTTTGTCCCGTTTTGTGTCCGTTTTTGTTGTTTTTCGATTCTTTTTTCTTCAGTATTTTTCCTTGACATTTTTGACCATTTATTGGCCTGATTTCCCTATTGAAAACCTGATGAGAATCCTTGCATTTTGTTTTGCTAAGTTTCTAATTTTCTGAGAAAGCCGAAGACTTTGTCGCGCAAAGCTGCCGATTTTCCGTCAGAAGCTGAAACTGGGTCAAATGATGTCAGAATGACCTGAAATTTGGGTTGGAGCCTGCTGACCAATAAATAAGACCAACCATAGGCTTTTGTTTGAGTTTTGAAGCCATTTGGGGTCCTATCACCAGTAGACTTGCTTTTATCGCGATGAAGATGTCGCGGCTTGATGTATTGTCAACCGATGTCCGATTGACTTAAAATTTGACAGGGAACCTATTGGAGTCATTTTAAGATGATCCATAGGCTCTGTCTTGGAAACCATGGTCCCGGGGAGCTTCACTGCCGAGAGGCCTGATTTGGCTTCCGAGCATCAAAGTCTGGTCAAATGTTGTCGAAATGACCTGAAATTTGACGAGTAGCCCTTTGTAAGCATTTTGAAGCCGTCCATGTGCTCTACTCGATGAGTGATGACCTCGGTGGTTCTTGCTGCCGAGAGGCTTGATTTAGTTGTTCGAGGGTTGATGTAGGGTCAAATGTTGTCAGTTTGACTCGGAACTTGACGTGGAGCCTTTTGGATGTATTTTGAGACCATCCATCGGCTCTGATCGAAGATTTGGTGTCTCCGATGCTTTCATTGCCGGGAGCTCCTTTTCAGCTGCCGGAGAAGCGAAGTTAGGCCAAATGATTTTGAAATGGCCCGAAACATCTTGTGTACTCCTCTTTTGGCTATCTTGAAGGATCTTGCAGTTTTTGTTTGATTCTAACAAGATTTGATTTTCTAGAAGTTGCATTGCCTATTTATGGCAGGTTGCGACTTCATGTAGCTTTTTGGATCTAAAAAGAGGCAAAGTGACATTTTTGGTGTCAACAAATGCCCCCTCGAGGTGGAGCGACGGGTTGCTTAACTTTTGTAGTTGATGTGCCCCAAAGAGATTTGTGAAGGAGAGGCTATGACTTGACCAAGAGTCTTTGAGCAGTCTTTCTGTTTGGTATTTGTAGCCTTTTGAGTTTCTAGGGGAGTTTTATGGTAGTGAAAGGGATCACGTACCATCTCGAGGCAAAGTTTTGAAGATGACATCAGGGATGTGGATTTGGGTTTTGACCTTATGACCTAACAGGCTGTATGTGGCAGGTTAGGGGGTCGGGTTTGGTTTTGACCGTGTGACCCAACAAGCTGTATGTGGAAAGTTAGGGGATCAAATTTGGTTTTGATCTTGTGATCTAACAGGCTGTATGTGGCAAGTTAGGGGATCAGGTTTTGGTTTTTAGTTTTGGTCTTGTGACCTAACAAGCTGTATGTGGCAAGTTAGGGGACCAGGTTTTGGTTTGGATTTTTGCAGAATGTTAATTTCAAGATTTTAGCTCAATTTGGTAGATGAGGCTGGATGGTTTGATTTTTGGAAGCTCATGGGGCTTGGAATTCTCTTTTGTATGGTCGAATCAACTCAAAAGAGGCATGGAACCATTTTTGTATGCTCTTGGTATGAGGGACTTCTCTTTGACTAAAAGCCCAAATTTTTTTTTTTTTAGTGCCTAGGTGGTCAAACCTGGCTCATATGGGCTAACCCATGGGACCTTAAGCTTTTGAAATGGCTTAGATCTCATATGGTGTTATTTTCATAAAGAATAATCAAAAGTATCTTGTTTGGATAGAGAATATCTAAGAATATCTTTACTTGGAGAGAATCTCTCATGTTCCCTTTATTTTGGGAGAGAATATCTCAAGATATCTTCCTTTGGGAAAGAATCTTTTATTAATCCTATCTTTTGGGAGAAAATCTCTCATTGATTTCTTTTTGGGAGAGAATTCCTCAAGATATCTTTCTTTTGGGAAAGAATCTTTCTAATTTCTTTCTTTTGGTAAGGTTACTAATTAGTAACACTTACCTCTTTCTTTTTTCCTTCTTTGGTTTGCTCTCTTTTATAAAAGCAAGGAGGAGGTTGGATCTCTTGCTCTTATTGCTTTCTTTTGCAACAATCCCAAGAGGGCTTCAAGACCAAGAGTTCTTCTTCTTCAAGATCTTCAAGACTTTTCTTCTTCTTCTCTATCAATGGCTTCAAGTAAGTTCCCTTTTTCAAGAAAACCCCATTGTAGGAAAAAAAAGTTCTTTCTTTTTTTGTTTCTTTCTTTTCTTTTCTTTTTTTTCACGTGTTTGCTCTTTTTTTTCACGTTTTTTCTTATCTCTTTTTTTTCCATCCTTTTTTTTTTGATGTTTTTTTTTGTGGGCCGTACGGACAGATCCGTACGGATCTGGCCGTACGGCCACGTGGCCTGTGGGCCACGGCCTGTGGGTGGACTCTTCTTTCTCTCTTTTTTTTTGTTTTCTTTCTCTCTTTTTTTTAAGAAAGTTTCTTTTTTTTAGCTCAACATGATAATGCATTTTTTTCTTGCAAACCAAGATGTTCATGCATGTATATTTTTTGTAAATTGAATTGTAGCATGATGTGATAGCATACCTGAAAGTTTTCACAAATTTGGGAATTTGGAGCTCGCAGCAAAGTTAAGCCCTTCCTGATTTTGCGGAGACTTTGAAGTTTCGAAAGTTTGGAGTTTCGGAGCTCGCAGTAATGTTGAGCCCATCTTCAAGCTTTCTATTTCTTTTGGGATAGTTCCTTTTCTTTGTAATTGCCCCGGCATCATGTCAGAATTTCGCCAGATGTTTTTTTAGCGAGATTCTGTCATTTTGATGTTTGATCTTTTTCTTTTCCATCCTTTGTAGGTGGTTCTTCCAGAATGAGCAAGGGTAAAGAGCCTGCTACAAGCGTACCTCGTCGATCTGCTAGATCTTCTAATCCGGCCATTCAGCAGGCCTTTGAGAAGGTCCAGTATGTTGAGAGAAATCTAGAAGAGTGCGACTCCCTCAACAGAGATGAGATGAGGCAGCGACTGATTGCTCTCAAGGGAGAGGAATTCTATAAGATCATGGTAAGCAGTCGTCCATGGGTGATGGAAGATCAGAGTATTTTACCCAAGCCTACCTTCTTCTTTGGTGATGCCTTTCCTGATGACATGACATATTTTCAGTTTTCTTACACAGCAGATGGTGAGAAGGAGATTGTTACTACCCGGTCGACATTTGATCGCACCTTCTCGATCATGAGCCTTGCCCCCACGTGCTCTAAGAGGGAAGATCCTCCAAGCTGGGTGAGAAGGACAAATGTAATCAAGACCGGGGTTTTTGTTGGCGGTTCTCCTGGATATACGGAGAGGTCACCTGCTGACATGGACCTGTTTATGCCATCCAGCGGCTACTAGGGCTCTGATTATCCGTCGGTCGATTTGAGACCGGTGGGCCTTGGTATTTTCAGCGGTGATGGCAGCAATTGGATAAAACCTTTTCGACTTCGTGGCCGTTTCAATGCTGACTCCGAGTGGAAGTCGTGGACTAATCGCGTCCTGCTGATTAGTGGCGCCGTTTTGAAGGAAGCAGGGATTTTTGATGTGGTCCGCGCCTTTAGGGAGACCGTGATCTTTTTCGACGAGGCCTTCATGGCTATGCTGGAGTCATTCCTCCCACAAACCAATACCTTCGTTGTGACGAATGGTGAGATTGGTTTCTCTTTGAAGGAGCTCAGCGCCATTATTGGATTGCCCATCCTTGGCAAACTCTATGAGGAGTTTATGCCGTTGGACAGCGTCCTTGAGGAGCAGTCTAAGGAGTTCAGGCTTCTGTACTTTCAGCTCGTCGCCTTCTATGATTTTTTGAAGGAGAAGGAGGGTTTGAAAGTTAGATCCAGCAGTTGGAAGAGTTCTAGCTCTTCGTTCCCCAACTTTTTTGATAGCAGGGAGTCTTCTGATAGTGTGACCCAGGAAGCCAGGGCTCAGGATCGAAGTTCGAAGAAGATCTTGGCTATGCAAGAAGAGTTGAGAGATTTCTGTGCGAGTACAAACGCCATATGTCCTGACATTGCGCTCCGGAGAGATCTCGCTGTTTACCTCACTTATTGGCTTGGTGAGGCTATTTTTGCTGGAGGAGATGGAACGCACATCAGGCCGTATTGTATTTTTTCAGCTTGTCAGATGGCGTTTGGAGAGCAGCTTGCTTTGGTGCCAGCTCTTTACTCCTACCTGTGTACCGAACTGCAGGCTGCTGCTTTTTTGGTTCGGCTTGGGCTCCCTATGAATAGGGTATTTTCAGCCCACATCTTTTATTCGTGGTACGCGTACCACTGTCCTGGCTTTCACCGGCCGGGTGCCGCACAGGATGATGATCCTCTGATGATTCGGCTGGCTAAGGGCAAAGCCGTGTCCGAATCACTTTTGTTTGCCCGCATGAGGATCCGACGGTTCAGGGACGTCGAGATGGGGCAGTCTTCAATGAAGCTTTCTCCGAAGTTGCGGAAGAAGGCTTTTGATTTTGGTGCCTCCCGAGACTCTACCAGGGAGGGGTCGGGAAGGCATTACTCTTTGACAAATGCCGAGAAGGAGTGGCTTTTCTGCATACGTGTCGGCACGATGGTGTACCGCAGACATCTTTTCGTCGACATCCAGCCCTAGTACCTTCTCGCTTTGCTTTGCAGTTGGGCTTTTCTCAAGGCGTTGTTGGAGCGCCTTCAAGCATGGTGAAGTGCTTTGGAGGTTTACAGGATGGGAGAAATGCATGGGCTTTCTATAGTGCTGAAGACACTATAACCATGATCTCTTATCCTGTGTTGTTGACTTCCCGGACTGCTGGCTTTGCGAAGTGGTTCGCGGAGATCTTTTCGGCATATCGGGGGCTTTCCAAGAAGGAGCTTGATATGAAGCTGGCATCTGGAAAGTGCCTTGGAAAGTCAGATGTTGTCCGGCGAGAGGAAGTTTGGGCCTTCCTTTCTGGAGAGAAGCACAAGATAGGCTTTCTCGGTGACCAGGGCATCATTGGTTCTGAAGCTATTCGAGAAATACTTGATGAGGCTTTAGAGCAGCTAGAACAGGAGGAAGCCGAACTTGATGCTTGGATGCAAGCGGCACAGAAGCAAGATTCCGTGGAGTCTACTGATAAGAGTAGACCATCCAGTGAGGAGTCAAGTGGGAAACCTGACTCTGAATGTGGGGCAGGTTCCTCTAAGAAGCGAGCCCGTAGGGGTAAGAGGAGGAGGAGTCATCATCGCAACAAGGGGCAGCATGAGGACTCTCCTGACTTGGAAGTCCCTCTTACTATTAATGAGGATGTGCCAGTGGATGCTGATGAGCCTCCAAAGAAGAGAAGCCGAGAAGAAGAGACCGTCGGTGAAGGTATGATTCTTCCTTTTTCTCTTTCCATTTCTTTTCATGGGATTTTTCCATGTCTTGATTTGTTTTCTCTCCCTGCTGCTCCTCTTTTTCTTTTTTTTTTTAGCAGAGGAAGATTTGGCGGTGCCTGAGGTTCTAACTGATGAGGTGGTGACAGATCCTGTCGGGGCACCTGAAGAAGAACCGAGGGACTCTGGAGTGAATCCAGAATCTCCAATTGGTATAACTTCTTTTGCTTTCTTTTTTTTTTTGTGTCTGTGACTTGGTTTGCTAAAAATTTTCTTGTCAGCTAACTTGCCACAGGATTCCGATGACTTTGAACTATCGATGGACGCAAATGTTGATGATGCTTCCGATGAGCTCATGGAGGAAGAGAGTGTTCCGCCAGTCGTCGAAGAAGGTATTTTGTAGTAATAACCCTGATAATGATTTTCAAACAGGATCATGTTCATACCTTTTTGTGTTTCTTTGGCAGGTTTTGAGGTGACAGAGGAGAGTCCGTCGCTTCCTTCAGAACCAGAGCAAGGGATGCCAGAGGTCGATCCAGAGGTAGAGACTCCTGGGACTAGTTCTAACACTGTTAAGGAGATACCTCATGCTGAGATTCCTTCCCGAGAAGCTCCAACTGGAAAGAGTTCTTTTGTTACTCTTCCAACGGGTGATGACATGAGCAGCTGACCAACGGAGTTAGGCGAATCTTCAGCTGGGCCATCTCTTCTTTTTTCCGAAGAAGGTGGTGGTGTGGGTTCTGAGCTCTTGGATTGAGACTCTCCTCTCTGGGCACTTGGATGCCGGATTTGGCATGATCCAGCATGTGCAGGAGATTCTCCGTGATGCCGAAGAGGCTGGTCTGAATGTCACAGGTGCCAGGGCGATCGTTGATAGGATCATTGAACTAGGTGACAAATGGTTTGAGGCCATGAGTTTGGCTGATGACCAGTTCTTCAAGGAGATGTTCCTGGACCCTGCTGATAAGGCTAAGTCTGACCTGAATGAGGCTACACAAAGCAGGAAGCAGATAGTCCGAGAGAAGAACTTTGAAGAGCTAGCCATCATTGGGCTGACACATGACCTTAACATCCTTGATAGGGAGGTCGATGAGGCCAGGAAACGTCTTGAGCATCTGCAGGCACAAGTCACTGCCAAGTGGGCTGCTATAACAGAGGCTCGCGACAGGGAGAATGCTCTGATTCGCCGGGTTGTAGATGCCGATCGAGTTCTTGAAAAGAAATCTCAAGAGAGCAAACGATGGCAAATTGCTCGGGATAAGCTCCCCGGTGTAAAAGAAGGGTTACAGCCTACCCCAGCATCTCATGGCAGGTTCCTGAAGAAGCGTGCCCTGGAAACCCTGACGGCTGAGGCCAAAAGTTTGCTTGAGGAGCTGAACTTTTGGCTGGAGACCATTTTTGGCTGAGCTCCTGATTTTTTGTAACAGAAACTATCCTTCTCTTTTTTTTGGTTCCACATGTATTTTTTTGATACTTTTTTTTTGTAGTGCTTGTGAACACTTTCTTTCTTTTTTTTGTACCACATGTTTTTTTGTTGATACTCTTTTTTTTTTGTTTTCCCTACGCTCACTTAAATCTTTTTGTGATGAAAGTAATTGCTAAATGCGATGCTTTTTTTTTGTTTTCCCTACGCTCACTTAAATCTTTTTGTGATAAAAGTAATTGCTAAATGGGATTTGATCAAAAGCTTGTCATTTTGTGAAAATCTTTTGTCAAATGATTGTTTTGGTATGGAAGCCAGATTTTGTTTGTGGCATGAAGCCAATTTTGGCATTGATAGCCGGTTTGTGGCATTGATAGCCGGGTTTTTTTTTTTAAAGCCAATTTTTGTTTTGTGGCATTGATAGCCGGTTTTGTTTTATGGCATTGATAGTCGATTTTGTTTTGTGCCATTGATAGCCGGTTTGTTTTCGTGGCATCTATAGCTGTTTTGTGGCATTTATAGCTAGTTTGTGGCATTTATAGCCGGTTTGGTTTTCAAAAATGCAAGTATCGACTAAAAGTCGCCTCCCTGCTGAATGTTCTTGCAAGTATCGATGGAATATCGCATCCTTGCTCATTCGGTTGCGAGTATCGATGGAATGTCGCATCCTCACGGATTTGGGTGCAAGTATCGATAGAATGTCGCATCCTTGCTTTTTAAAAATTTTGGTTTTGCGGGTACTGACTTGATGTCATTTCCCCATGATTTTTTGAAATTTGTGGTTTTCTCGAACCTTTGGGTTATGGATATCAACTGAAATGTTGCGTCTCCATGGTTTTTTTATTTTAGGTTTTTTCGAACCTTTGAAATTTGGGTTGTGGATATCAACTGAAATTTGCATCTCCACGGTTTTGGATTTTGCAAGTATCGACGAAATGTCGCTTCCCTGCGATTTTGGAAGTGTCAAACGTGGTTCGCATGCTTCCAATTTGTGCGAGTATCGACTAAGTGTCACTTCCCCGCGGCTTTTTGAAAAACCTTTTTTTTTGTTTAAAGACACGAGGGTCATAAGTTTTGACCTAAAACCAATTAGGCGGTAAAAGGTAGGGTGGACTAGGGTGGAAATCCCTGAATCCGGATTTTGTTTCAAACCATGAATTTTGGGTTCAAAGGTTAAAAATTTTGGTCAAGTTAGGGAAAGGCTCCTAAACTTGGATTTTTTGAACAATTAAACGATGAAAGTAAGCATTGTTTAAATTTCTAGAAATTTCAACATTTGACATGAAAATTCTAAAAAAAGGGTGGGTTTAGCGAGCGTGTACCTAGAAACCGACTTTGGCTGTACAGGCATTGCCCTTACCCAGTTGGGTAAGTCTTCAAGGATAGTACTGCTTTAAGAACTTGCCATTGATGGGCAGCATACATCTGTCACCTTCCATGTTTAGGAGTGCGTATGCGCCGTTGGAGAAAACCATGTCGATAACGTAGGGTCCCTCCCATTTTGGCTCAAATTTTCCTTTGGACTTGTGAGCGAAGACCATTGGTCTTTTTACAGCAAGAACCAAGTCACCTCTTTTGTAGGCGCGTTGCCTGACCTTTTTCTCGAAAGATCCTGCCATGCGTGCTTGGTAAAGTTCAATGCTTTGTTGAGCTTCGAGCCGTCTCTCATCGAGATTGTCCAGCTCATGGAGTCGCAATTTGACATTGCTTTCTTGAGTCATGTCATTTTGCAAAGATACCCTTAAGGAAGGAATTTGTACTTCTAAGGGCACGACAGCTTCGCATCCATAGACCAAGGAGAATGGTGTGCTATGGATTGGTCCTCGAATGGTGGTTCGATAGGCCCACAAAGCTTCAGACAGTTTGTCGCTCCAGTCTCTTTTGCGACGAGAGACCATTTTTTTGAGGATTTTGCAGAGTGTCTTGTTGAAAGCTTCTGTTAATCCGTTTGCTGCCGGATTGTATGGAGTCGAAGGACACCTTTGGATTTTGTATTTGTCGCAGAACCTGTAAAATCGATGATCCCGGAATTGTGGTCCGTTATCATGGACGAATCTTTTGGGTATGCCAAAACGACAAATGATGTTGGTGCGCAGGAACTGAAGGACTGATCCCGGAATTGTGGTCCGTTATCATGGACGAATCTTTTGGGTATGCCAAAACGACAAATGATGTTGGTGCGCGGGAACTGAAGGACTGGGAGATCATCTCTGAGTGGAGAATCTTTAGGCAATGGATGCTCTGCGAGGAAGTCCGCTAGAGCTTGCCCTTTGATTGCCTTTTGTGGTACATACCTAATATCAAATTGTGACAGAATGATGGACCACTTTGC
Organism: Litsea cubeba; assembly: GCA_012931725.1. NCBI lineage: Eukaryota > Viridiplantae > Streptophyta > Magnoliopsida > Laurales > Lauraceae > Litsea > Litsea cubeba. The sequence goes on along the minus strand of CM022944.1, from coordinate 72,237,094 downwards.
CAGTCGAGCATTGAGAGAACCTGCCTTTGTGACAAGGACCTTCAAGAGGTTGACCCTCAAGACTAGGTAGACTGTGTTGGAAAGCAAGTAGTGACGCATCTTTTGTACAGCGAACATCACTGCAAGATATTTTTTTTCGACTCCAGAGTAGCGGTGCTCTGCACCTACTAGCATGCGGCTGAGGTAATATAGAGCAGCTTCTTTTCTTTGATCATTTTCTTGCGCAAGCAGAGCTCCCAAAGAGTGATCAAGGGCTCTTGTGTACAAGATGAATGGTTTTCTAGTGGTAGGAGCAGCTAACACTGGAGGTTTTGTCAGGTATGACTTGATATCTTAGAAAGCAGCTTCACAGTCAGCATCCCATACAAAGTTTACGCCTTTTTTCATCAACCGGGAGAATGGACGTCATTTTCCCGAAAGATTGGAGATGAACCGTCTGATGTAGGCCAATCTCCCTTGAAGCCCTTTGAGTTCTCTCAAGGTTCTTGGAGAGGGCATTTCTAGAATGGCTTTCACTTTTATGGGGTCAAGCTCTATTCCAGCTTTCCGAACTAAGAATCCGAGGAACTTACCCGACGAGACGCCGAAGAAGCATTTCAAAGGATTCATTCGCAGTTTGTGTTTGCGAAGCCGGAGGAAGACTTCTCGAAGGTCTTCAAGATGATCTTCTTTTCTTTTGCTTTTGACGGCGAGGTCATCAACGTAACATTCAACCGTCTTGTGCTGCATATCTTGGAATATTTTCATCATAGCCCTCTGATATGTGGCACCAGCATTTTTCAAACCAAATGGCATGACAGTGTAGCAATACACGCCAAATGGGGTCTGAAAAGATGTATGTTTTTCACCTTCAGGATGCATCTTTATCTGATTGTAGCCAGAGAAACCATCCATGAATGTCATTCGCTCAAATCCACAGGTATTATCAATCATTACCTCTGGTATGGGGAGTGGAAATTCATCTTTTGGGCATGCGCCATTCAGGTCTCTATAGTCAATACAGACCCTGATCTGCCCATTTTTCTTTGTCACGGGGACAATGTTGGCCAACCATTCAGGATGGTGTTCCTCACGGATGAAGCCGACGCTTGTGAGTTTTTGAACTTCTTGTTCAATTTTATCCATCACATCTGGACGGAATCTTCTTTGGCCTTGCTTGACAGGCTTGATGTCTTCTTGAAGATTGAGTTTGTGGACCGCTATTTTGGGATCTAAGCCAGGCATTTCAACGTAAGACCATGCAAAGCAATCAACGAACTCATGAAGAAAGGTGATATACTCGGGTAACTCATCATCCTTTATATTCTTGCTTATGAATACAGGACGTGGGTTATCTGGTGTTCCCAAGTCTATCTTTTGAACAGGATCTTCTGTTGGAAGGTTCGAAGGTGGTTCCTCCACAATATTTTCGGAGGCTTCCAGCTCAACGAAACCTTCTGGGGTTTCAAGGGCATTTCCAGACCAAGGCTATGTTCCTTTCCACGGGTCTTCATGATCGGTAATTTTCCCAAGGCTTGCTATGAGATGATCCCAATCACCTGTTGAAACCGGGTCGAAGTAGGCTACTTCTTTTGGAGATGAGGGTTCTTCTGGGTCAGAAGACCACACGTCTGTGCTATCGGACAACTCCTCTTCATTTTCAGAGAAATCGTGCCAATGGGATGAGCTTCCTGGATCTTTGTCAGGTGACTCATCAAAGAGATATCCAGGGAGATCGATGTCTTCATGGACTTGAAATGTTGAGGCTTGGTCGGTAAGTCGACTTTTAAGCCTTTGTGTCAACTGTCTCAGGGGGGTGTCGGGATCATACCCTAACCCGTGTGAACACTTTTCTACATAGCCGTAGAGTCTCCAATCTTCCAGCTGGCTTTTGGTCAAGACAGGCCCCAATGGCGTGAGAATACCACGTCCTTCTCCCAAACCGACTGGGTTTTGAGCGTCATAGCCCATTTTCTTCATATTAGCTTGTGCCACAGAACTATATAAGGATAGTTGAGGCATACCTTCATTTTGGAAAGGTTAAAGCATGGAGTTTAATGAAGAAGCATCCGATCTATGGAAGAAGATCTGCTTTTCCTTTGCTGAAGTTGCTGGAACAACGAAGGAAGCTGACGTAGGATCTTCTATGTCAGAAGTTGTCTCCATTGGAGTGAGAGGAGGCTGAACTTGCGGAGTGTCAGCTTGGCTTGACGATGTGTCATCTTCTGGCTCTAAATCCAAATCCGTGTCTTGCATGATAGACACGAAAGAGACAACAAATTTGCCCCTAGGCTTTTGCTTTGCCTTCTTCACTTTAGTTGTGATGACCAAAGGCTTTGAAGGTTTGAGGGAGATGATGAAGGGAGTTTGAATGCTCTCTTCGGATTTACCAGATGGTTTGTTTTCTTCCGGTGATTGTTGAGGAGCCTTGCCTTTATCTTTATGGAGATTTTTGGCAAAGGTTGTTGTGTGCTTCTCCTCTTCTTCTTTTTCACCTTCATACATTTGTGAGTCTGCAAAGTGGACTTCTTTACCTTTGAAGGGTTTTTTGTCCGCAAAGACTCGATGTATCATGCCGTCGTCGCCAACAAACTTGATGATTGATGTAGAGTTGAAGGGACAACGCCATTCTCGTGGATCCAAGGGCGTCCGAGAAGGATGTTGTAGCATGAAGGGGTTTTTATTGCATACACAATGACCTCAGAAATAAGATCACCGATCTGCAACTTAAACCTATTTTTGCCGATAGGCCTTTGAGTACTCCCATCGTATCCAAAGATAGATACAGATGTGTAGCTTAGCTTGCTGGGTGGGATGCCCAAATCTTCGAGAGCTGATGTGGAGATGAGGTTAAGTGCAGAACCTGGGTCGATCTGAACTCTGTGCATAGGCATTTCCTTGATGTACCCTGTGAAGTACAGGGGTCGGTTGTGCCTGGTTTCGCCAAGTAGGAGGTCGTCCTTTGTGAAGGTGATGGTTGCACTGGCTGCTTTTTTAACCGAGAGGCATTCGATACATGATTCCTCAGTTTTCTTCTTTTCCCCCTTTGAGGAAGCTTCTGAGTTTTTGACCCGGTAATCCATTTCAATTTGGAGGACTTGCGGGGCATGTTTGTCAACATCCTCATTTAGCTTTTGTAATTCTGAGATGAGATTATCACGAGTGTGCGGAGACATTCGCAACAAATCTAGGATGTGCAGATGTGCAGGTATGTGCTTGAAGTGTTCAATTAAGTCATATTTGAAAGTCTCCTTAGGGCCTGCATGTTCATCAATGTTGCCACTAGGGGTGCTTACAACATCTTTTCCCGAAGGATTTACATATGTAAAGGAAGATTGGTTGTAATTTTTTGTGGTAGTCCCGGCCAGAGCGGGTGCCTCTACCAACTTCGAGAGCTTCTTGAGAAGGGTCTTCGTTTGGAAGATTGTCTTCAAGATCAAGAGGCTGTCGTTTTTCATTTGCTGAGGATGTATCAGCAGCGGAGTTGCCATCCTCAGTGATTGTGTTGCACGGAGCATTTTCCGGGAACAAGTCCTGAACAGCATCCAGCAACCTTTCTTCTTTGACCAATTCATCGTCCCAAGCATCAATAGTTGGGAATTCTTCAGTCAAGAAGGGTGTGAACTTTGAAGTTACAGTCTCAGGAGAAGAAACCTGAGAGGGTGTCATCTCAGTGAAAGTCACGTGAGATGAGGTGGCTCCAGAAGATATATTGCTAGGCATCGCCGGAGTGTAAGTTCTCTGATCAGACGATGCTTCGGAAGAGCTATAATCCTGAATTATCACATTACAGGAAGCTCTGACGGGAGACGTTGCCTGATCGGAGTTAGACTCATCCTCGGATGTAGAAGGATTGTCTATCCAGCAATTTTCTCGATTTTCAGGAGTTAAGGGAGGATGTACCTGATGGTCTTCAGGGACTTCTGGCTCTGGATTGCGAGGAGGCTCGTTGACGCGGTCTTGCTCTTGTTCTATAGCGAGACGCTGCAAGATCCTTGCATATTCTTCAAGATCAGGCATGGGAGCCAAATCTTCTTCTTCATCAGCTCTTTGTGGCTCAACATTGTTGATTTCCACTAGAGCAATGAGGGGTGCTGGTTCAACAGCATTTTCTTGTACAGCCTCTTGGTCTTCTTCATCATCAGACCAAGATCCTTGTGGCTGTAGGGGGTTATACCAGATTACTGGCATAAGATGAGACTCAGGAACCCATTCTTCATCGGAGAGATATTCTCCTGTTTCAAGGGACTCCTCCCACTCGTCTGTGTAGTTGGATTCGAATCCATCATCGGTGTCGCTGGACTCGTATCCATCAATGGAGAATCCAACTACCGAATTGCAAGAGTATGATACCTCCTGCGTGGCTTCTTTGAATTGAGGTGGCATGAAATCACTGAGAGTGAATTTTCTTACCCCCTTTGAAGTCTCTGGAAGGGATGTTTTTGTTGCCTCCAGTGAAGCGGTAAAGGAAGCCTCTGCCTTTTCTTTCACTTCTTGTTTCGGCTGGGTCTTCTCTTGCCGTTTGAGCTTGAGGAGATATTTCCTAGCCTGCCTTCGCTGTTGAGCTGTAGGCTTTGTTTTCACGACCTCCCAATTTTCATCTTCCAGGAGATCGGGATGTACCCATATGGGTTGTCCGTCTGGTGTCGGGTAAGGAACCAGTTCCTCGGACGCTTGGATTGAGTTTATCACCTTGAAGGAAGTAGTGATCTTTTTCTTCGGTGATTTCGATGTTTGTCCACATGTCACCATGTTGACGGAGGCAGACCCATAGTTTTTGTCAAAGGTGATGACTCCGTTTTTCCACATCTCATTTATTTTCTCCCTCACAATGAAGTATTGATTGAGAGGATGCGAGATCATTTGGTGGTATGGACAGTACCGAGGATCATTGGTTTTGCCAACATCACCCGGTCATTTTGGTTCAGGCAAGGTGAGCTTGCCGTTTGCCACAAGAGCCCCGAAGATTTCATCAACATCTTCATCAAACGGGTATTTCTTCTCTACTCGTTCTTTGAAGGCATTTGAGAGTTCAGGTCTCTTACCAGCAGCTTTGTTTTCAGCTCTCTTTGGTGGCTGAGGAGCTGGCTTGGTTTGCACATTGAGGACCTCTTTCTTCTTTGGTTTAGAGGTTGCAATGGCGGTTGGCTCTTTTCTTGATGATTTCTGACTGTTGAGGTCTTTAATCACCGTTTCAGCTTCCATGGAAGCCTTTAGGAGTTCTCCCAGGGTTTTTGATTTGTTGCCGATGATCATGGAGCAGATTCTGGCTCTCATGTTGTTTCGGCAGATGTCGACTAGCGACGCTTGTGGCAATACATCAGAGCATTTGTATGCCATTGCTTTCCACTTATGAACGAAGTCATATGTTGACTCATTCTCCCCATGTTTTAGGCTGCACAGCTGAGCCATAGTAGCAGGATGATCCTCACCTTTGAGTGAGTCAGGAAGCGTGTCTCTAGCATGGCCCAATTTTGGATGGAGTCCTCCGGCAGAGTGGAGTACCAATCGAAGGCCGTACCTTTTAGGGTACTTGCAAAGAGGCGGATTTTGAGTGCATCTTGATCCGCGACAGCTCTCGTCAAGATCTTGAAGAGGATGACGTGCTGTCTGGCTGATCCTTTCCCTGTATATGTTTGGAGAGTAGGATGCTTGAATTTGGTGGGGAACGGGACCGAGTCCATCCATAAGGGATATGGTGGCTTGATCCCATGCTCCTTGAGTATATCCTCTTCTTTTTCTTTGGCGAGGATATTGTCTACGTCCTTTTTGGTAAGGGCGCGTGACTCATTTTCTTCTCCATTTACCTCATCGTCTTGATGATTCGGAGGAGGTTCATTCTTCGCCTAATTTTGGAAGGCGAGGAGAAGGTTTTCCATCAGAGTTTCAATCCTCTGTTGGCCTTGTTCCAACTGCTGGATGCGGGTGATCGCATCATCTTGAGGTGGATTGCGGGGTGGTGGCTCAGAATTTGTAGCCAAGACGTTCATCCTTCGTGATTCGAACGAAGATACTGTCCTGGTGACTGAGTTGGGGCTCATTCTTTTTGAAGAAGAGCTAGAGGAAGGATCACTCTGCCGTCCTTTGCTTGAAGGAGCAGGGGATTCTTCTGAGTGTCTTCTTGTCCTGGAGACGCTGCGGGTCATCGGACGTCGAACATGGATTTTTTATGCTGACTTTTGGCGCCTTCTGGTTTTTCCAACCATAAGGACGGCAGCAACTTGGTTGGGTCTTTCTTTTTCAACCCATTTGGGAAAGACTTGAAGTGTAGGAGGCTGGGTCCTTTGCTTCTCTAGTCTCTTTTGCCGATACGACGCGCGGCGGCGTATACGACAAGCAATTTGAGCTTCGGTCAGCTCTGGCTGGGCTTTGACGATGAAGGATGTGCTCCCTCGGGCCCAGCAGTCGAGCCTGTCTTCTTTGCAGCTGGGCAAGGACAGGATGCGAACCCTGTCCTTCGCCTGTTGCAGCGAAGCTTTGAATTTTTGGAGTTCGGCCCCTATAGAGATGAAGGGTCAAACTGCAGGTTTGTAGGCCTTAGCAGGTGTTTGCAGAGGCCTTGTGATGCATGACTTGATTTTGGGCTTATAGGAACAAGCCGACTCATGCTGGGTTGACTTGGGAGTCAGATTGGAGATGGGTCTCTCCTCTTTCATGCAGGCAAGAGGGTAGAATTGGTTCTCCTTGAGTGGGGCCAGGATTGCTGGCTTGGTAGATGTTTGGGACCTTCTCTGTTTTGGTGAAGGTCTTGGGGACCAAGTCTTGGGATAGACCTGGTCGTTTGCTGGTCGAGGCTTCGTGGGGCTGCCACGGGCTTCGGGCCTTCTGGTGCTCGCCTTTGGTGTCACGGTAGTGACACGTTGAGAGGTGAGTTTCTGCTTCTTGGAAGGAGCAGCTTGTTCCTCGGGAAGTGGGAATGGTCCCAGCGTCCCAAAGATGATAGTCCGGGGAGTCGAGGTCGACCCGGAGCTCAGAGAGTTGCCGAGGGAGTTGATGCTTCGGTAGCTGATGGGGCGCTTGTAGGTGCGCGTAGTCTATTTATGTTGAAGCATGAGTTGGTACTTGCTCTCATCGAAAGTAATGGTAAGTGATGCTTCCATTGTTAGTTTTTTTCAAAAATTTCTGAAACAAGACCACATCCATTAGTAATCACAAGAATATAATGATCATAAATGGGAAGTTCTATAGTTTTGTCTTTTCAAATCGCTCGAGGGAGATGACCCAAGCAATATGAAAAAGGCAAAATGCCATAGAGGGTACAATTGTTCTGATCGCAGGTATGGTAAGCCCAGAATGAGCGTTCCAGTGACTGCTAGAAGCAATTGTGAACTTTAATTCGACTTATCGAGAAGCAGAGCTTGCTCGAGGTAAGAAGAATATAAAGTTGGAGTTACAAATGTGCCTGTCGCAATACAGTAGACTCTGAAAGGGCGTACTAGTACCGCTAGACACAAATGTTTTGAGACCGCATCCATGAGATGAGATTCTCTGTTTTGAAAGGTCAAGGTTCGATTCATCTAAGAGAGCAGATGGTATTCCGATCTAAACACGGGCTCAGTGATTTCCGCGAGCGCCAGTGCTCAGAAAGAAATGAACCATAATTTCTCGGATCTGAATCCGAAAATGACGAGTATTTTTTTTTTTGAAAGGCCAATATCGGGTTCATCAAAGAGAGTAAAAGGCACTCCAATCTGAACACGGGCTCAGTGATTTCCGCGAGCGCCAGTGCTCAAAAAGGAGAAGACCAAGATTTCTCCAATCTAAACCCAAAATGACGGAAGTTTTTTTTTTTGAAGATTTTTTTAAAAAAAATCATTTTTTTAGTTTTTATTTATTTCATTTTTTTTAATATTTTTTTTGTAAAATTTTTTTTATTTTTTATTTTTTCTTTTAAAATTTTTATTTTTAAAAATTTTATTTTTGAGAAATTTATTTAAAAGACGAGAGAGTACACATAGGCCTCCTAACCCGGTCTTATGAAATCTCGATTGATAGAATTGCCCCCAGGTAAGGGTAGGATTATTTAATGAACCCGTTTGGAGGACCCTTGCCTAGAACAGTCAAGCTGTCTCCACACTATGGACAAGGCTTTTCTTGAATCAACCATGATCAAAGAACCCAGTTGGTTTAACCTTAGTGGTCTATGTCTTTTTTTTTTTATATATATTTTTTTATTTTTTTATTTTTAATGAACTCATCGAAGAGAAACGATGGCCCAAAACCATAGTCGAACAGGCTCAACATTTCTGCAAGCACGATGAACGATAGGAAAGGATCAAGGTTTCTCAATTTTGAATCCAAAAAGAAAGATCTGATTTTTTGTTTTTTTTTCTAGAACTTTAATGAACTCATCGAAGAGAAACGATGGCCCAAAACCTTAGTCGATCAGGCTCAACATTTCTGCAAGCACGATGAACGATAGGAAAGGATCAAGGTTTCTCAATTTTGATTCCAAAATGAAAAATCTGATTTTTTTTTCTAGATCTTTAATGAACTCATCGAAGAGAAACGATGGCCCAAAACCTTAGTCGAACAGGCACAACATTTCTGCAAGCACGATGAACGATAGGAAAGGATCAAGGTTTCTCAATTTTGAATTCAAAATGAAAAATTCGATTTTTTGTTTTTTTTTCTAGATCTTTAATGAACTCATCGAAGACAAACAATGGCCCAAAACCTTAGTCGAACAGGCTCAACATTTCTGCAAGCACGATGAACAATAGGAAAGGATCGAGGTTTCTCAATTTTGAATTCAAACCGAGAAATCTAATTTTTGTTTTTTTTTTTTTTTTGAAAAGAGAAACAGTGGAAATAAAGTCAAAGAATTAGAAATTCCCAAAAAATCTCATCTCATTTTTTTTAGATGCGGAATCCAACATAGGCCACCAATTAGAAAGTAGCCAAGGAATCGAGAAAAGAAATATAAGCATAGAGCAAAAGATATGATATGCAAATATTTCATTTCTAGCATCGTGTTCTCAAATGAACGTGTCCCATCGGGTGTACCAACTTGATGGACCGCGCTTCTGCCTAGTTCTACCGAGGTCGGCGGACGTGGGAGTCCGTTGGGTCCGACCCTTTCGTAACCGGGGGGCAAAGGCGTGCATCAACATTTCTTTTGTGTGGGTGTGCCAGATTTTCTATTTTTACTTGGAATTGCAAGTGGTGATCCGGAGATCAACCTTCGCAAGTAAAAAAGAAATCAACTTCTTTCAAGTTTTCCATTGCACATATTTAAGAAAAGAGACATTTTCTTAATTTGCCGTGAAAGGTGATTTTTTTTTGGCATTTATAGCCGATTTTGGCGTTTATAGCCGATTTTTGGCGTTTATAGCCAATTTTTGGCGTTTATAGCCAATTTTGGCGTTTATAGCCGATTTACAATCCTTATCAATAATGAAAGACAAGAGTTGTGATTTTTGTCTCTTTTAAAAAAATACAAACTACAATGAAAACCAAGAAAAGGAGGATCTAACATCTCAGGAGATTGTGGGGGACCCGTTTAGATTGATGGTCGCAAGCCATATGTGGACTTCGCCATCATCCATGCAGATGAGAACAGAGGATGCTATCGATTCGCTTGGCTTGGATATAACCTCAGGTTTTTAGAACACAAAGACCAAAAGGAGGTCCTTTTTTCTAATAAAAAACCAAGTAGATGGGCTGAAAAGCCAAGTCTAAGCCATTTGGAGGCAGAAGGAGAAAGCAAGGACCATGGGAGGGGGTACCCCCCAAGGGACTTTTGTCACCTTGTAGCGGTGGTCGGTGTAGAACTTCCGCAGAGTTTTCTCTCTTTCCTTCTCTAAAGTTCTGTGCTTTTTTCTGATCTGGGATCTGTCTTGTTTTTCTGATGATCTCTGTGTTTTTTCCGATCTGGAATTCTTTGGAAAGCTCTCCTATTTATAGGCTTTTAGGTAGCCATTTAGGAGGGTTTATGAGCCTTAATTGTCATAAAGCTACATAAAGGGAGGAGTTACAAGATTGAATTCTTTATTTTGTAACTCATTTTTCTTGGCTTCTGATTGGCCGGAGGAGATTGAGGGCATTTAATTGCCTTTAATCGCCATGATGGGAGGAGTTTCATGGGTTAAATGCCATGAATCTCTTGACTTGTAACTCCCGGATGCTTGCTTCTGATTGGTCCGTCGAAAGAAATGGATTAATGACTGTAATAAAGCTAGTCAATTAATCGCATTAAGTCGTTGCCGAGCAGTTGAAGAGTCGCGGGCCGTGCCGCGTCTTTTGGGATTCTTCTGGCGATGATCATCGATGGATCTTCATGTAGATCGACATCGGATGACCATGTAACTTCAGGTGTTGGTTGCCAACAGCGGGTCGGTGCCATCTATCCTGTCAATTTCTCGATCGGTTGGGTAGAAAGCACACTTTTTTTTTTGGTTGACTAGTTGGCGATCAATGTTGATTTCGATACTCTTGATGATTAACCCGTGTTTTTGACGGATGTCAGAGGATTTGGTGTCTCAAAAGTATGAATTTTGGAAAATACCAGAGGCCGGACACTTCGAATCGCAAAAAAAAGGCAAAAAATGGGGTTTCCAGGGCCCACCGGGCGATCCCGGGCCCTAGGGTCGCCGGCGACCCTGGCCCAGGGTCGCAGGGGTCTGCGACCCTAGGGGGTTTCCCCCCTTTTTGTCCCGTTTTGTGTCCGTTTTTGCTGTTTTTTTATTCTTTTTTCTTCTGTATTTTTCCTTGACATTTTTTATCATTTATTGGCCTGATTTCCCTGTAGAAAATCTGATGAGGATCCTTGCATTTTATTTTGCAAAGTTTCCAATTTTCTGAGAAAGCCGAAGACTTTGTTGCGCAGAGCTGTCGATTTTCCGTCAGAAGCTAAAACTGGGTCAAACGATGTCGGAATGACCTGAAATTTGGGGTGAAGCCTGCTGAGCAATAAATAAGACCGACCATAGGCTTTTGTTTGAGTTTTGAAGCCGTTTGGGGTCCTATCACCAGTAGACTTGCTTTTGTCGCGATGAAGATGTCGCGGTTTGATGTGCGGTCAACCGATGTCCGATTGACTTGAAATTTGACAGGGAACCTATTGGAGTCATTTTAAGATGATCTATAGGCTCTGTCTTGGAAAACATGATCCCGGGGAGCTTCGCCGCCGAGAGGCCTGATTTGGCTTCCGAGCGTCAAAGTATGGTCAAATGTTGTCGAAATGACCTAAAATTTGACGTGTAGCCCTTTGTAAGCGTTTTGAAGCCATCCATGTGCTCTATTTGATGAGTGATGGCCTCAGTGGTTCTCGCCGCCGAGAGGCTTGATTTAGCTGTTCGAGGGTTGATGTAGGGTCAAACGTTGTCGGTTTGACTCGGAACTTGACGTGGAGCCTTTTGGATGTATTTTGAGACCATCCATTGGCTCTGATCGAAGATTTGGTGTCTCCGATGCTTTCGCCATCGGGAGCTCCTTTTCAGCTGCCGGAGAAGCGAAGTTAGGCCAAATGATTTTGAAATGGCCTGAAACTTCTTGTGTACTCCTCTTTTGGCTATCTTGAAGGATCTTGCAGTTTTTGTTTGATTCTGACAAGATTTGATTTTTTTGGAAGTAGCATTACCTATTTATGGCAGGTTGCGACTTCATGTAGCTCTTTAGATCTTGAAGAGGCAAAGTGACATTTTTGGTGTCAACAGCTATAACCTCAGGTTTTTAGAGGACAAAGACCAAAAGGAGGTCCTATGTCCAATAAAAAGCCAAGTAGACGGGCTGAAAAGCCACATCTAAGCCATTGGAGGCAGAAGGAGAAGGCAAGGACCTTGGGGGGGGGGGGGGGGGGGTTACCGCCCCAAGGGACTTTTGTCACCTTGTAGCGGTGGTCGATGTAGAACTTCTACAGAGTTTTCTCTCTTTCTTTCTCTGGATTTCTGTGCTTTTTTTCTGATCTGGGATCTGTCTTCTTTTTTTTTTCCGATCTGGAATTCTTTGGAATGCTCTCCTATTTATAGGCTTTTAGGTAGCCATTTAGGAGGATTTATGAGCCTTAATTGTCATAAAGATACATAAAGGGAGGAGTTACAAGATTAAATTCTTTATTTTGTAACTCATTTTTCTTGGCTTCTGATTGGCCGGAGGAGATTGAGGGCTTTTAATCGCGTTTAATCGCCATGATGGGAGGAGTTTCATGGGTTAAATGCCATGAATCTCTTGACTTGTAACTCCCGAATGCTTGCTTCTGATTGGGCCATCCAAAGAAATGGATTAATGACTGTAATAAAGCTAGTCAATTAATCGCATTAAGTGGTCGCCGAGCAGTTGAAGAGTCGCGGGCCGTGCCGCGTCTTTTGAGATTCTTCTAGTGATGATCAATGATGGATCTTCATGTAGATCTACATCAGATGACCATGTAACTTCAGGTATTGGTTGCCAACAGCGAGTCGGTGCTATCTGTGCTGTCGATTTCTCAATCGGTCGGGTAGAAAGCACACTTTTTGGTTGACAGGTTGGCGATCAATGTTGATTTTGATACTCTTGATCCCAAATCAAGTACCATTGCCTATTTATAGCAGGTTGTGACTTCATGTAGCTTTTTGGATCTTGAAGAGGCAAAGTGACATTTTTGGTGTCAACAGTCCTATGTCCAATAGAAGGCTAAGTAGACGGGCTAAAAAGCCACGTCTAAGCCATTGGAGGCAGAAGGAGAAGGCAACGACCTTGGGGGGGGGGGTACCCCCCAGGGACTTTTGTCACCTTATAGTGGTGGCCGGTGCAAAACTTTCGCATAGTTTTCTTTATTTCTTTCTCTGGATTTTCTGTGTTTTCTTCTGATCTGGGATCTGTCCTTTCTTCTTGGAATGCTCTCCTATTTATAGGCTCTTGGTAGCCATTTAGGAGGGTTTATGGGCTTTAATTGTCATTAAGCCACATAATGGGAGGAATTACAAGGTTTAATTCGTTTATTTCGTGACTCCTGGACCTTGGCTTCTGATTGGCCGGTGGAGATTAAGGGCATTTAATCGCCTATAATCACCATGATGGGAGGAGTTTCATGGTTTAAATACCATGAATTTCTTGACTTGTAACTCCCATTTGCTTCCTTCTAATTGGGTCGTCCAAAGAAATGAATTAATTACTGCAATAAAGCTAGCCAATTAATTGCATTAAGTGGTCGCCAAGCAGTTGAAGAGTCGCGGGCCGTGCCGCATCTTTTGGAGTTCTTTTGGCGATGATCATCGATGGATCTATATGTTGATCAACATCAGATGACCATGTAACTTCAGACATCGATAGCTAACAGCAGGCCGGTGACACCTGTCCTGTCGATTTCTCGATCGATTGGCTAGAAAGTGCACTTTTTGATCGACCCGTTAGCAATCAATGTTGATTTTGATACTCTTGAAGGCGGACCCGTGATTTTTACGGATGTCGATGGACTTGGTGCCTCAATAGTATGAATTTTGGAAAATCACAGGAGTTGAAAACTTCAAAATGCAAAAAACGATGAAAAACGGGGCCTTCCGGGGAAAATATGGTGATCCGGGGCTCCAGGGTCGCCGGCGACCATGGGCCAGGGTCGTCGGCGATCCTGGGGGGATCTTTCCCCTTTGGTTCCCGTTTTGTGGCCGTTTCGATGTTTTTTTCCAATTCTTTTTTCTTCTGTATTTTTCTTGACATTTTTTCACATTTATTGGCTTGATTTCCCTGTGGAAAACTTGATGAGAATCCTTGCATTTTGGGGTACAAAGTTTCCAATTTTCTGGGAAAGCTGAAGACTTTGCAGCGTAGAGCTGCCGATTTTCAGTCAGAAGCTGAAATTGGGCCAAACGATGTCGGAATGACCTGAGATTTGAGGTGAAACCTCCTGAGTAATAAATAAGACCAACCATAGGCTTTTCTTTGAGTTTTGAAGCCGTATGAGGTCCTGTCGCCAGTAGACTTGATTTTGTCGCGAGGAAGATGTCGCACTTTGATGTGCGGTCAACCGATGTCCGATTAACTTGAAATTTAATAGGGAACCTATTGGAGTCATTTTGAGATGATCCACAGGCTCTGTCTTGGAAACCATGGTCCCAGGGAGCTTCGCAGTCGAGAGGCCTGATTTAGCTTCCGAGAGTCAAAGTATGGTCAAATGTTGTAGAAATTACCTGAAACTTGACGTGTAGCCCTTTGTAAGCATCTTGAAGCCGTCTATGTGCTCTTTTTTATGAGTGATGGCCTCCATGGTTCTCACCGTCGAGAGGCTTGATTTAACTGTTCGAGGGTAGATGGAGGGTCAAACATTGTCGGTTTCACTCGGAACTTGATGTGGAACCTTTTGGATGTATTTTGAGACTAACCATAGGCTCTGATCGAAGATTTGGTGTCTCCGATACCGTCGCTACCGAGAGCTCCTGTTCAGCTATAGGAGAAGCGAAGTTAGGCCAAATGATTTTGAAATGGCCTGAAACTTCTTGTATCCTCCTCTTTTGGCTGTCTTGAAGGATCTTACAGTTTTTGTTTGATTCTGACAAGATTTGATTTTTTGAGAAGTAGCATAGCCCATTTGTGGTAGGCCATGACTTCATGTAGCTTTCTTGATGTTGAAGGGCACAAAGTGACATTTTTGGTGTCAACAGTGGGGAGAGGAAGAGGAAGAGAAAGAAAGAAAAGGAAAGAAAGAGAAAGAGGGAGGAAGAAGAGAAAAGAATGAAGGGTGCGTAGAGAGATAGAGAGATGGGGAGAAGAAGACGAAGCAGAAGAAGAAAAGAAGGGAAGTGGTGTGGCGGCAATGCAGGGAAGGTGCACAGGTGGGTTCTATAGTGGAGGATGAAGGGGAAGGAGGAGGAGAGGAAGAGAGGAAAATAAAGAAAAAGAAGAAAGAGATGGGTGACGATGCAGATGCAATGGGTGCGAGGAGAGGAAAGGGCCTACCTGGTTCCGGAGTTTGACGGTGAGAGGGAGACGCAATCCACATGAGGAAGATGCTGGCGGAGAGAGGCTCTTCGCGTGGAGCGACTTGTAGACGAGGAAGAAGAAGTGGGCAATGATCTGTTTCCAGAGTCCGGCTGAAAGAGAAAGACGGCGAGGGATGGTGTTGGGACGATGAGATGAAGATGGAGGAGGGTGGAGATGGAGGGTGATCGCCTGGGTGATGAGGGAAATTCTGCGCAGTAAGAAGATGGGCGTGAGATGATGAGCAGGGTGAAGATGATGGAGATCTGCGGTGGGATGGTGATGAGCGTGAGGGAGATGAAGATGCAGAGAGCTGGCATGGTGGAGAGATGAAGATGGGTTGAGTTCTGCGCATGGGGTGATGATGAGATGGGGAAAGAGAAGTGGAGGATGATCACCTGAGGGAGATGGGTCGATGGAGGTGAGGTATGCGCAGGGGAGTGATGGATATCAAGATGATGGGAACCGATAGGGAGTTGTGTATCCTCTCAAGTGTCGTGCGAGAGTTCTGCGCTGGGAGGATGGTGGAGGAGGGAGTTGTGGTGAGATGGACGTCTTGGATGGATTCTGGGTGGAAGTAGAAAATAGAGATGAGGGAGTTAGAGATCCAGTGGGACACTTGGGAGAGAGTTTGAGATTGAGAGGGAGAGAGAGATATCAGGGGGAGGGGAGAGTTCAGATCTCGTGGACTCTCCTCTCCCATGCAGGTGATGGGCCACGGATGGGCATGGGCTCGGATCTGGTAAAGAGTTTGGGTTGGGTCAGGTTGACCCGGGTTGGATTGGTCATGGGTTTAGGTTGGGTTGTGGAAGGCTTGGGTTTCAACTAGAGCTTAGATGGGTCGAGGTCGGATTAAGGTGTGGGGTCCAAGTCTGGACATGAGTTCAGGGCCAAATCAAGGTCTGGATCAAAGGTTTGGGGCCCAACAGGTGAGCTACAATGGGGTTTGGTCCGGGCCATCATTACCGGGACCCATGCTCCATAGATTTTGATCCGCTCGCCGGATTTCGACGTTCTACGCATCGGCGGAAAGCCCTTTGCAAGTAGGTCACGATAAACTAATTTTCAAGGCGATCGGAGGCCTAGAAATAGTAGGTGATTTTTCAAGGGGCGCCCCGTGGGTGTGGGACCTGCTTTTATGGTTTTTGATCTACCCGTCGGATCTCGAAGTTCTATATATGACGGAAAGCCCTCGAAGTGAAGAATCCAAGGGTCCAACTGTCCTAGGGGCTGGGAAAAAAGGGGACCTCTTGGATCAATGGATGTGGCTTCCTAACTTAGGGTAATCGGGTGGTATTTAGGCAAGCTAGGTGTAATCTTCGTAATGATTGACCTAAGCATGTCTTAAGTGATCTGGAATATGTAGAGTTAGTGTAGTGGTCCGCTCCTTGTGTGAAAGGTAAGTTGGACTCGAGATCTCAATGTGATTCGACTTTTTTCTCACAAATTTTTAGAAGTCGTTGAACTAAGCCCATGTTTGGTACATCTATTTCCAGCCTCTACTTGTCTAAATGTCTAAAGCGGATAGAGGTTATGAAAATAAAGGTGTTTGGCACAACATTCTGGCCTCTGTCCGTTTTAGACATTTAGAGGCAAATCCTCTAAAATCCAAATGCTCAAAAAGTGGGCAACTGAAAAATAGAGCTTTTGCCTCTTCTTTGTATGACTCTTTTTTTCATGGCTTTACTTTTACTGGGTCTGTTAGAAAAAGAGTAGAGATACCAAACATGGCCTAAGTCTAAAACTATCAACAAGCATCTTCATCGTCATTAATTAATCTGAATTATGCCATTGATCATTCAATTATGGGTGAAATGAGGGCACCGCTATATATGACAGGTATTTAAGGCTATCATAGGGGGACAAATGAGGTGTCTACAGTACTCTTCATCATAGTGGTGTTGTGCACATCCCTTTCTTGCAATATTCGAAGGATGTTCCTCGGCTTCACCAAACTCTTAGATATATCAATCAAAACGTTGATTTCCTCCGTGGAAAGCCTCCCAGCAAATGAGTACCCCTCGAGATGTTGTGCATTTGAATGATTGTGCACCCCACAAACCACTGTTAACATCCAATCATCGTCAGTTGCCAACTTTCGGTCCTTCATAGCAAAAGGGCAACTACACTTCTTCGTTCCCATTGCCTTATTAGGATTTTTCTTTTCGAAGACTTTCGGTGGACCCCTGTAACTACCACTTCTCTCACAAGAAAAAATGATTCTCGGCTTCCTACCATCTCCACGGGCATCTAAAGTCTTTATTACAATTATCAAGCCATGTTTCTTTCCAACATCCCTTGTCCATTGGATCGGGCCCTCTCGGCTTCTGAATATCATGTTAGTGGTGAAGATATTTGTAAAATCCAAAAGGCACTCACTAGCACCGGTTGATTCAATCTCCTATAAATATATCACAAATTCTTAGTTTTATCCATGCATGCTTCTTTATCACCGTGCAATATTATACTGCACGGTGTGTATAGGCTATTCTTAATGTCACTGGTCAGTTTAAGTTGACCGATCAGTACTACCTTATGCGGTTTAATAGTGCCGTGCATTATAATTATGCATGTCTTATGACAACCGAGCATATATTAAATGCACAGTTTTGGAAATCCGAGTAGGACGCAAGAAGAAAAAAGAAAACGAAGGAAACGAAGTCAAAACGTATACCTCGTGTTCATAGATTGTCAACTGCTTGTCCATATTGAAAAGGCCTACTTTAAATACACAATGTGGTGCAGGGAGATGAGTACTTCCAAGCTCGTTCAAGAAATGGATGAGACTTGATGATACTAAAAAAGAGTTGAAGAAGATGATGACGAAGGGGATGAAAATCGATAAGGAGGAAGGAGTGCAGAGGTGGAGTGAGAAGGGAAGGGATAAAAGGGAGAATGAAGGAGAAGAAGAAGAGAAGAGAAACGAGACCACTGCTGCTGCTGAACCAAAGGAGGAAGATGGATGCTGATGGTAAAGGGTGATTTCGTCCTTTCACAGGAGGCCATTTTAGTAATTAAAAAAAAATTTATGGGGTGTTCAGGAAAACCCATGCAATACTAACCAAATAATTCGATGCAGCCCCATTTGAGTAGTATCTTATTCTTACAGATAATCTGTTCTAACAAAAGTATCTAGATTTTGTCTTTGAAAGTTGGAACCATTATGGCACTAAACCAATGGATTGTCGTACACTTTTTGTTGTGGGTAAAAGTTCTATGGTGGTGCCATAGGGATATGATGTAGTAGAAATAGGAACAAAAATGCTCTTTAATACATGGTGATTAGATGCATATCATATTAAAATTGGTTTTAATGTTTTCAAGAGATGGATTAATATAGATTATACCACGAATCGAGGCCGGACAGAAATGGAAAGTAGATTAGATGGGGGTGATTTCTCAAATTATGGAAAGTAGATTAGATGGGGGTGATTTCTCAAATTTTCTGCTCCAATCAATATTAGCAATTGCTGGTAATCGTATACTATAGAGAAGGCAGAGTTCCCACCAATTTAGTTCCTTTCTTTGAACTCCACATGTCAGAATATATTAGTGACTGTTCCCAACGTCCAGGAAAAATATTCAAGTTGGTAGGAATCCAATTGCAAATTGGGTATCCAAATCCTAAACAAACAGCTAAAATTTAATATATGGAACCAAATCCAAGGCAACGAGCAACAAAAACCAAAATCCTAAAATTTTAATGAAAACCTAAATTTTAAATCATGGCTAAATCTCTCAATACGATCAAATGATTAAGATTTTGATCATCAAATGGATCATCTGCATTGTTAAGAAATTCTCATCTTTTAAACGAGTTTCCTAATTTTGATCGTCTAAAACTTATCAAATTTGAGATGAAAATATCAATTACAGAAATCATATATAAGATGAACGCATCAATTAGAGAATTATCTGAGAGAGAGAAATCATACCTAAGATGAACACATCACAATTAGAGAATTATCTGAGAGACAGAGAGAGAGAGAGACTAATCCAAGTGAAAATGTCTGAAACAACGTAAAATTTGGACGGCCCCAGTTAAAAAGAGGTCTGATGTGTGTTAAAAGATTGATTGCTAAAAGAGAGACCCCTAAGTATGCGCTGGTAAAATGGGTTACCTGTAGATTTTCTTACATGCCCAGGGCATTTTTGTCCCATATGAACGGGTTGCTAACAAGAAATTGGTGAAGGTTCCACAGTGGGAACCACTGGTGAAAATTTAAATCTCTTAAAGCATATGTCCCGATCTTGTATGGGTCCTTGCCAAGTTTTTCTCATAAGAGTTGAGCCCCATCATTTAATTAATCACTAATAAAATTGTTGGCATTTGTGATGGGACCCACATGTAAAACACTTGTGTTTACATGTGGATGGACCCCACTCACAAAGATACACCCCTCACATGGAGTTTTATGGTGATATGGATAAGGATAGCTTGAGGTTTATCCAACTCTCTATCTCTTTATCATATCTACATTCAAATTCAAATTGAGAGAGATTTATCATAATCATCTCTCAATTCGAATTTGAATAGAGATCTCATCACCCATTAGCCTAAGGGCTATATATAGACATGAGAAATATAGCTTAAAATAATTTTGAAGAATTAATCTTCATTTCACTAGATCTCCAATTCTCCATCATCATCTTCTGCATCCAGGGTGTCTATCCTTGCCCTTGGATCTTGAAAAGTGACTTATATGTGACTGATCTCTCGTAGACAGTCATAGATCTCCACACCATTGCCTGATTCAAGCCGATACTGTCCTTATTGCGTTTGTAGCAGCCAGCACCTATAGATCCTTGCTTCCGCTATAATTACACCCTTCAAAAATATGTATCTGTATCTATACTTATAGCTTTGGAGCATGGCATAAAAGGACATAAATTAGTTAGAAAAGACTTGAGATACCAATAAAAGGTGTAGCACAAGAGTTAGTAGTAACATAGGACTTGTACCTAGAGATCACCCCGGGCATTGGTCAGCTGGTTAGGATCATGTGGTGTGTGGTCATATGAGTTCCAGTCCGCGTAAAGCAGCCACAAAAAACTAAAGAAGAAGAAGATCATAATCTTCACCATCACTATAGCCTTAAGCACTCTCTTTGGGATCACCTAGGGCACGTATCTTATTAGTGAAAAATAGGAGATGGATACACTCCTGTTTCCATTAATTCTCAATTTTTATGGTCTACATGGTTTTTTACAAAAGCAGAAATCATTGCTGCTGATTTCAGAAGACAGGTTTGTATATATAAAAAAAAAAAAATTGTCACCATCTATTGAACTACAAAATTCAATATACCAAAGGCTAGACATTTTTAATTTGGGGAAAATTTAATTTCGTGCTTCTGTTTCTGAATTTCTTCATCAAGAAGATGAATTAAGATCCCCTGATTCGAGCTCCATTTATCACTGTTGACCATGTGGTGCAATGAGTGTAGCTCTTCAAGATTTGCCTTCTTCAAGAGGCCTTTTAATGAAGACTGGTTCTTGGTAGTATCATCCTCATGTTCCTCCTTGTCGGCAGTTTTGAGATCAGCAGTGGAACTTCCAGATAGAAAATGCTGTGTGACTTGAGCTCCCGGCCTTGAATTCCAGTACTCTAAACAGACGCGCTTATGGTCCATTGCCTCTATGGCCTGTTGAATATCACGAAAACACTGGACAATTTCAGCTTCAATTTGAAACAACCAGATTCCTCAGTAATTTGTGATGTTTATGGTAAGTTAACATGAAAATTTCCATTTTATATAAGATTAGATAGATGTGACCTAAGTACATCCAACCCATCCATGTGTTGACATACAAGCTTGGCGCATGATTATCCAGCTCATCCATGCATGTATTACATGCTAGGTTGCTAGGTGCATGAAAGAGATGAACCATCCATCAGGTAGCCTCGGTGGATAGCATAGCTGTAACTGGGACAGTCCAATGCATACTAGGGGTCCACCACTTGCATGGCCCGAATGTAGCACATCTACACATGGCCATGGAGGTCATAGAATGCTTAAACCTTCAATTAAAAATGGAATGAAAGTAGTGCAACAGCAAACATTGGGGGAGAAGATCATGGATTTTGAATAACTCAATCAGCATTCAGGTGGTGCTAGAAAATGAAAATCTCAAACAACCCCAAAATGCTCAAGATGTGTACTCAGCAGGTTCAGTTGAGTATTTTTTTTTTTTATCAGTAACGATAAATTATATTAAAAGAGAAAGCCAGATACAAGAAACCACACAAACAACAAAAAGAGCACGATGGTATAAAAGGATTATACCACAAAAAAGGAAAAGCAAAAGACAAAAAAACATCACTCAATGAAAGCCACCAAATTAGAAGACCTATCCACCCCTTGCTTAGCTAACGAATCAACAAAATCATTAGCCGACCTCCCAACGTGTTGAAACTTTACTTGAATCGAGGAAGCTAAAGCTTTAATCTCATTAAAGTAAAATTGAAATCTCCAAGGAATGACAGCCGAAGAAGACACCCACGAAATAGCATTGAGAGAATCGCTTTCCACCTCTAACCTTGAATTAAATGAGGAAGAGGCAAAAATTCGAACAACTTCAAGGATAGTTAACACCTCCGCCTCATTAGACTCCATAGTCCCAACATGCTTGGAAAACATTACCAACACAAGCCCTCCACTATCGCGAAGTACCCCACCAATACCCGCTGGCCCAGCTTTCCTTTAGCTGCCCCATCCACATTAAACTTCAACACCCCAACATTGGGAGGAGCCCAATGCACCACTTTTTTTACCTTCTTCACCTCACAATATAAGGAAGCCTCCCAATTATGCAACACACCAAAAACTTTTGAAGCGTCAAACTCCTTCTTAAAGGAAGCCCATTTTGCAATTTGAACCACCACTAATTGCTCTAACTCTTCCACGGGCAACAAAGACCCTCCGAAAATTCTATTGTTCCTTTCTTTCCACACGGACCACAAAATAGCAAAAGGAATAATCCTTCAGAGAATCAAAAGAAGTAATAAAATGAGGTTATCACATAATCTGAAAAAAAAATTTGAAAGTCAAAGCAAAGGATCCTAAGAATGAGTAAAAAATTAGTAGTAATTTTTCTCTCAAAAATGTCATATAGATGAAGCAGCTTTCAAGCTTTTTAAAAGTATAGCATGGTTTTTTCTGCGTAAATGTTTAAGAAATCATACCATTTGCAGAAAGAAAATGATTTGTTTTTTGAGCAGTTGTGAAAACTTTCGTGTTAAGATAGAGCATCATTTGAGTCGTGGAGATTTCATTAAATCTCAAATGAGGAAACAGTCCATGTAAAGTAGTACGTGGTCATGACTACTGACTGGGAACTTGAAAGTTGAAACAGAAGGACAAGAAAAACATGTTATCTATCCCTACAACTACAAGATGAGACTGACCTGTGACAGTTTTTTATTTTTTTATTTTTATAATCAATATTTTCATTATAATGTTGATTATGTTAAAAGGGGGAAAAAGCTATGATGCCCATAAACGGATACAGGTACGGACGCAAATACAAGGATTGGGGATATGACTCTGCCCTTCCGAAAATTTAGGAGAAAAATATGGATACTGGTGTCTTAATTTTTTCTTTGGATCATTTTGAACTAATGAGATTATCATTGTTTACGTTCCCTTCAAATATTTTTTATGTAGAGAAGTAAGAAAATTAAAAGAACTATATGAAATAATGGAATTGGAAACTAGGATATGCTAAACTTATACCCTAGTAGTATTCATGCAATAATATCTGGTATTGATACAAGTGTTGTATTAGTAAGGCATAGATATGTTGGACTTGTACTAGTATCCAGGTATCATAAGGCAGAAGGCTGAGTCACAATGGGAATGGAGAAGTAATTATAAGAATAGCCCCAGTAGACCTTATTTAACCAAGGGATCTGCATAGTGTTGGCTTTCCTAATAACAAAACAAAATGGAAAGCACAGGGTGATAATGCACAGCATTTCTATGCCCATTCCACCCAAGTGGATAGGTACAGTGGATAAATGTTTTGAGGCCAAGGGGAAGCCCGGCATATAGCATTTCTAGTCCCCTCTCAAAGCAGGTAAAAGCAATTTGGAGTCACATTCACATTGATCTGGAAAAACGTTAATTATAGCACTGACATTGTGCCTGATGATGCCACCACCTCCTGCTTTCCCAAAATTCCTAAGAAGCGACCATCAAAATTAAGCACATTTCTGGCGGACAATTTCTTTAAGCTCGAGGCAAAAGAGCTATGACAGGCAATGAATTCAGCTTCAAAACAAAGTAGCCCCACTTGCAGCATGTGGGCCCATGATGTTCTTGTCTCACATCCTTCCTCTAAAGATTTGCAACACCATCTAAGCCTAGCTAGGCATAGATGGATGGAAGAATGGAAGATCACAGATTTGATATTCCTACACTCTACACAACAATAAATAAATACAAAAAAAAAAAAAAAAGAAAAGAAAAAAACCTAAACCCATGATGCATAAAAATAAACTAAGGGCCTGTTTCGTAACTCTAAAACTAAGCACTTATTTTATCATTTAGAGCTTATGAAACCTCTAATCAAAATTTAAAATTATAACTTTTATTTAGCAATTAGAGGTTTTAACCACTTACATATAAGCCGGGCGAGTAAGCTTTTTTTCCAGAGCTTATTCGCCTAAAGGCGGAGGAAACGTTACTTTTGGGTTCATTGGACAAAAATGCCCTATAAACTTTTTTATATTTACCAAACTGCCCTCACTCACAACTGATGCAGGAAAAAATGAAAGTTAATCTAAATGATGCAAGATGAGATCAATAACAATAATAACAATTATAATGAATCAATTGAAACAGGTTGACACGTCATTCCATGCTGAAATCCACTTAGTTAATTATGAGGAAATCCAATTCTTGTTACAGTCCTGCAATTTGGGCCCTCAAAGAATTGAGGAAGGGACCAAGTGGAGAGTAAGAACCTCCACCTTGCCTAGGGATCTATCGAGTCAAGTAAATGACCAAGATCCTTGGGGCCTGGGGTAACAATTGAATAGTAGTGGACTGAATATGGTTTTAAATGAAATTCAGGTTTAATTCAATACACTCACAACTTTATAATGTTAGGCTTGAAATTTAGAAGTGAAAACATGAATTAAATGGGCTGTAATGGGTTGAAACCAGATCTAGTGCTTGCCATTCTATATCTATTGCTGGTCTGATCAGATCTAATGGTTTAGGGGAATGAACAATTGTGATTGATTGATGGATAAGGGGCTGGTTGGAAGGCTGCAAGGGTTTAATGGTGTTGATTGGGATTTGGGTTGGATCTAGGATTCCACCATGCGTGTAGATCTAAATCTGGATGGGCAAGAAAGTGTGAGATGTGTATCAAAGGAAAGGGAAAACAGTGGAGAAAAATACCTTGGGGTTGAAGATAGTGTAATATCTTGGCTTCGCACCAAACTCCCCTTCGCGGGCGAGAAGAAGATCCTGCAAGAGAAATCTCAAGAAGGCCTTTGGAAGAAAATCATTATTCATTCATTATCCCCTCTTTTCCAAGAGATACAACCTTAATAATGAGTAATAAGAGAACCCTAGAAACCAATGGTTCAGATTAAAACATCCAGATCTTGTCTCATAAATTAAAACCAAACAAATAAAATAAATAAGACCAACAAGTGGCTGTCGACAAGGTGGAAAAGGGGCTGCCTTGCGCATGGGGATTTGTGCACAAGTCTTCTGCACGCATCCCTATGCAAGGGACTTTAAGTTGTGGGCCCCCCGGGCCCCTCTTCTTATGTCTTTAGTTTTTAACTCTTTAATTCCAATGGGTCCCTTGCCAATCTTTAAATCTTCATGATGACTCCACAATTGCTCATCTCCTGTGGACCATCCCAGTATGGGGTCTTCTACAGGTCCACCACCGGAGGCCTTCCGCACACCCGGATCAAGATCCAACGGTGTATCTTCGCCCAACGGCTGATCCAATTATAGATCTTCATGATTGTGATGCATCAAGCCCATGAAAAGTTGATCCAGCCACAAGGAAGCCTTGTCAACCATTTTCTTCTTACGCCTTTGGTATGTCTTTCCATATCTGGAGTTGATGTCCCAATCAATTCCCCTCAGCTGTGAAGATTTCGCCACTGGCGAAACAAAACTGTCATATCTCTCCAAAATATCTGGGTCCATTCGCTGTAGCTCATCACGGGTAATCCAAGTACCATTTGAAACTGGCCTGTTCTTCCACTTGACAATGTACTTTTGAACCCCGCCGTGTTTGGTGGAAACCAAGGTCTCATCCAACATATCCTCCACGGTCTTTTTATGTTGGCTCAAAGGGGGTGTAGGTGGAGAAGGAAGATCAGGCTCAAATTGGGAATGTTCATATGGTCCAAGCACCTGTGGTGGGTCAGCTTTGGTGGCTATTGGGTCTATAGGTACGGGAAACTGATGATCATCAGGTGAAGTTGTGGGACCTCTAAAGATCACGAGATCTTCTACATTGAAAATCGGACTAATCCCCATGTCCGGTGGTAGTTCTAACACATGCATTTGGACCCAATCTCTTTAAAATTTTGGAAGGTCTCAAACTGCGGGCTTCTAACTGCTTAGCAATCCCCTGAGGGAACCTTTCAGGCCTCATCCTGATCATCACATAGTCACCTATGTTGAATTCAACATGACGACAATGTGCGTTGGTAGCAGTTTTGTAGGACTCATTATGCATGTTAATTCTTTTCTTGATCTCATCATGCAATGCATGTATGTGTTGTGCAAATAACTGAGCTGATGCAGATGGCCTAGGTAATGATGATATGGGAATTAGGTCAACTGGCATCCTAGGCTTATACCCTAACATTGCTTCAAATGGACTCATACCAATGGACCTATTGGCCGAACTATTGTTCGCAAACTCAGCAGTCGGTAACACAGTATCCCATGCTCAAATATGCTCCCCTACAAGACACCTAAGAAGATTTCCCAGACTCCTATTCACAACCTTAGTTTGGCCATCTATTTGTGGGTGATAGGCAGAAGAAAACTGAAGTTTAGTTCCCATGATCACCCAAAGTGTCTTCCAAAAGTAGCTTGTAAATTTCACATCCCTATCAGACACAATGGTAGTTGGAAGCCCATGAAGTTGAACAACCTCACCAAAGAAAAGATGTGCAATGTGAGATGCATCTGAGGTTTTCGAACAAGGAATGAAGTGGGCCATCTTGGAGAAACGGTCCACCACCACCATAATGGAATCGTGTTTCCGCAAAGTTTTCGGTAGACCCAACACAAAATCCATACTGACATTTTTCCACGGTGCATGCGGCACCGGCAATGGAGTGTACAACCTCGTGTTTTGCTTGCGTTGTTTTGCAAGCTGACATGTTCGACACTGCCCTATTATTTTGGCAACATCTCGCTTGAGAGTTGGCCAATAGAATCGGTCCTCCACAAAGGCAATGGTCTTATTGCGACCAAAGTGGCCTGCGATTCCTCCCGCATGTGATGTTCAGGAAATGCATAATCTGTTTCCTTTAAAAAGGAATCCATCTTTGAGCAAAAATCCCTGAATGTTGCTTGAGTGATTATTCGAAAGCAACTTAAAAATTTCCTCAAAATATGGGCATGTAGGATATGCTTCCAGTAAACGCTCAAAACCAGTGACGCTTAAACTCATGGAGTGTAGCAACGCAATCTTGCGGCTCAAAGCATCAGCCGGTTTGTTCTCAACCCCTAGCTTATGTTTAAACACGAAGGTAAACTCTCGTAAATCCTCAATCCATTTCGCGTGCTTAGATTTCGTCTTAGCCTGGGATTGAAGGTACTTCAGAGCCTCATGGTCTGAATACAAGACAAACTCACGCGGTAACAAGTAATGTCTCCAATGTTTCAAGTGCTTGCACTACCGCGTAGAATTCTCTCTCATAATTGGAGTATTTTTGCCTGTCCACATTCAGCTTCTCGCTGAAATAAGCGACAGGATGTCCTTCCTGATTGAGTATTCCTCCAATTCATACGCCATACGCGTCACATGCCACCTCAAAAACTTTAGAAAAATCAAGAAGTCACATGACTGGAGCTTACGTCATCTTTTCCTTAATTTATTTAAATGCCTTGGTGGCTGCATTGCTCCAATTGAATTCACCTTTCTTCATACAATCCGTAATTGGAGCCAGGATGGTGCTAAAGTTCCTAATAAACCGCCTATAGAAGGGGGCTAGTTCATGAAACTACGCACCTTATGAATGTTTCGTGTTCCAGCCACTGTACAATGGCCTTGACCTTTCCGGGTCTGCAGAATTCCATCAACCGAAATGACAAACCCCAAGAAGAAAACTTTGTGAAGGAAAAGAAAGTACATTTCTTGAGGTTAGCATAACAACTTCTCTCTCCTAAGAGTGAGACAGACTTCTCTCAAATGTCCGCAAGTGTTGCTCGAGTGCTGCTTTATATGAGAATGTCATCAAAGTAGACGACCAGAAAATTTGCCTAGAATGGTCGTAGCACTTGTGTCATAACCCTCATAAATGTACTTGGTGCGTTTGACAAACCGAAGGGCGTGACCAACCACTCATACAAACCATCCTTCGTTGTGAAGGCGGTTTTCCACTCATCACCAGGTCTGATTACGAATCTGGTGGTAGCCACTCTTAAAGAATCTATTTTTGAAAAAATCTTGGCACCCACCATCATATCTAACATGTCATCAAGTCTCGGTATGGGAAACCGATACTTGATTGCGATCTTGTTGATCGCCCGGCTATCAATGCACATCCTCCAAGACCCATCCCTTTTGGGTGTAAGGAGTGTGGGTACGGCGCAAGGACTCAAACTTTCTTGGATGAAGCCCTTTTCAAGGAGCTCATCAACCGGCCTTTTCAACTCAGCATGCTCAGTTGGGTTCATTCTATAGTGTGGTAGGTTTGGCAAAGATGCGCCAGGAACCAAATCAATGGCGTGCTGTATATCACGTAAAGGTGGGAACTCATTTGGTAATTCTTCAGGAAAAACATCCTGAAATTCATGCAAGACTTGCTCCGTCTCACGTGGGATCTCAACAGCCTTCTCTTCCGTGACTTCCTTAGTCATCAAGACAAACATGGCAGGTTCTCCTACTTTGCCATTCTCAAGATTCTTTTGGAGATCTCTCTCAAATTCTGAGGCACCCAAAATGTGAATGCCCTTTGACTTGGGGTCCTTTCCTTTCCCATCTCTCTCTTTCACGCTAGGTTCCTTTTGTAGACTTTTTTCTTTTGGGTTGCTTTTCTTAATGTTGGAATCCTTAGGCGAATGAGGATGGAGCCTCACTTTCCTCACTTCGAATTCAAAGATGCAGACGTTGGACCTTCCAAAATTGATAACGTCCAAGTCGTATAACCACGGCCTGCCCAAAATGATATGTCCCACATCCATGGAGACAACATCGCACCACAGTTGGTCCTTATAAAGAGGAAAGCTCAAGTGGGACCAAACACCTCTGAGACACGAGGATAGACGTAGAGTCTACCCAGGAGACACAATAGGGGTTAGGGTGAGGTTCAGTCTTCAACCCTAAACGAGCAACGGTGTTAGAGGAAACGACATTGGTGCAACTGCCGCTATCTATGATGAGCTTACAACTTCTTCCATTACACTTCAGATATGTATGGAAGATGGCAGTCCGCCGCCAGTCACATCCTCCTGCATGGCTAGGGCACATCTTACCACTAGGCATTTTGGGTCCTCTCATGGGCATTTTGGTTCACTCACTCCTCCTTAGTTTGATAGGGCAGGAAGAAACCTAAGGAAGGAGACGCAGTCCTCGGAATCCCCACAATCATCATCGGATGGGACAAAATCAGGCATATAGTTATCCACATCCAAGTCACTATCATCCTGGACTTCTTCTATGAACAAATTCCTCGTGGGATAAGGTAGCAGCAAAAATGGCCATACCCCTGGACACTTGTTAACAATTGGTTTGGGAGGTTCTCTGGGAAGTTTTCAGAAGCAACTCCTTTTCCTTTCGGTCCCAACGAAGTAGAATGATTATTGGTGGTCCCCTTCTGTTGAGGATTTCCTGAGCTGGTTCTCCGCATTTCATAGGGTTAGCCCTAGGTTCCACATTGCGTGAATCTACTCTTAGGAAATTGAAACCTCACATATGGCTCTAGGTCTTGTACCTTCTCATACATCTCAGCAAGGGGTTGCGGAATTAGCTCCTTTTTAATCTCAAGACGCAAGCCCGTCCTAAACCGAGAGAGAAGAGATGACAGAATCCTCCCGGACATCACATCTAAGGTTAAGCTCTTCAAGTTTGTGATGTATCTCGGAGACAAGTCATACGACCTTGTCGAAGGTTGCTCCTCTGATCGAGCAGTCTCTCCCGATAGGATTGGGGAAGGTACTTGTCCTTAAGTCTTTCTTTCATCCTTTCCCACGTGTCAATGGCAGGGAGACCTAGATGCTGCTCATGGTGCTCTGAGTTGGTCAAAAATATTCTAGCCTGGGACACTAACTTCATGTAGCCAACTTAATACCTTCCTTGCCTCCGACATCTCATACACTTAAATAATGGTCCATGTCAGAGAGCCATCAGAAAAGACCTGTGGATCCATCCGACCATCCAAGGTGGGGGCATCTATTTTAACACTATTCATCACCCACCCATCGAGATCTGGGCCTCGGCCCGACTCCTACGATCATTACCATTTTCAGACTCAACATCAGTGTCTTGATCATGATCGTCCCTCTCATGGCGCCTATGACGCTTCCTGTTATCATCTTGGACAGATCGCTCAACTTTCGCAAGACGAACCCTAAGTTCCCCAGTTTGCTAATTTTGTTCCTCTGTTAGAGCATTAAGCTGTGCTCTCATTTCTTCCAAGGTTTTGGCTAGCTGCTCTAAGGTCACTCCGGGTGGGTTGGAACTTGTTTTGGGTTGACAAGGTCCTGCCATCCTGAAAACAAAAAGGTTGGTGATCCCTACCACTCCTAGTGGGCATGCAATGACCATCTATATGCTATGAGATGTGATGGAATGAGATGTAATGATACGCAATGCAATCCCTAGACAATCCTAAGCTCTGATACCAGTTGATGCAGGACGGAATGAAAGCGCTAAATGATGCAAGATGAGATGCAATACAATAATAACAATTATATGAACCAATTGAAATAGGTTGACACATCATTCCATGCTGAAATCCACTTAGTAATTATGAGAAAATCCAATTCTTGTTACAGTCCTGCAATTTGGGCCCTCAAAGAATTGAGGAAGGGACCAAGTGGAGAGTAAGAACCTCCACCTTGCCTAGGGATCTGTCGAGTCAAGTAAATGACCAAGATCCTTGAGGATTTGACGGACAGCCAGGCTCAATTGTGGGTAACAATTGAATAGTAGTTGACTGAATAGGTTTTAAATGAAATTCAGGTTTAATTCGATACACCCACAACGTTATAATGTTAGGCTTGAAATTCAGAAGTGAAAAACATGAATTAAATGGGCTGTAATGGGTTGAAACCAGATCTAGTGCTTGCCATTCTATATCTATTGCTGGTCTGATCAGATCTAATGGTTTAGGGGAATGAACCAATTGTGGATTGATTGATGGATAAGGGGCTGGTTGGAAGGCTGCAAGGGTTTAATGGTGTTTGATTGGGATTGGGTTGGATCTAGGATTCCACCATGCGTGTAGATCTAAATCTGGATGGGCAAGAAGTGTGAGATGTGTATCAAAGGAAAGGGAAAACAGTGGAGAAAAAATACCTTGGGGTTGAAGATAGTGTAATATCTTGGGCTTCGCACCAAACTCCCCTTCGCGGGCGAGAAGAAGATCCTGCAAGAGAAATCTCAAGAAGGCCTTTGGAAGAAAAATCATTATTCATTCATTATCCCCTCTTTTCCAAGAGATACAACCTTATAATGAGTAATAAGAGAACCCTAGGAAACCAATGGTTCAGATTAAAACATCCAGATCTTGTCTCATAAATTAAAACCAAACAAATAAAATAAATAAGACCAACAAGTGGCTGTCGACAAGGTGGAAAAGGGGCTGCCTTGCGCATGGGCCGCAAGGGACTTTAAGTTATGGGCCCCCCGGGCCCCTCTTCTTATGTCTTTAATTTTTAACTCTTTAATTCCAATGGGTCCCTTGCCAATCTTTAAATCTTCATGATGACTCCACAATTGCTCATCTCCTGTGGACCATTACAGTATGGGGTCTTCTACGGGTCCACCATCGGAGGCCTTCCGCACACCCGAATCAAGATCCAACGGTGTATCTTCGCCCAAAGGCTGATCCAACGGTAGATCTTCATGATTGTGATGCATCAAGCCCATGAAAAGTTGATCCAGCCACAAGGAAGCCTTATCAACCACTTTCTTCTTACGCCTTTGGTATGTCTTTCCATCAAGGAAGCCTTATCAACCACTTTCTTCTTACGCCTTTGGTATGTCTTTCCATATCTGGAGTTGATGTCCCCATCAACAACTCTTCGATTTACCCAAAAATGCCCTATCAATTCATCTTCTCTACCCATCTCCCTCTCAACATGATTGATCTCGAGTTCGAAGAGGCACCCATCTCCCTCTCAGCATGATTGATCTCGAGTTCGAAGACGCAAGGATCTCCCCCATTTTATCGCAACTTTGGTACAATCCCTCTCTCATTTTGATCTTTGTGTATTCTGGTTGCTTTGTGGATGTATCTCTATCTGGGTATTGAAAATAAGAGTTTTGTAGGGTATAATAGGGCAAAGGAAATGGTTTCTTCATCTGGGTATTGGGAATCAAGAGATTCTGGTATTTGGGTAATCGATGGTATGTGTAAGAATTTTGGTTTTGAAGTGATTTATCTTTCTGGGGAATAATTTTTATCTACATATCTCTTATGGGGTGTTTGGATGGATGACAGAGAGAGATGAGAGGGTTTTGGGTGCAGTGGGTTGGGTAGGAAATTGTTGGATCCTGTCAAATGTAGCTTTTCTAACTCACTTAGAGGTGATGAAGTGATCTGTGTGGGTATCTGCAGGCCTGATGTAGTTGTAATTAATGATATTATTTTGGGTTTGGATATTGAAATTGAATCCCTTTTTTCAAGTTTGATGTTTGGATCTATAAGGAACACATATTATGTGCAAAATAGGATCTCGATCTGAAGAAACTGAATCCACCACCGTGGTTCCACTTCGGACATTGACCTATTTGCATCCCTACCTGAAAAAAATTCTTTAGACAATGGTGTGTGCAAATGTTGCTGCTAAAAGTGCCTATCATAAGATTATTGTTTATATGCGTGTATATATGTCGAAATTTTGCTCTTGAACTCATCAAAGGAAATTTTGTTAAAACCAATTTGGTTTATTTATTTATTTTGTTCTTGCTAAGCAAAGCCAAGGATAATGGTTTTATTTATCAGATGCTGTTGAAGTAACTGACCCTAGGAATGGTGTGGATGACTGGTTCTGGGTACTCATATGTTGGACATCAAAATGATGGCAGCTCATTTTGCAATCACTAGGTTTAGTCATATTCCTAGAATTTTGTGGTATCCATTTCGAATTTGCTTGGTGTTTCTGGTGTTGGGTGTCTCTGTCTTTTAATAAACTTCCTTTTACCCAAAAACGGGGGAAATTATATAATAGGAAAGGCTACATTTGTGTAATGCCAAGGGAGACTAATTTTGCAGGGTCTAGTTGCTCTTTGGACTAAATAGTGAAAAACGCTGAACTGAGTACCATGTGAACACCTATTTTTGGAGGGTTTCTTCCTTAGGATTGAAGCCTTGTGAAAAAGAAGAATTTATAAAAAAAAATCATGTTTTGGGGTGGATGAGAAAGAGAGACAATAATTAAAAGGGAGAATTTCAAAAAGGCATAAAAATTTTGGCTAGTTTTTCAAAAAAGGTACATGAAAATTTGAATATTTAAAAAAAGTATAAAAGTTCCCCTACACTTTTATTTCTTGTTTTTCTGCTCAGAGGTCCTTACTGTTCCCTGTTTACTGTAAGTGCTGGTTAGTGCCCCTCATGTTTTAGGGAGTGCTGATCTCTTCTTTACTAGCTACATTTTGGTGTGTTTTTTCTTCTCTTTGTTCCAGGGGATTTTTGCCCTGTTTTCTCCTTCTTTAATACAAATTTACCAATTAGCAAAAATCCCAATGATCTCAAGCTAGTAGGCTCACCAAAATCACCCATAATCCAGTCGCCAGATAAATGAAAGGGTCTGTAGGTTGGGTTAATTCGTTGAGTCTCATACATATTGCTCTTGGTGAAAATAACCCTTTCTATATATCCAGATGCCTCAATTGTCTCTTCTTACAAATGCCCATCCATGAATTTGAATTATTTAGAAAATGAGGGCGATTGCATAACCAGTGTCTGCATATTGTAAAGGTTGTATAAGGCCGATGGAAGCATATTGATCTCGTTCTTGAATGTAATGGACAAGTACCTAAGAAAGATGAGATCTCCGGTGTGCACGTCGACTAGGTTCATCACTCTCAAGAATTTGAATATTCCAGAAACTGATTTCCAAATCGCCTTTTCAAAATTCTTTTCTAGTTGGGTGGAGCAAAACAACGAACGGTGGTGTTCAGTCAATCTTATAATTCAATATCATTGACTTCTCTGTATCCTGTCTGGGCAGCCATATTTTACTTAAGACAAAGGGATGAATATGTGATTATATTGGCCTTCCTTGATGATTCTTTTCTCAAGGAACAAACACCATGGGAAATTTACTGATGGGTAATATTTGGTTGTGCTTTTGGCAAGTGTTTGGATGGGTTTGTTTGAGTAATTTCTAATCAGTGATGGGTTTGTTGAAATATGGGATTGATGTCATTAGAGTGGAATTTGACAGGGACTACGCATATATATTATTTATTACATCTTACTTGAACAGCTTCAACACCTCAAATGTGGCAGAAGTCAGTAACTTTTGAGCTTCTATTGTTGTGAATAGTTCATGAACAAGAGGTAGAAAAAGTATAGGTTCAAGAACATTAGTATTCATGTTCATCATTAATCCTACATGGTAATGTTAGCAAGATTCTTGTCCGTTTTTAGCCCCCCATCACAAACTAACAGGTCTGAGTATAGTTCCTATCACATGGGTACCTCACTTCTAACAATTTCCTTCAAGATTATATTCCAAAATGATATTTAATGAATCAAACGGGGGTATGTCCCTTCAAAATTAAGGGTATTCCAATGGATGGTAAGAATAAGTTATAAAGAAGTTTTGATTTATGTTTTGCTTTGGCTCATTTCCGGCTAGCATTCAAGGGATATTAGTCTTTCATCATTTGGGATGATTTACAAGTATTAGACACTGAAGTGGACAGGCTGTCTATGCTATCTACACATGTCAATTATGCAAACCGATATCATGAAAGATGGGATGAATTGAGGGTTTAGTGTTTTATGTGCTTCTGTAACTCTCTCTCTCTCTCTCTCTCTCTCTCTCTCTCTGCTGTTCTATGATTGGTAGGAACTAGTAATTGTTAGTCATGAGCTTTTCTTAATGAATAGGTGGACAAGACTTTCTTATTCTAGCTATATACACTGATTGGTCCCTCTAAAAGATTTCTGCACAAAGTTCGGTTTAAGGAAAGCTACACTTGATAGCTTAATTAGTGTCTCTATGTGTTTGTGGTTTTTGGTTTTTTTTTTTTTTTTTTTTCTTCTTTAACTCTTCTCTATGTGTGTGCTGAAAATATCATTTTTTTAAAGCTGTTTGTGTTCCTGAATTTAGAATGATGTGTGTTGTGTTTTTTTTTTGCTTAAATTATCTTCTGCTTTTAGGTTTGGTATTTGAGAGTGGTAGTTTGTTGTTCAGTGATGCTTGTGAATTTGTGATATTGTTTGTCCTGTAAACATATAACTAATAATTGAATGAGCATGATAAGCTTTTTGGATTCTCTTTCTATTTCATGTGTAGCCTGGCAGGGGTGTGTTTTTCATATGTTCTATCTGGGGACATGTGATCTAGCCTCTAGGCCCAGTAAAGCTTGGATTCTCAGTAGTGAATTCGTGATATTGTTTTATATTCAGCATAGAAATTGTAGTAATGATGACTGATGATAAGCTTTTTAGATGGTTTTATATTTTGTTTCATGGGTACCCTAGTAGGTATGTATTTTGCATATATTGTTTGCATAGACATGTGATCTAGGGCTAATAAAGCTTGGATTTTCATGCTTTGTTGCTTGTCTCCTTTTTCTCGAGTTCTACTACTGTTTTGTGGATTGTGGGAGGAGCAAATGTCTAGGCATATGAACCCTAATTATGAAACAGTTGTACATGAATGCTCAGTTTTTTTTTTTTTTTTTTTTTTACCATTTCTACACATCTACACATGAAGCCTCAGTTTGTGCATTCTCTCTCTCCTCCTCTCTCCTCCTCCCTCTCCTCTCTCTCTCCTCTCTCTCCTCTCTCTCTCTCTCTCTCGCTCTCTCCTCTCTCTCT